>LPNX010977124.1:31511-73324 GCA_001517045.1 Pseudotsuga menziesii
TTACGCATACGGTAATTGACTAAAACTTGTATTAATATATAAAACCAAAAGTCTACATTTCTTATAACATAGTTTGAATGTGGTGTACTTTTACTACATATTAGAAAAAACCTAATCCGACCAACTGTCAATAGACTGGAACCTGCGCTATCACCTCCTCATATTTTTAATCGACCCATCATTTTGTTTTGTATGCAAAACACAACTTATTTGGAATATATAATAAAATCGCCACATGCACATCCTTGTCACACCATATTAGTGATTAACGCCTCATACCTAAGGAGAGTCCACCTTCCCATGTGCATGTCTCTGATTCATTTAGTAGTATGGGGATCGTCAATTGCCCACTTGGACGTTTGTTTCCATGCAACCATACCACATAGAACTTGCATGTCCTACATTTGGACACTAGAGCTACCACTATCAATTCGCCCAGTAAAATGACAAAAAGCACTTCTTCCCTTGTCGTGCATGCATGCAACATGGTAAAAAGTTTATCAATTTGGCTTTACCAAATCTAAAAATAATGCCGAGACAAGTTCTCCCCTAAACTGGTCAACATAATATGCACACTAAAAAGACTAGACTGTTCTTGGTTAGATTCACGTCTGGAAGGGGCTGAGGCAGGTCCTGTCCTGGTGACCACTGGAGCGCCTGCTGATCTGTAACAAATGTTTGAAGGTCATCTTCAAGCTCATTGTAGAGCTTATCGATTCTCATCTTGCATTTTCTAATTTGAGTGCATATACCGGGCTTGCAGAAGAGACAATCGCATGGCCAAAAAATGAAACCCAAACCCTGTTGGTGTAGTCAGGATCTCACGATGAGGTTCTTGGCCTCTCGAATCGCATCACTCGCTCTCTTCAAATCGTCTTGGATGAGCTCGGGCAACTTTTTCTGCTGATCCTCAAAGCTACCGCTTATGACTTGTAAAAGGAGTTGCATCTGCCTTAACTGATCTTGCAGAAGACCACGGTTTCAATCCAGGTGAAGAGCATCATCTATTTTTTGAATGAATGGATCAACAATAAACGGGTTTGTGACATGGGCTGCAACTTGAAACAGATCCCTGACCATAAATAGGTTGTAGCATCATTTCATCCCATTTTGATAGGTATCCCACATGATTGCAAATGTCACACTACTTGGTGTACTCTATGTTATATGTCAAAAAATTCAGCAACCAAAGCCCTATGCATAGTACCTTATGTGTAGTAGCCTTACCCCATAGTATCCACTGCTCTTGCCATTATGGGCTTTCTCTGTAACCATCTGTAAACTGTTATGTTCATTTGAGTAGGTATGTCTCCGATGCATTGGCTTACATTCTTGTTTGTAGGGTTTGCATTCTTTGCTTGTAGGGTTTAAGCTTCTGTGTTGGACAGAATTCCTCTTGAAGGAGGGTTTGAATCGGTTCTTTTGGCAAAATTTGTCGTAAATTGAAGTATAATTGGTTTTGTATGAAATTAGGTGTTTCAGATTGAGCTTTGAGCGATGAAGAGTCACCTGGATCACGCTCTGGCCATGAATCAGTTTTTTTTGCAATATTTGTCGTAAATTGCCTAAGTTTAAACGTTTTTTGTATGGAATTTTGTGTTTCAGATTGAGCTTTGAGCGATGAAGAGTAGCCTGGATCACGCTCTGGCCATGAATCAGCTATTGCATTTCCCGGAAGAGCTGGAGAAAATTATAAACCCAGGCGCGCGGTCGTATGACCATGGCATGAGGAGAACAAGGGCATGGAACCTGCGGCTGTGGACATCAAAGAAACGCCCAAGGAGTACGTCTTCTACGCCGATGTTCCGGGCCTGACCAAGTCCAATATCCAGGTAAGTGACAGAAAATTGAAATTTTCTCCAGTGAGCTGGGTTTTTCAATCAGGGTTTCTATGTAATGACAGAAAGAGGGATTTTTTTTTCTGTTTTTTTGTTTTGTTTTAAAAGTGTATGTGGAGGAGCAGAAGTTGCTGGTGATAAAATGCCAGGGAGGCAAGCGGAAGCGCGAAGGAGTCGAGGATGAGGAGAGCTGTAAGTATCTGCGAATGGAAAGAAAGAGAAACCCTAAATTCGCGAGGAAATGCTGCAATTTTAGAGGACTTGGGGGAAGCAGGAGGAGCGTTGTTTTCCTTTTTCTGAAGAGAAACAACAGATCCTTATGAAAGTGTTGATAAGTTGCAAATTGTTGCCAATAATATGGACATTCAACAGTCACATTTTCTGCGAAGGAATTTAACATTTTCATTAGTAGCTTGGAGCATATACTCAAGAATTACAGCCTAAAACTACCAACCGATGCCCAAAGTTAAGGTTATTATTCTCTATTTCTACAAAATGTTATTTTTCGCCCAAAGTTAAGGCTTTTATTATCTATTTCTGCAAAAGATGGAAAGGAAGAAATAATGGCAATAATAAATACCTGCCAGAGATCGTATATTTCGACAGAGGCTCCGTCGGGGAGGCCGTGAGGGAGAGCAAAGGCATGTTGTTTGCCGGTTTTCGACCGAAGAACATTCCGCTGGTCATCGACGAGATAATACCTGTAATCGGAGGAAAAACCGTGAGGGACGGTGAATGTTGCGTGCCAAATAAGATTGTCGGTGCCCTTAAGACGAGGAGTCATTTGCAGTCCCTGCTTCATTTTCCATGCTCCCAGAGCAGAATTGGACCCGCAGACCATCAAATTCTGGCCCCATTGCATGAAATATGGAAGCCTGAAGCTCAAGGTTATCTTGCGGATGCACGTGAACGGCCCCGGTTCGAATCCTGTGGTCGCCATGGGTAGAGCTAGCGATAGCAGGCTACAGCTACTGCCAGAGCCAAATAAAGTAGCGAGTCGTGTAGTTTAGTCCCTCGGCTAGCGGTCTGGGATACTGAAAGAAGAAATTGCGATGGGACATGATCAGTTGCAGGTAACTGATCAACGATGGCGAGTCGTGTAATTCATTAACCGAGCGATTGCTGGGAGATCGAAAGAAATCAGGCTAGGAGTGAGTGTAGGCAGAGTTACAGCAGATTTTCGGCTTGCAGAACCGTTCTGCAAAACAACGTGCGCGGACTGCACCGCTTGACCGCGGACTGGACAGCAGCATGGCAGACGGACAGTAAGGAGTCGCAGGTGTCAGATCACAGGTGTCAGATCAATAAAATTCAACGAAAGAGATTAACCCAATCGTCGAACGAAAGCATCCGACGGCTGGGGCGTAAAAACGCATTTATTGAGGGGAGTCAAGTCCCATTTGGTAACGCCTTACGGCGTAAATATACATTTTATATTAAACTAGCAATTGCATCTTAGGGTGCAATAAAAGAATGTTGTATTGAAGGAGAAGATAAAGATGAAGAACATAGAGTCAAAATAGACTATTGAAAGGAAAACCACAAACTAAAATCTAAATTGTGAGAACTGATACAATATTCTCAAAACATTATATTATTCACATTATTGATGATTACATTATTGCCATTGTGTATGTTGAAATATTCTTAAGGTCCAAAAGAGGTTAATTTTTCTACAAGGTTAGCTTACCCTACACTACAACAAAACTCTGTGATTAGCGTCTTTTTTAGCTTCCTTTTTAGTGTCCACTATCACTTTTAGTGTATTTTTCATCATTTTTTGGAGAAAGTGGACGGTTTTCCACGGGATGGCACTTTCAATGGCATTATTTGCGTCCCTTTTTAACAGTTGGTGCTATTTTGGATGTTAATTAGCATCCCAATTAATGTTCCAATTAACTTCCCAATTTGCATCCCAATTAGCGTCCCTTTTTAAAAGTTGGCGTTATTTTGGACGCTAATTAGCATCTCGATTAACGTCCCAATTATCGTCCCAATTAGCATCCCAATTAGCGTCCCAATTAATGCCCCAATAAGCGTCCAAAAAAATCCCATATAATGCCCATAATAGCCTCCAAAAAATGTCTTGAATAGCATAGCACCATATATTGATCCAAGGTTAGCAAAAGGAATTGCGTCATGAATTTTAGCAAGAAAAAAAGCCAATATAGTGCTAAGTATAGAGCCAAGAATTGCACCTAGAAAACATCCAACATAGCACCAGGTATAGAGCCAAGTATAACGCTTGGAATAATGCTAGAAATTTCGAAAGGAATTGCACTAGGAATTGCACTAGGTTTAGAGATAGGAATTGTGTTCGGAAAATGTCCAACATAACGTCAGATATATCAATGTCAATGTCAGTGATTATGATTCATGTGATAGTTCTTTTGGATCTTGATTTATCATAGTGGCACCTAAATGATCGTAATCATGGCACTTTTGGATCTTGATTAATCCTAATGAGGGGTAAATTACAAATTTCTCTAATGGAATTTGAGTGTCCCCAATAAAATTTGATAGACCCTAATGGCATCTGATTCGACCTGACAACATGACGATGATGAATTATGATAATTATGATGGAGCATATGGATATGATTTGATAAGTATAAGCCTATCTCATCCATTCTTGTGAGGTAGTAGGGTTCCTTGCTCATTATTATCACAATTATATTGACGATGACATTGTTTATGGCTACAATGACAACAATGATGTTGATTTATTGTATGATGATGATGACGTCGTGGATGTCAACGATGATTATGCATGTGGTAGCACTTTTGGATCCTAATTGATTCTAATGGCACCTAAATGTCTGTAACGACATCTAAACGACCCTATTATCATTGAAATGACTTTAACGACATATAAATGACCTTAACAATTACATGACACGAATCCTAATGGCGATGAGTGATTAAGAACACTAATGGCATATTAGTGATCATAATGACAATGACGATGATGATTTTGTTGATGATGTACTTAATGTTGACGATGATCATGATAATGAGGACGAGGATCAAGATGATGTTGATGTACCATATGGCATTGATGATGATGATGATGATGATGATGACAACGTTGATGTCCACGATGATTATGCATGTCATAATACTTCTGGATACTGACTGATCCTAATAGCACTTAATGTTCACAATGACATATGATAGACATATTAATATCACCTAAATGGATCTAATGACATTTAGTTGTCGTTGACGACATTTTAGTGACCTTAATGGCATTTGAGCGATTGTAACAACATGACATGGATCCAAATGGTGATGACTGATGATGAACCATAGTGGCATATGAGTGACCCTATCAATGATGATGACAATGATGTGGTTGATGATGTAGTTGTTGATGAGGACAATGAGGACCATGATGTTGTTGATGATGTACTTATTGATGTTGATTTTGATGACAATGTCAATGATGATGATGATTATGCAATGTATGATGTACATGACGTTGAAATTCACTTGTCCTCGACAACATTTGAGTGACCTTAATGGCATTTGAGTGTCCTTAATGGCACTTTTCCTCGACAAAATTTCAATCTTAGTTGGATGTGGTAAATTTATTGCAAAACATTATCTACTATATATAGATAACCGCATTAATTGGAAAAATGTTATTGATTAACTAAGTTGTCTACCTCGTCAACATTGTTCATTTGTGCAAGATGGAACATTACTATAGTAAAGGTCATATAATTATTCAATAGTGTGCATACTATTAACTAAACAATCACTGACATTTCATTATTCAATGCATAATAAAAAGGGGAACATGTGGTTAAAATAAATCAAAACAAAAATAACATTTGCTAAGCCCATGATAAAATGACTATTTTGAACAGTGATTTCCATGTCCATTTTAGTATCGAGTCATTAAGAAGCAACCTTTTGAAAAATTCTAAATCAAGAAACTAATTCAAAATTACTAAAGCCATGTGATGAAAAACAATTTCAAAACTTTGGACATAAGATCATAATTATTCAAGTAATATGGATTAGAAATCATGTAAAATTATAAGTCTTCATTTACATTATTATCAGCATATATGTCATCCAATGCTTCCTTATCAATGTTGATATGTTGGTTGTGCCTAATGACATGATGATGATGCATATTGACAATGATAAATATGGCAGTGATGATTTCTACAATATCTAATAGGATGTTGTTGACAATGATGATGCCAATGTCAACAATGATGATGCATGCGAGTATAACACTATTTGATATTGATTGGCCCTAATGAAAACATAATTCACCCTAATGGCATCGAATTGACCATAATAGCCCCTATGTGACCCTAGTGGCATATGATTATCCCTAACAACATGACAATGATGCAGTACGATAGTTATGATGATGTACTTGATGACGTTGAGGATGACTATGATGACAACAATGATGTTTATTTATTATATGGTGATGATGACAATGTTGATGTCAACAATGATGATGCATGTGGTAGTAATTCTCGATCCTAATTGATCCTAAAGGCACCTAAATGTCTGTAAAACATAAATGACCCTATTATCACCAAAATGACTGTAGCGACATCTAAATGACCCTAACAATTACATGACATGAATCATAATGGCGATGAGTGATTATGAACACTAATCGCATATGAGTGACTGTAATGACAACGATGACGATGATTTTTTTGATGATAACATCGAGGATGATGATGAAGATGATGTTGATGTACCATATGACATTGATGATGATGACAACGTTGATGTCCGCAATGATGATGCATGTGATAATGCTTCTAGATACTGATTGATCCTAATGGAACTTAAATGTTTGTAATGACATATGAGCAACATATTAATATCACCTAAATGACTCTAATGAAATTTAGTTGTCATCGACAACATTTGAATGACATTAATGGAATTTGAGTGACTATAAAAACATGACATGGATCCAAATGGTGATGATTAATGATGGACCATAGTGGCATATGAGTGACCCTATCAACGATGATGTGTTAGAATATATTAAACTCACTCATAACTTAGGATAAAATAATTAATCATTATTTGATTAATTATTCACCCACTAGCTTAATTAGTTGGCATTCACTTGCACCTTAAAGTCAATACATGCCATTTATATCCTAGGAATGATTTATTTCTAATTTTGGGTTGATCTTGACCGCCTTTTGACCATCCAGACTTAGTATACAGAACTTTACAACAGATTCTGCTTTTCTATGGATAAGATAAAAGCTAGTCAACTAGGAAACTGACAGCTTTTGTTTCCAACCCATCCTCCATTAGTTTTTCTCCATTTTCTAGGATTAGCATGTTTTTTCCATCTCCTTGACAACTCACTCATGATTTTTCCAACTCGTGAGGTCCTTGATAGATTTGGGAAGTGCTTTAGCCACCTATGGGGGGTTTGCTATATTTTGGTAAGTCAACCATTTTGAGATTCTTTTATTGCATCTTAGGGTGCAATAAAAGAATGTTGTATTGAAGGAGAAGATAAAGATGAAGAACATAGAGTCGAAATAGACACTGGAAAGGAAAACCACAAACTAAAATCTAAATAGTGAGAACTGATACAATATTCTCAAAACATTATATTATTATTGGCAATTACATTATTGCCGTTGTGCATGTTGAAATATTCTTTAGGTCCAAAAGAGGTTAATTTTTCTACAAGGTTATCTTACTCTACACTACAACAAAACTCTGTGATTAGTGTCTCTTTTAGCTTCCTTTTTAGCGTCCATTATCACTTTTAGCGTATTTTTCATCATGTTTTGAACAAAGTGGACGGTTTTCCACGAGATGGCGCTTTTAATGGCGTTATTTGCGTCCCTTTTTAAAAGTTGGCGCTATTTTGGATGCTAATTAACATCCCAATTAATGTCTCAATTAACTTCCCAATTTGCATCCCACTGTAGAATCCCAATTAGCATCCCAATTAGTGTCCCAATTAGCATCCCAATTAGCGTCCCTTTTTAAAATTTGGCGTTATTTTAGACGCTAATTAGCATCTCGATTAACGTCCCAGTTATCATCCCAATTAGTGTCCCAATTAGCATCCCAATTAACACCCCAATAAGCGTCCAAAAAAAATCCCATATAACGCCCATAATAGCCTCCAAAAAATGTCCTGAATAGCATAGCACCATATATTGATTCAAGGTTAGCGAAAGGAATTGAGTCATGAATTTTAGCAAGAACAAAAGGCAATATAGTGCCAAGTATAGAGCCAAGAATTGCACCTAGAAAACATCCAACATAGCACCAGGTATAGAGCCAAGTATAACGCTTGGAATAATGCTAGAAATTTCGAAAGGAACTGCGCTAGGAATTGCACTAGGTTTAGAGATAGGAATTGTGTTCGGAAAATGTCTGACATAACGTCAGATATATCAATGTCAATGTCAATGATTATGATTCATGTGATAGTGCTTTTGGATCTTGATTTATCATAGTGGCACCTAAATGATCGTAATCATGGCACTTTTGGATCTTGATTAATCCTAATGAGGGGTAAATTACAAATTTCTCTAATGGCATTTGAGTGTTCCCAATAAAATTTGATAAACCCTAATGGCATCTGATTGGACCTGACAACATGACGATCATGAATTACGATAATTATGATGGAGCATATGGATATGATTTGATAAGTATAAGCCTATCTCATCCATTCTTGCGAGGTAGTAGGGTTCCTTGCTCATTATTATCACAATTATATTGACGATGACATTGATTATGACTACAATGACAACAATGATGTTGATTTATTGTATGATGATGATGATGACGTGGATGTCAACGATGATTATGCATGTGGTAGCACTTTTGGATCCTAATTGATTCTAATGGCACGTAAATGTCTGTAACGACATCTAAGCGACCATATTATCATTGAAATGACTTTAACGACATATAAATGACCTTAACAATTACATGACACGAATCATAATGGTTATGAGTGATTAAGAACACTAATGGCATATTAGTGATCATAATGACAATGACGATGATGATTTTGTTGATGATGTACTTAATGTTGACGATGATCATGATAATGAGGATGAGGATCAATATGATGTTGATGTACCATATGGCATTGATGATGATGATGATGATGATGATGATGACAACGTTGATGTCCACGATGATTATGCATGTCATAATACTTCTGGATACTGACTGATCCTAATAGCACTTAAATGTTCACAATGACATATGATAGACATATTAATATCACCTAAATGGCTGTAATGACATTTAGTTGTCGTTGACGACATTTTAGTGACCTTAATGGCATTTGAGCGATTGTAACAACATGACATGGATCCAAATGGTGATGACTGATGATGAACCATAGTGGCATATGAGTGACCCTATCAATGATGATGAGAATGATGTGGTTGATGATGTACTTGTTGATGAGGACGATGAGGATCATGATGTTGTTGATGATGTACTTATTGATGTTGATGATGATGACGATGTCAATGATGATGATGATTATGCAATGTATGATGTACTTGACGTTGACATTCACTTGTCCTCGACAACATTTGAGTGACCTTAATGGAATTTGAGTGTCCTTAATGGCACTTGTCCTTGACAAAATTTCAATCTTAGTTGGATGTGGTAAATTTATTGCAAAACATTAGCTACTATATATAGATAACCGCATTAATTGGAAAAATGTTATTGATAAACTAAGTTGTCTACCTCGTCAACATTGTTCATTTGTGCAAGATGGAACATTACTATAGTAAAGGTCATATAATTATTCAATAGTGTGCATATTAACTAAACAATCACTGACATTTCATTATTCAATGCATAATAAAAAGGGGAACACATGTGGTTAAAATAAATCAAAACAAAAATAACATTTTCTATGCCCATGATAAAATGACTATTTTGAACAGTGATTTCCATGTCCATTTTAGTATCGAGTCATTAAGAAGCAACCTTTTGAAAAATTCTAAATCAAGAAACTAATTCAAAATTACTAAAGCCATGTGATAAAAAAACAATTTTAAAACTTTGGACATAAGATCATAATTATTCAAGTAATATGGATTAGAAATCATGTAAAATTATAAGTCTTCATTTACATTATTATCAGCATATATGTCATCCAATGCTTCCTTATCAATGTTGATATGTTAGTTGTGCCTAATGACATGATGATGATGATGATGATGATGATGATGCATATTGACAATGATAAATATGGCAGTGATGATTTCTACAATATCTAATAGGATGTTGTTGACAACGATGATGCCAATGTCAATAATGATGATGCATGCGAGTATAACACTATTTGATATTGATTGGCCCTAATGAAAACATAATTCACCCTAATGGCATCGAATTGACCATAATAGCCCCTATGTGACCCTAGTGGCATATGATTATCCCTAACAACATTTGGGTGACCCTAATGGAACTTGAATCACCATAAAAGCATGAGGATGATCATGTTGATGATGGATGATGACAAGGATATTGATGATGATGATTAAGATGGTAACAATGAGGTTGAGATGAATGACTATGACTATTATGATATATGATGATGCCAATGATGATGCCGACGACGTTGATGTACTCATGTATGATGCTAATGATCATGGTTATGATGGAAATGATATCAATGTTAATGATCATATTCATGTGATAGTATTTTGGATCTTGATTTATCGCAGTGGCACCTAAGTGACCACAATAATGGAAATTTGGGTCTTTATTGATCCTAATGAGGGGTAAATTACCTTAATGTCACCTAAATTGCTCTAATGGAATTTGAGTGTCCCCAACAACATTTGATAGACCCTAATGGCATTTGATTGACCCTAACAACATGACGATGATGCAGTACGATAGTTATGATGATGTACTTGATGACGTTGAGGATGACTATGATGACAACAATGATGTTTATTTATTATATGGTAATGATGACAATGTCGATGTCAACAATGATGATGCATGTGGTAGTAATTCTCGATCCTAATTGATCCTAAAGGAACCTAAATGTTTGTAACAACATAAATGACCCTATTATCACCGAAATGACTGTAGCGACATCTAAATGACCCTAACAATTACATGACATGAATCCTAATGGCGATGAGTGATTATGAACACTAATCGCATATGAGTGACTGTAATGACAACGATGACGATGATTTTGTTGATGATGTACTTGATGATAACATCGAGGATGATGATGAAGATGATGTTGATGTACCATATGACATTGATGATGATGACAACGTTGATGTCCGCAATGATGATGCATGTGATAATGATTCTAGATACCGATTGATCCTAATGGAACTTAAATGTTTGTAATGACATATGGGCAACATATTAATATCACCTAAATGACTCTAATGATATTTAGTTGTCGTCGACAACATTTGAGTGACATTGATGGAATTTGAGTGACTATAAAAACATGACATGGATCCAAATGGTGATGATCAATGATGGACCATAGTGGCATATGAGTGACCCTATCAACGATGATGTGTTAGAATATATTAAACCCACTCATAACTTAGGATAAAATAATTAATCATTATATGATTAATTATTCACCCACTAGCTTAATTAGTTGGCATCCACTTGCACCTTAAAGTCAATACATGCCATCTATATCTTAGGAATGATTTATTTCTAATTTTGGGTTGATCTTGACCACCTTTTGACCATCCAGAATTAGTATACAAACCTTTACAACAGATTCTGCTTTATTCTGCTTTTTCTGCTTTTCCTGCTTTTCTATGGATAAGATAAAAGTTAGTCAACTAGGAAACTGACAGCTTTTGTTTCCAACCCATTCTCCATTATTTTTTCTCCATTTTCTAGGATTAGCATTTTTTTCCCATATCCTTAACAAATCACTCATGCTTTTTCCAACTCATGAGTTCCTTGATAGATTTGGGAAGTGCTTTAGCCACCTATGGGGGTTTGCTATATTTTGGTAAGTCAGCCTTTTTGAGCTTTATGAGTTGTTTTCATACAATTTTATTTTCCTATGAGGGATGTACTATTTATGTACACTATTATTCATAATTATTCAATGGAAGGATACACACCAATATTCAGCTCTTCATTCATGTGATTCAGTCTCTTTTCTTCTCTCTATTTTTCCTGTGTATGCTTGTGATAATTCTTAGTAGCGAGATCTATTTCCCATGCTTCTTATTAGCATCATTGCTAATAGCATTGATATATTATTTCTACATGGTATCAGAGCTACAAGGAGCACAACCTTTCCATCTTCTACAACAGTAAGGTTGATTAAGTTCTACAGAGTTGAGGAGCGCATCCAGTCTCCTATCCCTCTCTGAAGAAGAGCTTGTCTAGCTTACAAGATTTTCTCCTAGTTTTTTTTGCAGGTTGCAAAGAGTATATCCTAGATCATATCAACAACTTCAATATGGATTCAAAATTTCCTCTACTATCTCCTTTCAACTATGTTGATTGGATGCCAAAGATGAGTGCATACTTGAAGAGGCAATGTCTCTTTGATGTCTCCATTGGTGCATTGAGCGAACCTGAGTCTTATGAAGAGAAGATTGATTGGCTAAATAATTGTGATAGATCTTATGGAATTATGTGTTTGGGAATGTCTCCAAATATATATCATCTCATAGATTCTGCTGAGTTTCCATTCGAGCTTTGGAAAATTTTGGACAAAGCTTTTGGTTTGCAAGAAATAGAAGATGAAGCATGGAGCGAACCCAACATCTCCTCTTGTTCTCTCTCTCAATATTTATTGGCCTCTACATTCTCTGATGAAGTTGATAATGATGAAGAAGTTTCTCATACAGTTCATGTTGCTGCTGCCCTCTTTGATTCAAATGCTTCCTCCTTCAATCAAGAAGCAAATATTGAAGAGCCATCTTTTTTGTGTCTCTTGAAGGTGATTTTTATTCTTGTGATACTAATGATGAAAAAGAAGTAACATGTGGAGCTACTAATGATATTTATTATGATCCTATAATCCATTCATTATTCTCTAAATCTCCTATCTTATATTTTAAGATCTATGTGCCAGATCCTTCACACTTTGTGTATACCTCTCTCCTTGATGGTGTGCAACCCAGTGATTTATAGGATGTTTGCTTAGCCAAATCAAGCCTTATTTGTGTCATACCACTTAAATTACTTGATATCATGTGCTTAAGCATCTCATCCATTGTTCTTGGCATCAATACTCAGTGCCTTCTTGAAGATTGTGAACATCTCCTTCTTTCCTCTCATACAGAGGATTCATTATATATACACATATAATACCACCATCCATACCATCTACCATACCTCTGAATAATCCAAATACTATACAAATCCCAAGCTCACTAGTTGATTCCTCATTGGTCTCTTATGCAGTGATATTTATCTTACATGGTTTGAAGTCTTTCCTATATTTCAGTGGCTGGTTATCCATGTCATTAGTAATATTTGGACTAATATTAAACATGTTTGGATCTATTCTAAACACTTATGGTTCAGATCTTATGCCCATCCATCATTCATATTTTTACACCTATCAATTTTCCTCAGTTGCTCATAATTTTCCTAGTCTAGCCCTATATCCTCATGGAGTCATTGAAGCCTTTGTCCTTGTTGTTCCATATGATAATATTTATGATATATCAGAGTTTTATCAGCCTCATATCAGATCTGGAAAGGTGCTACATCAAATTGGAATATTGACATGTGATTCACATCACAATTTTGCAGCTATTTAGGGAATAGGGTGTGAAATAAATTACCTTATTTTTTGTACTCTTTGGAAAGGAGTATGCATAGATCTATTTTCCATTTCATATTATGTTCGCAGATCAGAGTTTGAAAGTAGCAAGAAGCATTTAGATAATGCTCCTACTTCATCAGTTGATGAGATACAAGGAGTCTCTCCTCTTCCTTCTTCCAGGTTCTACACTCCAGTGCATGATCATGGAGTTCATGATTTCTTCAGAGAGTCCTTCATCCAAAAGCAGTTCAGTCAGCTCATTAAAGTGAATATGAAGATAGGTTGAAGACATATTTCAAATTTTGTGCCTTGTCCTGTCTTGAGGGAGGATTTTCCCCATGTGGTTTTGCCTCTTTCCTCACTTTTCTGTACATAATAATTGTTAAAGGGTGACCATAGTCTTGTTGCTGGGCCCTATATGCATATATTTTTTTGTCATACCATCATAAAGTCAGACTTATAGGGGGGTGTTGGAATATATTAAACCCACTCATAACTTAGGATAAAATAATTAATCATTATTTCATTAATTATTCACCCACTAGCTTAATTAGTTGGCATCCACTTGCACCTTAAAGTCAATACATGCCATCTATATCCTAGGAATAATTTATTTCTAATTCTGGTTTGATCTTGACCACCTTTTGACCATCCAGAATTAGTATACAGGACTTTACAGCAGATTCTGGTTTATTCTGCTTTTTCTGCTTTTCTATGGATAAGATAAAAGCTAGTCAACTAGGAAACTGACAGCTTTTGTTTCCAACCCATCCTCCATTAGTTTTTCTCCATTTTCTAGGATGAGTATGTTTTTTCCATCTCCTTGACAACTCACTCATGCTTTTTCCAACTCGTGAGGTCCTTGATAGATTTGGGAAGTGCTTTAGCCACCTATGGGGGTTTGCTATATTTTGGTAAGTCAACCATTTTGAGATTTATGAGTTGTTTCCATACAATTCGATTTTCCTATGAGGGATGTACTATTTATGTACACTATTATTCATCATTATTCAATGGAAGGATACACACCAATATTCATCTCTTCATTCATGTGATTCAGTCTCTTTTCTTCTCTCTATTTTTCCTGTGTATGCTTGTGAGAATTCTTAGTAGCAAGATCTATTTCCTGTGCTTCTTCTTAGCATCATTTCTCATAGCATTGATCTTTCTACATGATGGAAATAATGGGGTTGATGATGTACTTGTTGATGAGGATGATGTTCACCATGATTTTGTTGATGATGTACTTATTGATGTTGATGTTGATGATGACGACGATGACAACAACAATGATGATGATGATGATGATATTGATGCAATGTATGTTGTACTTGAAAATTCCAGTCACATGTCCTCAACAACATTTGAATGACTTAACGGCATTAAGAAAAACCACTTTCAATGATTTGCAATATGTGGGAAAAATAAGTTTTGTTTTGTTGGTCAATATTCTAAATTGAAATCCTTGTCTAGAACTCCATTCCACATATACATAGTTTTTATTTTATTTGAGTTCAATATATGTAGCATATTCAAGATTTGTCTCATTACTATATTTATTGATTTAAAATTAAAACACTAATGTATAATTATTTAAAATTTGTTTTTGTTAAATCTAAATAAACAAACCAATATATAATTATCATTACACAAATTTGTAAAATATTATCAAATGCCTTTTTTCATAAACAAAGATAAAGAAAACAAGAAGAGTTGCTAAGGCAATAAGTCCTTGCCAAGCAACTTTGCAAATAAAGATATAATAAGATTTGGCTGACTAAAAAAGTACTGAAAATAAATGAAGGGAAAGACCTTTAGATCATTATCCTTGTCTTGACACATTTGATATTTTATGGTTGTTTCTATTCCTTGACCCAATTGTTATTATAAGATGAGGATGTTCAGTTAGTTATGACTATGAGGTGAGGACTTGCATGCATAATAATCCTTAGTTATCACTATGAGGTGAGGATTTAAAGAGAAGAGGATGTAAAGTCATGTAATTTTTATATGTATTTTGGTGGCGAGTGACAAGGACAAATGTTGTGAGAAACCACAAATTTTTGGAAGGACGGAAAAAGATTACATCATGATCATGCCACCCATAAAATTGAAGACTATTCTTGAGCCAAAAGTTGTTTTTATTTAAATTTAATTTTATTAATAATCATTGTGTTGCTTTGGTCCAAATTGTTTTTCTAACTCATTGTTTCTCCATATTGTGTGCCCAGCGACCCCTCTCTATATCAATGCATAAACCAACCTCTGCATAGTTTGTGATCCTAGTTTCATGCCATTATTTGTAGTTGCATAACATTGAGTGTTGTTTATATAGTTATCATGAGTCCATGATATTCATGCAAGAAATGAAGTCTTGTAGAGGAGGACTCATCAAACCGACCATTTGAATTTCATTTGACGAAAAATTAGTGGACATTGGTAGCTAGGTTCATATAGGTAATAGGCACAAAGTTTTGGGCTTGTTTCAGGACTAGTAGTAAACTAGTAGTTGTTCTCCATTGTTACTATTACAGAGAGACACTTACTATGGATTGGGGTGTACCACAACAGACAGCTAGACACACGAAATCAATCCCTTCCCAATATGCAAGAGAAACCAAACGTCTAACACTAAAGGATCTTGAATCATACCTTATTCCGGACGGTTGAAGTAGATCCCCGTTGAGCTTTTTCCAATCCCGCTTGCTCTAGCAATTTGCTCTCAACAACAACAAACAAGACAAGCATGCTATATAACATGGTGTTAGATCTAATCTAGCATATATAATCAACAATGTATAAGCAATTAAACATATCCATGGATTCAATATTCATTCAAATGCACATTATTGGACAGGAAAAGATAATTCTATTAATCAAAACAGAGATTACACAAGTGACAACCTCTATCGGCACGTTTGCGAACCAGAGAAACTGAGTCCTCCACCTGGGCCTCCACCACCTCAATCCTCCATCTCTCGATAGCAAGCTCACAAGCAAAGGCAAGCTTGGGAAGAACACAAAGTGCTCCAAAGGGACAAAGGGATGCAGACTCATTTTATGCAAGCTACAACAACAATGGACTATAGTTTAGTTGCTCTTCAATTCCTCCTCCTTCAATGTATCTAAGGAGTTCCTTATATAACACTCCAAAGGGTAATGGAGGGTCAAATCCAAGTGATATTGAGGAATATAGAAGGCCAAGAGTCAAGTGGTTCAGACACACACAAAGGAAAACTCCAAAACTATTTGGATTTATGCACACATCCCGATGTACGTGGGTTTGAGGTCAAAAGTCACGTATACATGCGAGTATGGGATTAAAAGTTGTGTACAACAATAAACAGGTGTTTTTAGGGATGAAATTGAAAACATGAAAGTATAATATCAGTCCATGGGGTCTAAAGAGTCTGTAGAGGGATAGGGAAGGCCATACATATGTGATCAACCATGTGTGGTAAAATCAGCTATAACAGATGCCCCCTAATGTGTGAGGTCATAGAGGTAGCATGATGGCTGAAATACATTATAAAATCCATCCTAGAAGTGGAGTGATAAAGAACTAGGTGGAAGAACCAGCCATCCATCAGTATAGTATAATAATCAATCTCTGCATATGATTGCAAATACATATAGCAGTCTCGGATACATAAGAGTACAATGGTCATGAATAGGCATGATATACAAAAATGTGACATGTGTGGTCATCGCCACATACAATATATAATAGATCAGAATCTCCATGATGAAGATACACAACGGATCAAGATCTCCATAGAAGCTGAAGATATACAATGGATCAAGATCTCCATAGTGGCTAAAGTTATCTGACATACACTAGAATCAAATCATGAGAGCCAAAATCTCATGAACACTGTCATGATCAAGGAGGTAGCATATGTGGAATTCCACCAAGCTGGAAAGTCTTCTACACAAACCGCTATGAGTACATGTCCAACTATGTGAATAGAGGTGTCAAGGTCGAACATAGTAGTCCATCGTCTGATTACCGGTCATTGATGTATACCGTTAACAGACATGAGATCACCCACTGATAATGAAAATGAGAATCAAGGTACTAGAGTGCAATCTAACAAGTGTGAATACATGTGTTGAGGTCAAACACTTGGAAGAATCCATCAATCAGGGGACATTGATGTATTCCCAAAACTTTCAATGGCGAGAGAACCTACCACTGATGACTATAAGTCTCAAGGCACTCAAATGACTCTAGACTCCTATCCCAGAATAAATGATCTAAAGTCGATGGGATGGAATCCGCTGGAAGGAGGGCATTAAGGAATCCCCCATCAACCAACACGAGGTACTCAACAACGTTGTATGATATGCAAGAACTCGAACAAGATGTGCACAAACCAGTAACAGTACCGGGAATGGCCGACATGCAAAGTCAAGACAACTGAGGAATGGCTGACTCGAGATTCAAATTCCTTCGAACAAGAGCATAAAGGCAAATGGTGACTGAAGATAAGCAACATGGACTCGATATGCAAGCTGGGACATCTCTGTGACATAGGAGGCATCAACAGAGGCTCCATAGGGAATGGAAGCTTAACCAGTCAGTGGAGATAAACTCAGAGTAACGAGTACAACTCCTAAATTCAAACTAATAACCCAACCAACGGATGTGATATACAGTGATCTGTTCGAAGGAGACACGACTCGACTGTTGCCAAAGATAACATCTTTTCATGTCCGGATTTTTATTTTTTTTATTTTTTTTGGACTTTTTCAAATATTTTGAAAAGATTGAAAAAGAATAAAAGTGCTTTATAGTTACAAATATAGGAGGAGACGAGTGTCAGGGGACAAGCAAACTAGTTCCAAGCAGTGAAACATACCTATGCTCAATGCAAGGAAGTATGTGCAAGATAACGACACTCAGGGGAAGGTCCCCTCCTGGTAAAAAATGGGGGATCAAGCTGCAAAAGATATTTAAAAAGGCTATGCTTGGCTAGACATGAGATAAGATCGAGTTATATGGTTGATAATCAAAGTCAAGGAAGTCAACATAAGGCTCAATAAGGCAAGCAAAACTCATGATCATGCAATTACAACTTGACACATACAAGGGAGTCCAGGGGGAAAGGCCAGCATAAAGTTCAAGAGGAGTATGAAGCTCTTGCTCAAAGTCATGGAGGTACTATACAAAGGACTCACACACCCTAAAGGAGAAATGTTGGCATGGGAACCAAATACAAAACAAGATCTAACTAGGGTACCCATGTATGAGAAAGCTCTACCATTCACAACATGTCACTTCTAAAAGCAGCAAGAAGGTTCTATGACAAGATAGATGGGTTCGTACCTAGGGTTGAAATGAAACGGTCATAAGGTTATGCAAAATGCAAGCGGATGTGAAAATTTAACCTAGATGCCAGTTTAGACATAATACCTAAAATAGGCATGAACGAGTCAAAGACACGATCAAACCACACTCAAAATGGGCTCCTACAACATCAAATTAGTTCAAACGGTCCAAAATGGTCAGAAATAGTAAAAAACTATAGAAAGTGGGCAAAAATTTCAAACATTTTCTATAAAATAGTGAAAAATTAAAAATTTTCATACCATTTTGAATTTTTACCCACCATAGTGCATTTGAGTCCAAAAATTCAGAAGCGAATTCTGGGAGCATCGTTCGACGGAATCCCTCCACGTTTGATCTAGGTAAATTCCCTTGCCCCTCTCTTTCATTTTGATATAAAAATTTTCAATTTCCATGGCCAATTTAATTCTTTGGGCCATCCCAACTTGGGTGTTTCAGCCCACATAGAAATCGGGCATTTTTCCGCATATAGGGTTGACCATACGTGGAAAATTACACGAAAACTGCGTACATACGTGGTTGTTTTGCAAACATTCGCGTATAGGGCCATGAACAAGGTTTTTATAGGCAAATAATGATAAAACATTTTGTTCTTTGTGCAGGATGGTACTAGAGTGGAGTGAGAGGGAACACGATGATGTTTAAGAAGCTGTTCAAGCTTACCTCATGGCTCAACAAGCATTACGAGCATGTGGCTTATACAAGTTTTGGTGTCTTGGAAACTTGAGGGCAAAGCCAAGACTACTCTAGCTGCTGGTATATTACTGGAATCTAGAGTCTAAAACTTTTCAGATAGATGGGATGTCACTCAACATTGAGGTTGATGACATATATTTCATCACAGGTTTGTCCCGACGAGGGGAGGTAGTGAACCTCCGATCTCGTGGGCAAGAGCTGGGCTGACCATAGATGAGTACATAACTGTGTGACTGTCTTCCGAATGCAGAGAAGGTTGGGAGTCAAATCCCGACAACTTTAATTCAAATTTTGGGGATGAAATCCATACTTTTGGCCTTAGGCAGGATTGCAGGTTTGGTGTCACTCCACCAGGCCTCACGGCCAATGATGTTCTATGCGGTAGAGTGTATGTGGCCTACAATATATGACTGGAGTACTACGTTGCTGAGCAACATGAAACAACAGCTCAGTGACTGCAAGATGGGTAGGGTGCAGAACTTCAGGTTTGACAGCATATTGAGCACATTATTCTTTGAGAAGGTACCAGGGCTAAGCCCTAGAGTAGACATTTCTCCACATGGAATCCAGGATCCATCTCAGTGACATTGGGCTAATGTCATGCTCAGACTGGGAGGTGGAAGGATGGCTAACCCCTAACCAACAGAGTTTTTTCCATGGTGACGAAGACAGCTGATCACCATAGATGACTATCCCTATGCAGGGATTGACTTCCACGGTGATCAGACATGGCCCTTCCACCAAGAGCGGCTTATGGAGACATAGGTAATGAATCCCAAACCCACTTTTAATTTTTGAATTATTTAATTATTTTTTTTGTGCTTTTTGATATATGAAATCAAAAGACATGTTTTTGGTGTGACGACACATAGTGACACTCTATCATGTATATGCAAATGTAGGACCACGACGGCCAGATGGATTTCCTCATCATCAACGGAGAGGAAGAGGTGATGAGATCATGGGTGTGGATGCGGAGCGAATGCTCCAAAGCATTCACACAAACTTTGTTTTATTGACACAAAGAGTACCCATGGCGCAAGTCGAGGACTTTCCCGAGGCCATGCAGCGCCAGGTGGTTGGAGTACCACGAGCATGGGTTCAATTGTTTCGTCGGCTAGCTAGAGCCGTAGTGTGCTACCATGATCAACACCCTCCTCCACCTCAGGATTAGAGATCTGGGTGTATATATTTTTTGTATGACCGTGTAGTATATTTTGGTGGCTCGGAAGCCCCAATTTTGTATATGACAGTTATGTATTATGACGTCACCTTTTTTGAACTTAATGAAGAATTTTTTTATGATGATCGATTATTATTCTATTTACATGTGTAAAATGTGTTTGTGATATGCTTATGGTCTGTGAAACAAATGCCAATCTAACACATAGTTAGCATATGAATCAACAACTTGATTAAAATTTCTTGGAACACGAATGTATGTTATATTCTCAAATTGTTGTTCTAGAAATCTAACACGTAAGAATCTTCGTAATAATGTCGAATCCCTAATACGATACAATCCATTAAGTTGTGAAACCACTAACTACGAATCAAGACATACCTCAAGAGAATGAACACCATGTGAAATGGCATCACACAATAACTCTATAACGACACTATATTCAACAACATTGTTTGACGGAGGCCGTAAACATACTCCTCCTGAAGACAATACTTGACCCGTAGCAACTGAAGCTGAGTTTTGAGTGTGGCGGCTAGCACCATTAGCGAATCTTATGTAAACAGAAGACTCCATTGACATCTACCATAACAAACGAAAGCTAATCAACAAACCCGATCACCATAAGAAAACCTAACTATGCAATGCAAAGATGTACAATAATATACAAAAATCAGCCCTGGCTGAAGATCATGCATAATATTTTTTGAGATAGAGCCCATTTATAGGCTTCACCAAGGCTGTCCCTTCATAAGCAACCAACTCATAGGCGCCTTTCTCATGGGTTAAACTTTCCTTCCCCCGAGGGTTCCTTATCTTGATCCCACAAAAGGACCAAGTCACGTTCACTAAACCTCCTAGGATGGAAAGAGTTATCATACTGGACCTTAACTCAATGCTTGTTAACCTCTAGATCCACTAAGGAATCTCGGCGTTTCTCATCAAGCTGCTCTAAGTGGACCAAACACTCTTCCAATGCGGAAGTATCTGGTAAAAGCTCCACAGCTAGCTTCAAAGAAGGTATTTTACATTCAACCGGTAATATTGACTCCACCCCATGCATAGGATGATAGGGAGAAAAATTGGTGGCAGTCTTGACCACAGTTCTATAGTCCCACAAAGCAGGATACAACATGATATGCCAATTATTCTTGCTTTGTGCGATGCTTCGTTGGAGAATGTACTTAAATGACTTGTTCACTAGTTCAAGTTGTTCATTCTCTTGAGGGTAATAAGAAGATGAGTGCTCTTGTTTATATCCTAACTTGGAAGCCAACTCTTCCATCATTTTGTTCTGAAAGTGCCTGCCATGGTCAGTGACAAGCTCCCTCGGAATGCCAAACCAGGTGATAATCTGGTTAAATATGAAATGCACGGCTGTCTCACTGTCGGATTTAACTGTGGGCATATCCTTTGCCCATTTCATGAAGTAATTGACAACCACAATAATATGATGGTGCCCCCCAGCCGAATCTGGGTTGCAATCCATAAAATAAAGCCCCCACTCGGTGAAGGGACCGGCAGTGACAATAGGATGCAAAGGAGCGGGATGTGAGCGCATATTACATGCAAACACCTAGAAAGGGTGGCACTTCTTGACCGCATTAACACAATAATTAAAGATGGATGGCAAAAAATAACCCGCTCTTAAGATTTTTTAGGCTGTAGAAAGCCCAGATAAGTGACCACCACACATCCCTCCATGGCAATCATTAAACACAACCTTAGCCTAATCATGAGTTAAACAACGATGTAAAATGGAATCCACCCCATGGCGGTACAAAGTATCATCCACTATGAGGTAGTTCTTCACTACGTGACGTAGTCGTCGTCCCTCATCCCGTGAGAGGTGAGTGGGGGCCTTCAATGTTTGCAAATACACGATAATATCCCCGAACCAAGGGTCCATAGTTGAGATGAGGAATATATGCTCATCGACAAAAGAATCCTCATAAACCTCCTCTTCCTCCAAATTTGGGAAATCTGATATGAGCTCATCAATGATTAACGATTTCTCGAATTTTGCCGAAACGAGTTCGAGATCAAACTCTTGCAAAATCACAATCCATTGATTATATTTTCACCCAATCATCCTTCTAGTGAGGACGAACTGAAATGGATTGATGTGAGCTACGACCAAAGTTTGGCGAAGGAGAATGTAATGTCTCAAACGCTGAACTGCATGAACGGTGGCTAAGGCTAGCTTCTCCACATGGGAATAATGAAGTTCCACATCAATAAGGTTTCAGATCAAATAATATATGACATGCTCATGGAGCTCCTCATCTTCTTGAACCAATACTATACCAATCGTCTCTTGAGACACAGCCACATAAATAAAAAAAGCACGACTATATTCTGGTGGACTAAGCACGGGGGTCATTGCTAAAGCTTTCTTAAGAGCATCGAAAGACTCATGGGCTCGCTCAGCCCAGTAAAAAGGGGTGTCCTTCTTCAATAGATGCATGATTCCTTTAGTCAAGTTGGTAAAATTGACCACGAACCTTCGCAAGAAGTTCGCCATACCTTGTAAACATTGAAGGTGTCAAATGTTAAGCGGGGGAGACAATTTAATTATTGCCTCAACCTTCAAGCAATCCACTGTAATACCCTCCTTGGATATGATGAATCCTAGTAAACGACCAAATTTCACGCAAAATATGCACTTATGAGGATTTAAACAAACTTAATAAGAACGACATCTTTCGAACACTAATCGCAAATGGTAAGGATGATGCACTCTCCAACACGAGTGAGCAGCGAGGTCATCCAAATATACTTCGATAATATTTTTAAGATCATGAAAGATTAAGGTCACAACCCACTTAAACGTAGCTCTGACATTTTTAACGCTGCAGGGCATCTTCCGATATGCAAAAGCTCCCGAAGGACATATAAATGCGGTCTTATGTTGATCCTCAGGTTTAATTGTGTCTGATTATATCCAGAAAATCCATCCATAAAAGAAAATACCTCACTTCCCGCACACTCATCCAATCAATAAATGGTATAGGGAAATTATCTTTAGGACAGGCTCAATTCAAATAACGGAAATCAGTGCATATTCGGATCTCTCCCTGCTTCTTATCCACCGGAACAAGATTTGAAACCCACTCCGTCAAGGGAACGAGATAGATAAAACCAGCTTTGAGTAGTTTCTCTATCTCAGCTTTAATGTCGGGTGCTTTCCTAGGAATCTCGACACACAAACGTTGTCGAACTGGTTTGCATATGGATAAATTTTGATTTCATGTTCGACAATACGAGGGTCTATACCTAGCATTTATTCGTATGACCAAGTGAAAATATCATGAAACTCCTTAAACAACTCATTATACTCTTTAATCTCATAGGGGGAACAATCCACCCCAATGTAGATGTTCTCAACCTTACCAGGATCACGAGAAATGTTGATAGGAATCGTTGGTGACAAGTTAGCCATGTTCCCTTCAACCATCTGACCAGGAGAGCTTAATGGGACCAAGAGGCTACCAATTTTCTCGCTTAGAATCGCCCTAAAGTCATCACACTCTAAATGATCAAGCTTAGGAAGGAAATACGATCTATGATGCAAATATTCCTAAGGTTGCTCAATCCCAGACATGGCCTCAAGAATAAAGTTCATCTGATGGAAAAACATCATCAAGGAAGTCGTGAGAATGATACGACTCTACTGCCCATGCAAGCAGCACATAAGGGTCCTCCTCCTCCGTCCACAAAGAGGAAGGACTAGGCTCTATAGCATGATCAAGATTCGCTTGATACGCCACCATTATTGCAGGCAACGACACGTCTGTCTCGACAGGCACACTCGAAGCACTCGGTGAAGGAAGAATCCAAGGATCTTCCATATGAGTAGTGCGAAAGGATACCAAATTCGACAAGGATAAATCCCCCCCAAGACTAGACCCAATCATAAGAACGGGCGCATGACAACTAAAGGTTACCATGAGAGAAGGATACATACCTACACCCACATTCTCAGTTTCCGGTTGAGAATGGTTGACAATTAGGATAGAAGCTCCCGATGATGCGTTTACACTCAAATTTTGGAAAGACTTTTGATCAATAGTAAGGATCTTCCCATTGAACAAAAAGAAAACCACTAGAAATAGGGAAGAAGCTACAACTTGCATATTGTACATTCAGTTCCTACCCAGCAAAAGATTGTAGTCAAGGGGGCATCAACCACCTCGACTTCAATTGTGATAGTATTCCCTCCCAATTGGACCTCTAGAGAAGGAAGTATACCGTGCGGCTGAAATGACCTTCCATCGAAAGCAGTCAACATGTTGGCGGACTAATACAACGTGAGAGAACCTAAACCCTTCCAACACGACAAAGACATCATGAAAGCGGAAATGCCTTCATCAATAACAGTACGCATGATGGTGTTGTTGAGACACTATACATGAATCAAAAGAGACATGTAGTAAGGCAAGTGAGGCTGGATTCCACGAGTTTCAAATTTGATCATGGAAGAAGAGCTATCATCACTAACCCCAAGAGCAAATACCAAGGCAGTTCTCTGCAAAGGACAAGTCTGAAGTACTTCTAATGCGGACATCGCACAAGGAGTCTGGACCAAATCCTCAACAAATGAATAGTTATGGGCAGCTCGAGCATTAGGATTGCACCCTGAGCACTTCAAGACTCCCTTAGGAATGTAAGGCAGAACTTCAGGTTTATCTAAAGGTTTTCAATTCGCAAAGAGCTCTCGGGTGGATCAAGTTCTTTCCCAAGGTCTGGTTGTGATGAAACATAATCTTTCGCATGCATCACAACTTTGGTAGATCTCACCATGTTGATGCAACCGTGAACACTAGTGGCCTTCGACGGGTTTTGAGTTCCACCAAACGCACAACCAGGATCAACGGTCCTCGAGTGCTATGAACTTCGAGGCGTCCTCCATACGAGGGAACAAGTGAGTGAGGTGATCGTCCTTACACAACTTACAAGGAAACTTCACATTACGCTTAGGCTTCTTGTCCCCCCCAACATTGTTCATGTTCTTGTCATTATTATTACCATTTTCATTTTTATTCCCACCCTTACGATTATTTTTTCCTTTCTTTTTATTCCTTCCAGGCTACTGGTTGCCTTTCAGGTTCGACGTTTGCACTGAAAGTACACTCATCGATTGGGTAGGTTGAGACGAAGATGTGGCTTATCCCATCGCAGGCTGGTTAAGAAATAACTGGCTCACTTGTTTTGTAACCGAGTCTGCAAGTTTGGTACTTGTGGAGTCAACAATGCCATCGACATGTGGCGCAGGTTTAATCTTGGGGTTGAAATTGGATCTTGGAGCATTTGCTATAATCTCATATAAGAGTATGGATTGAGCATAGATCAAATCCAACCCTTGAGCCCTAAAAATAGCTTGGTCCTCATTTTGAACTCTATATGTGGAAACATCCTTCGCGATATAAGGTAACAATGACTTGAGGAACCACTCTAGAAGAAACTCTGGTGGTATAAAGGCTTTAATTAATCATTTCCATCTACACCACTCTTGAATATGATCCGAAATATACGTGGCTTTGTCTTTTCGGAAGGTCAACAAGATTTCGGTACTAATGTCGTAACGTACGGGTAGCTGGAAATGATTAAGAAAATTCATGGCAAGGTCATCAAACGTAGTATATGTCCCCCCTGGTAACTCTATATACCATTTCGCTACAGGACCTATGAGGGTGCATTGAAATAGCCTCAAATAGATGGAGTCATCGTGTAAGGAATTAGAAGAGCACCAAAGGTGGAAGGTTGTGACATGCTCACCAGGATCTTCAGCAGCCTTACCTTTGAACTTGGGAATGTCTGAAGGAATCTTGGTAGGGACTGCCGGCCATGCCGGATTATGAGACACATGATCATTTGTCAATCTCGACAAACCAGGTAGGTTCAAGGTCGTAAGAAAAGGGAGCCTAGGTTGAGCCGATTGATGCCACGCTCCCTGATAGGACTGATTCATATAAGGTTGATTGCTATACACACCATGGCCTTGGCCAGTGGGATAATAACCTCCTCCCATATGACCCATGAAGGGCTGCATGGAAGCATTGTAATGTAGAGTACCTTGATTATGAGGTGCTACAAATCCATATTTAGAAGAGTAAGTGGGTTGTTGGTACCCATACCCATATGGTTGATAGTTTGTCTGCACTGCAGTCCATAAGAATGCCCATGGAAAGCTCCATAGGTTGTACCATGAGATGGTCCATAGGATGATACATAAGATGCCCCATGAGATGTTCCATAATATGGTCCATCATTAGGTATATGGGAAGCTCCATGAGCTATACTATGAGATGAACCATAAGGTATTCCATGAGACGATCCAGAAACAGGTACATGACCTACTGACACAGAAGGAGGCACTTGGCTTTGAGAGACTACAGTGTTAGCAGTCACAGGACGAACATGGCTTGTAGGCTAGCTTCGGCTCGAAGGACCACTAGAGTTAGGAAGAGGATGCGTCAAAAAGGAATTTGAAGGAATAGGTTGAGAAGACGATGGAATATGTGAAGGAATATAGCCTGTACCCCCAATATTCACATGTCTCGACCAAGGTCCCCGAAGAGGAACACTAGGGCTAGGTCTAGGCTATGTGTGTGAAGGAATTACCACTGCTGGAGTGGATGGCGCAATGTGACTACTATTACCAAACCTCTCTACATGGAAAGGAATGGAAGTGCCCCTAGGCGCGATACCAGTGTCACCAACCGGTTCGACATGAGGTACCGGACTGAGATTGGGAATATCAGGCATGTCATATCTAATGTGGCCAGTGCTGGTGGGTTCATGGCAAGTCTCTTCACCCGAATAGTATAACCAATACCGGGGGTTAGAGCTAATGTAATCAGGAAACTGTGATAAATCATCTTGTGACGGTCCAGTCCCATCAGGACCAAACTCAGATGAAGTTCCATATGTGCTTGAAGGATCAAATTCCGCCACCGGAGGCGGGGAAGGTGGAAGTTTCGGGACCTCAAGCTCATGACAACTCATGGTGAGATCTATGTGTGAATCAAAGTGATGACTAGTCCTCTTGGACTGTCTGGCTCTCTCTCCCCAAGGGAGGAGGAGACGTAGAAGATGAAAGACCTGCTAAATGATGAGAGCGACGAGGAGCCGCACCTGGATCCACAATGACTCAACAAAAAGAAAAGACTCTATCTATCTACGAAACCCTAAGCAGAATAGCATGCACAGAGCATACACCTAAGAAAATGTAAATCCAAACAACAAGCAAACCAAGGGTAGGATAAGTGAGCTCCTAAATGAAGCATGTATGTCTCGCCTAGGAGAGGCTTGAGACTCCCATACACAACAAGCAGAGGTTCATAACCAATTATAGTGGCCCCCAGCTTCAACGCATATAGCGACTATGTTGTCTGACCCCTACCTGGACAGGACACCCGTAGAATAACCTGTACAAATACCCCCTCAATAACCTAGGTAAGGCAACTAAGGTCACCTCAATATAACTCATGCTCAGGCGAATAGTCGCAGGCTAGATTGACCATATGGGCAGGGTAGCAAAGCGCGAAGGCTGAAAGCACAACTAGTACCCCAGGGGTGCACCAGTCAATACCTCAAAGGCCCCCAGATACGAATACAATCCTAGAAATATCTCTAGTGCTCACAAAAAGTAACCAGGGGTCATCCCAGTCACAATCGCAGCACTGCCTCGTGCTTAACTCCCATTTAAGAGGAGCGTCCTGAGAAACACTAATTATACCAAGGGTTTCACACTCTCACTTGGACAGACACCTAATTGTTTTGTTTAGTTTTCTTGGAGTATTAACTTACAATGAACTATTCCAAGACCCTAGAACCTAATCTTGTTGATGCACCCTAGAAAAGAAAAGAGTGTAATTCATTTTATTAAGCGTTGATTTTATTTGGTTGTTATTACTCAAAGGGTAATGGTCGTGCAACTTATGCTATTATGACACAACGTGAAGTAAAATGCACACCTAACAATCAATGCAAATGCACTGTGTAGAATGAAAAATAGGGTATGCTACTACGTGAAGTGCAAAATTTTCCTTTCAAATGTAAGTGCAATCATTCCTATATGAAAATATGACTAAAATTCACCAAGCAAACCTAATGCAAGTACCGTGCCAATGCAAAATTCAAAGCAATGCGTAACTATGCAAAAAGCAAAATATTTTTGTATTTTTGAATTAAATGAGATATAAAAGCAAAAATGATGACTCTACAGCCCTCAGACTCTTCAACCACTCACAAACAATATCCAAGCAAAGCACCAAGGTAAAAGAGACCTAATGCACTAATCTCAAAACAAAAAGTAGAAAATAAATGACAATAACATTTTTAAAAATCAAACTAAAAAAAGTCTCTGGGCAGAAACAGACGGTTTAGATAGACTCCAGAAGCATCCAAGAAGACTCAACAATCATCCAAGATCACCCAGCAACACTTAATCCTCCCAATAAAGATAAAAATCAAGGCATACGTGGATGTTCTCAGTAAAACAGCGTACATATGCGACTGTTCAAGGAAAACCCGCGTGTATACGCGACTGTGAAAGCTAAATCCACGTATAGGAAGAAAAATAAGGCAAACAGACAAGATAAGACAAAATTTACTCCTTCAGGACCCTACTGGGAAAACATGCCCCCAGACCCAACACAGAAATAGAGAAATCAGAGCAATTCAAGTACATTGAATACCGAAAACCCCCAAAGAGAAACAACTAGGAATCTCACCAATACGGTCGCCAATTCAGTTACAAAGAGAAAATTCCTATGGCTTGGGGTGTACCACAACATACAATTAGACACAAGAAATCAATCCCTTCTTAATATGCAAGAGAAACCCAACATCTAACAATAAAGGATATTGAATCATACCTTATTCCGAATTGTTGAAGTAGATCCCTGTTGAGATTTTGTCCAATCCTGCTTGCGCTAGCAATTTGCTCTCAACAACAACAAACAAGACAAGCATGCTATATAATATGGTGTTAGATCTGCTCTAGCATATATAATCAACAATGTATAATCAATTAAGCATATCCATGGATTCAATATTCATTCAAATGCACATTATTGGACAAGAAAAGATATTTCTATTAATCAAATCAGATATTACACAAGTGACAACCTCTGTCGGCACATCTGCGAACCGGAGAAATTGAGTCCTCCACCTAGGCCTCCACCACCTCAATCCTCCATCTCTCGATAGCAATATCATAAGTAAAGGAAATCTTGGGAAGAACACAAAGTGCTCCAAAGGGACAAAGGGATGCAGACTCAAGGATATGCAAGCTACAACAACAATGGACTATAGTTTAGTTGCTCTTCAATTCCTCCTCCTTCAATGTATCCAAGGGATTCCTTATATAACACTCCAAAGGGGTAATGGAGGGTCAAATCCAAGTGATCTCAAGGTATATGGAAGGCCAAGATTCAAGTGGTTCGGACACACATGAAGGAAAACTCCAAAAATATTTGGATTTATGCACACATCTCGATGTATGTGGGTTTGAGGTCAAAAGTCGCCTATACATGCGAGTATGGGATTAAAAGTCACGTACAACAATAAACAGGTGTTTTTAGGGATGAACTTGAAAACATCAAAGTATAATATTAGTCCATGGGGTCTAAAGAGTCTGTAGAGGGATAGGGAAGCCCATAAATATGTGATCAACCATGTGTGATAAAATCAGCTATAACAGTTACAACTGTAGTTGCTGACACATTGTCAGACCTTATATTGTAGCCCCAAGTGACTTCGAAGTTAGAGTCACATCCTGATGGCCAATGCCTCGCAGTGGTCAGTCATCACTTGTCATATTACATAGCTAAGCACATAGTGCCTGACGTGAGTGAGTGACTGTCACACCCCCGGCTGCCTCCAAGTAATGGGAGAAAATGGGGTAAGATTTTTATGTTCGCTGTTACTATATATTTAAACAAGTCAATCATGTCAGTGTCATATTTTCATGGCAATCAATGAAGCCTATCCACACAATTCGATATTATCTTGAAAAAAAAAATCATTGGATAACCAGCTCTACTTTTATATTTAACATACTCATAGGAAGGCACCCAATCATTTACATCATCGTACAAAAGGAGATGATCAAAATACATCGACACACATAAAATAGTACACATCAAGAAACTTAAAACAATACCAATGTACGTGGTTCACCCCAACCTTGGGGTTATGTCCACCAAAAGTGTCACATGCCCATGACATTTATTTCATTAAAAAGTTACAATCTACAACATCAATGTTGCTACACTTTCCACCTAAAATACTCAGAGACTCTTTCATAGAGAGTATCTTGAAATTATTCACCAAAGCAACTAGGGGCTTCTTGGTTAAGAAAATCATTGAATACAGATAGTCATTCACCCATTTTAAATCGGACTAAAAAATATTCGTCCCTTGTTTACTTCTTTTATGGTCGTGTAATCACTAACCTGCTAAGGCTAGGGAAGCGACTATTACTTGTTAACACAATCAAATGACATCCACGTGCTCTAAATAACTAAGAACCACTTTAAAATATATGTTACATCCATAGATGAACTAGGTACTGGTCTTTTAATGAGTGTAACTCACTCTTTGTGCCGATAATGAAGTGTCCCATCCCAACCCTAGATAAAAATGCCTTTAATCAATGTTAACTTTTTACCTTTTTAACATGCCACTAAAGTATATCAAAGTTAGGATGGTTATGCTTAGGTTTTTCCTTAACCAACAGGACCAACGGCTGAAGAAACCTACTTACAATCCAAACCCAAACCTTCCAACCCCATAGTTGGTACGATATACTTGAGCCGAAGAAAAAAAAAACCAAATACTCTCTAAGCTCATCATACTTGAATGCTTGATATATGGCACAAGATGGACCTCAATGCATCTATTCACTCTAACAGGAAAGCTATACTTCGGCACCTCGTAGATCCACTCAGTTGGCACAAAACCGATAACATGTCTATACCTCTCTCACCCATAATCCTCTCCTTATTTAACCCAAAATGGTATGAACTATGGTCATGTTTCCCCATATATTTTCCTCCAATCCTCACGAACCCTTCAAAATGTGATCCAGTGATAATTCATATATATATATATATATATATATATATATATATATAGCACCCTACAACAAATGTAATTTTGTAGGACCGAAAATAATTTAACATGTATATATACCAGTATACGGGTCGGCTCAGTCCACATAACTTCAGAAAATATATATCAAGATACAGAATAAAAAGAACTACGAAACCTGGAGCATCTGTAAGCATATGTAAACTGTGAAATTTCTTTTCTTTAAATTATGCTGTAGCGAATACATTTCTTGAAGCATTCTTGTAGCTGAATGCATTGAAATGGGGAGATGCATTGTCGAACCCTTGTCCTGTTTCTTGAACAACGAAATTAGCTTCCTTTCTCACCAGAAGGTAGCAACAGAGTGTTTTCAATTGCCATGATAATAGCTAATTCGCAGAAGGTAAATAAGCACAGTACGACTTTTTCGGAGAAGGTAATTAACAATACCTTCAACAGGAAGATCATGTTTATACCAATACAAACCCTTACAGAGTTCTTGAAGCCGTAGAAGGAATTTATTTCAAGGATATAAGTCAATCTTCTAATGAGAAAGGAAACCGCAATATTGAAAGGCTGTCGAAAGCACCGGCAACAAATCCATCAATTTCATTTCTCTGGTGATGGTTGCTAGGTCAAATCACAATGAGAGCAGCACCCTTCAAACCCATCATCAAGAAGAACAACAAGGGAAAAGGTTGAACGCAGAGGAAAGGTATGAAAGGTAGAGGAAAATTTTCTTGAAATGCCTGACCGCTACTCATATCATGAGCACAACCGGAGGTAACCTAGCAAGGTGGAATAATTTAGAACCTGAGCAATTGTAGGAATTGGAGTATTTGCTGAGCATTTCACAGCTCGTAGGGAGCAGGTTGTTTTGGGGTTTCCTAACATCGCTCGTATTCCATAGATAACCCCCCCCTACCACTAACCTTTCCTTCAGCCTATATACCCAAAACGATCTGAAACCATTATTAAAAATCCTGGTAATTTCCTAACATATCTCTAAATTAGTGATCATGATTTCTGGGTAACGTCTCCATTGTCAACAACTGTGAGTCAGGGAAGTTAATGCCTCCACAACCTATGTCCCTCAACAGTTACTACCAAAAATGTAACGCTTCCTTAATCTATGCTTCAATATTCAACGCCAGAATAATAATGCTTTCCTTAATCTATGCTTCTCAATAGTTAATGCTAAAATAGTAACGCCCCTTAACCTACGTTTCTCATACAAAATAGTAACAGTCCAAACCTTGACTACAGGGTAAGAATAATACTCCATCACTATATCGAGTTCTTATAGAGGTTAGGTATATGACTAATAATGCACTTATATGCATAACGCATGAAGTTGCGTTGGCTATTCCAATACATATATAAATATAATTTCCTTACCTATATATGATTCCAAATTAATATATATATAATTCCAATACAAGTTTCTTTCACTATATAGTGTTCCAATTATGTACTATTATATAATGTTCCATATACATGAATTTTATGACAAGTTCCACTTTTGCTACGATACAATTGCTTCCACTATTATATATGAAATCCCTTTATATATATATATATATATATATATTCTTTTTATATATAATATACATGTCTTCTTCCTCCAATGCCTCTGATTAATGCGAGGCAGAAGAAACCCTATTGGGGTGGGAGCTAACGAGAGAGCTGCAGAGTCATTAAGACTCTGTCAGCTCATGGACCTTCATAAGTCCATCCATGATGCCATGGAGCTCCGGCATATGTACCCTCCTGGCATGTACTTTACAGGTATGGCAATGTACTTTACAGGTATGACTAAAGGCGTGTTCAGGACAGCAGTTTCGTCGGGACACTAATGGACTTCGGGCAGTCTGACAAACAGATGACTTGCCACAGGGGTTACCTGCCATCTAACTACTCCTTTCACTGTGGTTTCATTGGTCCTTCACCGTTGACTGCAAACAGTGCAGTTTTTTCACCTTCACCTGCAAACAGCAACTACGAACTTGATGGAGAAATAATGAACAAGGTAAACGCATGGTTGAAGGCATTGGACAAAACTACGAGGAGTCAAAGCTAGAGACCTAGTCTAGCTACTGCAGCTATTTGGAGACACCTCCATTCGCAACCACAAGCTCCCATGAACCAGGCTTCACAGTTGTCTGAGCGCTAACGCTGGACGGGACAAAAAGTAGGCCAATACAGTACAGAGCAACGACGAATTCAATCATTGTAGAATTGAATTGAAATGACGAAGTTAATAATATCCGGAATTTGCTCGCATTTATGATATCGTTTTCTCCTAATTCTGATGCGAGCTTAATTTGGGATACAAAGACAAACATGGGAGAATGGGTATTGGGATACTAAAGTTATTTATAGATGGAGAACAAAGACAATCTTAATAAAGCTTATGTATTTAGACGGCATACCATATGGAAAGGAAAATATGATCTATATAATCTGAAATTGAGATCTACCTAATTAAAGCCTAACAATTCAATTAAGTTGAGAGGAATTACTGATAGAGTGTCCATTTCATGAAGCACTTCTTTCTGTGATAAATAGGCATTCAAATCGTTCTCAATCGTTTATTCGAAGTTTGCGTGTACAACTCTACCGTTTCAGTTTATTTGAAACACGTAGTAGTTGACATGGGTGTCAATTCTTATTTGTAATATTTCTGATGCTCTAATGTCGTTGGTTTGTTAGAATAAGTATTAACAACAAATTATCAAATTTTAATATTTTGATCATGCATCTTAAGATTTTAAAATAACATGGATTCAAAAACCAGCATTCTTAATAATTTTATTAGAGTCTACTTCCTCTCCTTTAATGTTTGATGATGCACATACACTATACTAACTAATATTAACTAAATAATTTTATTAGAGTCTACTTCCTCTCCTTTAATGTTTGATGATGCACATACACTATGCTAACTAATATTAACTAAAGGACTAAGAGAACACTATCTGAAAATAAAATTGATAATAGGGACAATAGTCCAACATCATTATAGAAAATAATATTTAATTCGAACCTTGCAATTCTCCTATGAATGTAAATCAATCTCATTGCTAAGAACATGTCCTCACAAAATCAACTAGTAACCAAGTTAGGATTAAGCATAATTAAACATGTAGGATTAACCATAATTAAACATATTATGCATGACTCTTAAGCTACTTTATAGGATTGAAAAAACAAACATTTTAAATCACTTCATTGTATACTACTCTCTTTTTTATACATCCAAGGCTCTAGAGCTTGTGTTCTATTTATATTTTTATGGAAACTAATGTTCTCTTTCTGTGGGTGCAAGCTCGTGATGATGTTCACTTGATTATATGTGAGTTAACATAAAAATTATTCATCTCCATTCAAGATAAAATCATTTAGATTATATGTGAGTTAACATGATTTTGACTCTAATATATAATTGCAAAATTTGTCCAATATTTAATTTAGCAACAAAAATCAAATTCTAAATTTGTTTATCTAATAATTCTTTTATACAACAAATATCACATTCTAAATATTTTCATTAGTATATTTGAGGTTTAAATGGTTTTGTAAAGACATGTTCTCTGTCTTTCAAAACAATTTTATAAAAATATATTCTCTTTCAAAATCAGGATAGCTACTAACTTATGGTGTGAACAAAACATAGTAATAAAAAACATAATTACACTGTAAAAAAATTAACATAGTAATAAAAAACATAATTACACTGTAAAAAAATCAACATAACAACTATAATGTAAGCAAAATATAATAATAAAAAACATAATTACCATGTAAACAAAATCATGTAAAAAGAGTAGAAATCCACATATTACAACAAAATCATGTTAAAAGAGTAGAAATCCACATATTACAATTGCATGAATTTTACAATACATTCTGTTGCATTTCATTTCAGCTTTTAACTCCATGACAGTTTACATCTGCATTTTACGTTCATTATCCATATGCATCCTAATAACTTTGAATTTGGATATGGTAGTTGGACTATATCCAGAGAAATAATGAATCTTCATATTCTCATGCCAATGACATTTACAAGAGAATTATGAATTTGCATATTCTCATACTAATAATAGCATATTGCCATTTTGATTTTTTAAATGCCAATATTTGGACATTAAGAAACATCTCTGGATAGTTCCCAGTATGAGAATGAGGAAATCCATAAGCCACGCCAATAGTGTGCAAATATGGAAACTTATAAGCCAGGAACAGAAATTTAATGTGTTGTATGACTCATGATGAATTACATACAGTACTGAGCGATCTTGCGAATTAATTAAATAAATAAATACAGTATCATAATTTCTACCTTTTTTTAGCGCTTAGAGAAACGTCACAACCTAATGGCACAACCTTAATGGCTTTCACGGCTAGCGCTTACCTCTTATGCTCATGAATATTCACAATTTGGTTCTGGTACTGATTCTGCTGATGAATATTCACAAGTTGGTTCTGGTTCTGTTCATGAATGTTAACAAATTGGTTCGGGTTTTGATTCTGCTCATGAATATTTGCAAATTGGCTCTGGTTCTGATTCTGTTCATGAATATTAACAAATTGGTTCCGGTACGGATTCTCCTGATGGATATTCACAAAATAGTTATGGTTCTGTTCATGAATATTAACAAATTGGTTCGGGTTCTGATTCTGCTCATGAATATTCACCAATTGGTTCTGGTTCCGATTCTGTTCATGAATATTCACAAATTGGTTATGATTCTGCTCATGAATACTGGCAAATTGGTTCTGGTTCTGGTTATGGTTTTGGGTACGAATATTTTCAAACTGATTCTGTTGAGGTACTGGTTATGGTTTTTGGTACGAATATTTTCAAACTGATTCTGTTGAGGTAGGCTGAGCTTAACCAGCATGTACGTTCATGCTGGTTAAGCCAGCTGGCTAGGGTGGTCCCCTTCAGGTCAAAGAGTTCATAGACAAAGTCACTCTGGGATGCCGGATTTTTTTGAAACTTCCCGCTGTACTGTAGCCCATCCCTCCAGCTGCTGTCGCTGTCCTCCCAAGGGTCTCATCCACCAGCTGGAACACGATTTGAATTTTGAAATTCCCGCTCCATGACGGCCTTTTGATAACCCCTCTGGTTAAGCTCAGCCAGATCGAATACGGCGGACTGGTACAAAACACTGTATCATCCTGCAACCGGTTTGTGCCTGGCGAACTCAGACGAAGGAGGTCTCAGGCTCGATTCTTGCGACAGTCCCACCTTGTTTGAATTCAAGAGCCCGCAAAGCTCCATTACTCTTTCGGATAAATCTTCAATGTGCATCACCGCACAACGGCCGGGCATGGCTGCGGAGCTCTCCACGCAATGTGCTGCTCCTAACACCCAGTGGAAGACAGTGTCCAGTTCTAACCTTCAGGTTTCAGTCAGTCTGTCTGTGAACGGCACAAGCCAAATGCTGTGTTTAGATGGGAAATCGAGTCCCCAGGTTTTGACAAACGAGTGTATCTGCTTGAAGGATTCCAATTGCAGTACGGACCAAGATCCAGAGATGCAGTGGTTCAAGCTCATCACAACGAACAGAGGAGGTAGCTCCAGCTAATATGAGAACAATGTTTGTAATTTGTTAAATAAATATAACCTGGGTGGAGAAGTCCTCCCAGGGATTATACACATAAGGTTTTCTTATATGAAACCCTTATTATTAGGGCACTGGTATTATTGTTATTTAAGGATATAATTGATGCACTTAATTATTATTAGGGCACTGGTATTATTGTTATTTAAGGATATAATTGATGCACGTAAGTTTCAGATGAATTTAAAGAAGTTTCAGGTATATTGTTTATTGATTTGAATTATCATGCAAAGCATATTGCTTCCTGATATATTGCAGAATGATTATTTTTTTCAAAGAAGAATACTAGGGACCCGCCCAGGTATATTGTTTATTGATTTGAATTATCATGCAAAGCATATTGCTTCCTGATATATTGCAGAATGATTATTTTTTTCTCCTGATATATTGCAGAATGATTATTTTTTTCAAAGAAGAATACTAGGGACCCGCCCTAAGGGGCTTCTCTATCAGCGCCTAAACCCTAGAATCAGTTATTTTGATGAGAAACCTGCCCTCAACTGACAGGAATTGAACCCTAACCCTTTATCTCGGGTGGTCTTGACAATTGGGCCCAACCATCTGCCCTACTTGTTGGGGCTAAATTGCTAATAAAGCAAAATGATTATTATGATATTGGCATGTAAAGTAGAACTTTTTGGGCATTTTTACATATTGAAATTTGATGTTAATTTTTGGATTGAAATTTTATATTATGTTGAAATTGTATAAATTGAGTGTTCACAATTTTTGGAATGTTATAAAAATTAATTTAAACAATAAAATTCAAATTTCAATAAAGATTTTACACATTTTACATCGAATTACATTTTTCCATTTATTGTTAATTTCTTGTCATGAATTTAATTGGATGCCAACGTTTACTTATAAGGTAGATCTGAGTGGAATTCAATGGTCCTGTTAGTTCTTCTCATCAAAGTTCTCATCCTCTTTGATGCCAACTTCAGTAGATAAACCATGGAAAAATACTGTTATATGAGGTAGATCTGAGTGGAATTCAGTGGTCCTGTTAGTTCTTCTCATCCTCTTTGATGCCAACTTCAGTAGATAAACCATGGGAAAATACTGTTATATGAGAGGACAAATTTCAAGTTCTGTTAAAAAATAATAATGACAATTGTGTTTAAATTATTGAAATGCTTTGAATTACAATATACGAGACAAGACACACTCCATGGGTTTTTAATAACAAAGTTTTAGTAAACGAGATGGATGGGTTTTAATAACGGAAATTTTTTTAATTACATTGTCTGATAGGAAAAAAAGACATGGGTTTTGTATCGAAATTTTGGATGGAATACTAAAGCCTCACTGTACCTGATACTAACAAAATATTTTAAGAAATAGAGTATTATTATTTATATTGAATTTAGTGAAAATAAAAATGTAAAAGTTTTTAATGATTTAAAATATTAAAATTTTAATAATTTAAGTATTAATTTGAAAATTTAATCTCATACCTCTCTGAAAGAAATAAAAATGAACCAAAACCACGGGATGTTTGTTTTTCCTTTATCAATCAAAGTATAAATGAACCAAAACCATGGGATGATTATTTTACCTTATCAAATTATTAGAGTGTGACGTAAAGTTTTGTTTATTTATGTATAGATTAATAATTGTCTTGAAAATGTCCAAGCGATGGTATATAAATGTTTTGTAAATTAGAATTGGTTTTATAAAGATTAATTGTAATTTTTTAATTAATATTTTTTAAATTAAGGTAAATTTTTGTTAAGATAATTATTTTCATATAATATGATTTTTTTAATAAATTTTGATAAATATGAAAGTTTTAGAGAATTTTGAAGGAAAATTGAGCAAATCCAAAAGAGTTGAATTTTAGAATTTATGACCTCAAAATTAAAAGCAATAGGCCTTATCTTATTCTCGTCATAGAAGTGGGTCTTTTCCCCATTGGGAGCATTGCTATTACTATGTACTTGATGTACAAGCATAAGATAAATAACATGTGAAACTAGAGACTTCTTAAAATTGCGTTAAACTCAAGTCAAAACCAACTAAACTTCAAGGGGTGTTGGTGTAAAGATACCATGGCTTGATTAAACCATTGGGGCATTAATCAATGTCAAAAATATTATTACTCATAAGTTTAAAGAGAAATTCTCGTGTGAGGAAAATTTAGAGGTTAAGAGAAAATTAAGATACAATAAGGAGGTCATTAATCCTAACTTGGAGGAACAAAAGTATTTTTCGGTAGTAACTAGCTCACAGAAGAAAATTAATATAGCCAAGATTAAAATGAACTCTTATGAACTCCATAGCTAAACAGGGCGTTGGTTTATTCCTAAAACTTCATGGGCAAAAAGAGTTTTCCATTTGTGTGAGTCTATGAGCATCGATGATGAAAATCACTTTCTCTTAAAGTGTCTTGCTTACACCAACATCAAATATGGGTTTCATAGTATTTGTTATAATACAAACATTTATAACCTCCTAACTTGCCAAAACTATAGTGAGCTTGGAAATCTTTTTGACAAGCTTTTTGAGTAAAGGAACAAAATTTTAAAGTAAACCAAGTATTTTCCTTCTCAAAATCTGATAAATCAAAGTTGATTCAAGTGAATATTAATCATCATCATCATTACTTATCAATAAATTTTAAAAATTATGAAATTCAATATATAAATTTTTGGTAAAATTTATTCTATATCATTTAATATGTTTTTAATATAATTAATATAATTTAATTTATTTTTAATATATTTAATATAATTTTAATTTTTTAAATAATTTTAATTTTATTAATCTTAATTGTGAAATATTGATAACCATAGTAAGATGCATTAATAACTATCATACTATGAATATGTCATAAAGTCTTTCACAAATATATAGCTTATGATGTTATTTGTACATTATATTGCATTAGTTTTTCTTTTAAACAATTCTATAATATAACAATAAGGTTTTCACCATGTGACTTTAGTCTTATATTTTGGGTTAAGAGTTCTTTGCCTTTTTTCTAGTGTTTTAATTTATAAAAATATTTTATAAAAAGAATCATTGTTCTGAGTTAAACAATCACAGAGAAGATTACAAGATGAATATATACACATTTAAAGGTGGTTATAGGTTTTCATGGTGAGTAGGTAATTCTTAACTACTTCAATATAATAAATGGGTGTAGATTATAATACCTATTGGTTAGTTGCAATGGCATGTTGGAAAAATAAAAACATGACCATATAATGTATTTATAAAACTTTTTAGAATTAGGTGTAAAAAGATGAAAAGTAGAGAATTTTGGAATATATAACTTTTATTTATGAAAAACAAGTATAACTACTCCAAAATGTTTTTCTTTTAAGATTGATATGTTATTTTTTCTCTGAAACATATTGGTCCATCTCTTTGTTATGTAAATTGTCAAAATTTGTGAAAAAAATATCTACTCATAGGTAACAGATACATCTTGTGCACTATTATTTTTCCAAAATTTTAAAAGTTGATTTTATATATATTTTAAATAAGGAAGTCAATTAATCCCTAAAATAGTATGATCGACCATTGGTCCACTCTATCATGGTCTTAACATAATCAATAATTTTTTTAGTTTGTAGGTATTTTTGCCCTAAAATAGTATGGTCGACCATTGGTCCACTCTATCATGGTCTTAACATAATCAATAAAATAATTTAGTTTGTAGGTATTTTTGTATTTTTGTGCGGTTCTTTTCCGTTTTCTAAAAAGAAACTGGCTTCATGTATATAGATAACCATTACTTGATGGGTTTTGCACACTTTTGAGCATTGTATACATGTTTTCTATATATTTTTTCAAACTCGCTTCTTGCTTGACATCATCAATTGTAACACCTAGTTCAACAATATTCAAGACTTCATGCTTTCTATTTGACATCATCATGTTTTGGCATTCATCAACATGTTTCTTATTTGACACCAATGACAACACCAAAGTTCAACATGTTTCTTGTTTGACACCAAAGTTCAACATGCTTAGCATCTTTTGTTTGTTACTTACCTTGTTTGGTTCAAATATGTGCATAGAATGTATACTTACCTTGTTTGGTTCAAATGTGTGTATATGATGTATATTTACCTTGTTTAGTGACTTTTGACAATCTCACACAAGATCCCAAAGTGTTCCCAATTCCCACTAGGGTTTCTTCATTCTTGTATTGTTGTGGTAGTGAGTACAAGTGGATCCATACTAGAGATTTAGTGAAATCTTCTTG
>LPNX010977149.1:0-76307 GCA_001517045.1 Pseudotsuga menziesii
AAAGACAAAAAATCATAAACTCAAAATATGAAAGGAGGAAGGAGAACAATTGTATTTTAAATAAGGATGCTTGCACTAAACCATATTATATAATTATCCCGTCTTATTTTTTTAAACATATTGTATAATTATGTAGCACTAAACCATACACACCTTCTCCTTTGCATGCACCCAGTGCAACTGTGGAAAATGCGTTAGCTGGATTGTATGGGCCAGCCATAATTTCTCCACCAACTAAGTCTAGAAAACACAAAACCATAAAATATAATGAGAAATCTTTAGTAGAAACCAAAAATTCCATGAGAAATATTAACTTTAGATAGTAAAATCTTATGAGAAATCTTAAGAATACGCTACAAATATCATGATAAATCTTAAACATGAACTATAAATGACTAAATAAATATTAAACAAAGACCAAAAATTATAGGCAGAAGTACATCCTATTCAAAGACCAAAAACTATATTCAGAAGTAAATACATCCTATGTGAAGACCAAAAATATTAAACCCTAAATAAATCAGGATGGAGGATAACAATTGTATTTGAAATGGAAGGACTACCAGAGTTTTGAACAAAAAGAGGACTCACCTTCTGCCCTTTTCACACAACAACGCTCCTCCTCCACTTTTATTCACCTACATTGCATTTAAATTTAAAAATAAAAGGCATGATAAAATTATGTAGCATAAATGAGTTAAATTAAACCATGGATACCTTGTCCTTCACCCTCCCCTGCCCCCTAAACCTGTAAAAGAAAGGAGATTAACAGTGTTTGAAATGAACTCTAAATTTTAAAACAAAAACACGATATAAGTTATACAGAAAATGAGTTATGTTAAACCCACACATCTCGTCTCATTGATATTCTCCTATGCCCACTGCACATGTGAATCTAATCACCTGGGTTGTGTTGACCTGCTTTAATTTCCTCACCATTAAACCCCTCAACTGCCCCCTAAACCTATAATATTTGTATAAGATGGGTTGTTAGATCTGCACTTAAATAGTAATACATTATAAAGATGTTAAATAGAGATAGAAATGGTAAACACTAAATTGGTAAGGGGAAAGGAAATTAAAAATGTTTGAAATGAAAATAATCACATAGGTTCACTCTTTTTACTCTAAATTTATATATATATATATATATATATATAATCACATCATAATTTATTCAGAAAATGATATATATTAAACCCAAACACACCATGTCCTTGATGTTGGAGAAGGGTCCTGCAGCTATAGGAAAAGCTGCTATTGGAACAAGAAATTCAAAGGAAGTAGTACCTGAAGCAACCGAGAAGAGAGCTCAACCACCGCATTGAAGGCAGCGACGATGACAGGAGGGCTCAGCTACCCTCATTAATGGAGAAGGAGAAATGGGCCGAGGTATTAAAGACAAAGGACAGAAGGGGAGCGACCGAGGAAGCGGTGCCCATACCCACGATCAGCGCCGGGAAGCATGGAAGACTGTAGAGAGCTGTAGTATGACCAGTAAGCGGCAGTTCAAAGTACAGATAGGCCGACTGTCACAGTTAGGGTTTTTGGGTTACTGTTGGGATAGGCCCACAGTGTTGTATCACGGTGAGACCTTTGGGCCACCTATTTAAGCATGTATTTTGTATTATGAAGGGTTAGATAATCAGCTAGTTAAATAAGTTGGGTAGCTAGTTATCATCATTGTAAGATATTGAGAAAGAGTTGAGCTCTGGTTCTGTTTTTTAGTCTATAGTTATCTTACTGTAACCAGTAGCCGACTCCTTGAGCATGAATGTAACAATCCACAGGGATTGAGAGAGAGAGAGAGAAAGAATATATTGTAAGAAGAAAGCATAATAGAAGAGAAGATATCTAAGAGATAAGGGCTCCTGGCTGAGTGCGTGGAGTTTCCCAGAAGATCTCAAGTTGCATAATAGGTTGCAGTGGAACTGTGTGTACTCCCTCCAGATACAATATAAACACAAGTTCCTGTGGACGTAGCTTCCTCCCTGGAAGTGAACCACGTAAAATCCGTGTGTTGTGTGACTGTTTTATGTGATTGTGCTATGCTTATTTGCTATCTGTTATTCGTTACATGAACGTTGCTTATCAGTCGATGAATTTATGTATGCTTTCCTTCAGTTGCAGTAACATAGAAAGTTAAATGTGAGTTGAATGCATTAAGTATTCTGTATGTGAGTTTATCAGTGCTTGATTCAGACAGTAACAGTTACAGTGTTAAGTGACTTCTGTATATTTAGTTCAACAAGGTTGAGCATGATTAATGTTAAGCGTGTTAGACTGTAGAGGCTAAGTGAAGTCGTTAAACACCTTGATGAAGGTTAACTGAGCTAGTATACCCATAGAGGAAGCCTTTGGACCTTGACAGTTTTTAAGTATATTGAGTCTCACTGTAGGATGTATCACAGTGTAGAAAGGTGATATCACACCGTCGGGGAGGCTGCGGTGTGAGATATTGCAGGTTAAAAGTTGAGTGGAAGAGTAAGTTTGCGCATTGTCAGAGAAGCTGCGATGTGATAAGAGTCAGTCTCATAGTAGAGTCTGCTAGGAAGAGAGATACAACATTTGTAGAGAAACTCAACTGGTTAAGTAGATTCAAGAGAACGTAGGATGCTACAGAACCTGGATGAGGAAACTTGATTCTTTAGCCAACCCATCTAAGATCACTTCGGGTGAGACTTCAGGCGGTTCTATGGTCTGTCACTGAAAGGGCCAGTGAGCTAGGGGTTTTGTCGGTACAATAAACTAAACTCGGGTCTGCACCCCATAGAAATTCAAACCAACAACTGGTTCCGCTACCTTAGGACTTTCTTAGTAGTAAGACCAACAAATTGTTCCGTCACCGGTTTTGAACAAATTGAAGAGCTGATGTTCTATTGGCACCCTACTAAAGAAGAACTTAACCAGTGGGTTGAGTCGAAGGAAAGAGAATTTTCTGTGCAAGAAAACAAGAGTCCTAGGCTTAGTACAGAGGACTGGTTACAAAAACATATCTTCACAGACTTGCATGCGATATTTTTTGTAACCTATGCAAACGAGTTGTAGGATTGGTTGTCAAAGTTGAATGATAAGCACGTATTCAAGAAGAAAAGGAACATTGTCTAGACACCGGAGCTGATTCACACCATGAAGAGTGTAGATAATCCCATTTCGTGGGCAGTAGACTTTTGGCTTGCGAGTTTGCTGGAAGGTTTCATTACAGAGTTTGTAGTTGATCAAAGAAAGAGTTTCAACGAAGCAGAGAGGTACTTCTTCAAGGGATATCGCGGTAAGTACTTGAACTCTTTGAAATTGTTCCTTAAGATGTTATTGTATGAAAAAGGAGTACTGGATATATTCTCAAATGAATAAGTTAAGTAAGTGTAATGTCACAAGAGTTTGAGAGTGATTCTGAAGAAATTGGATGTACACGTATGGGTAAAAGATATAAAGTAGATTTCAGATCTTCTTTATTTGAAGACAGTTTAGACAGTACTAGAGAATAGAGTTAAAGCAATAGAGAAAGAACAATAGGGGGTATCCCTTACCACCCTTATACCCCACAGAAACAAACTGGGACTTAGAATAATCCCATAGGAACTCCATCTAGTAGTTCACACACAATACATACTACATTTACACCGCCAAGTGGTAGTAATACAGCAAACCAGAATCCACCATGTAGAAACAAAATGGGGGATGACATGAAATTACCTACCTTCATGGGTACAGGGGTAGACGACCCAGAACATCATTGGTTCCTATGTGAAGCTGTATGGACCATTAAACAGATTCAGTATGACAATACTAAGCTTGTCCAGTTGGATACTACACTTAGAGAACGAGCTTTAACATGGTATATGAAGTATACATCAACGCAGATTAGAACACTCGTAGAGGTCAGGACCGCAATGATTAAGGAATTTAAGAAACCTAAGTCTGAGTCACAATGTATCACATAACGTGAAGACATCAAACAGTTACCTACAGAGTCAGTATGGGATTTTGATCAGAAATTTAAATCTCTTATAGACCAAGTTAGTTTTGAGTTTGCACCGGAGCAGAATAAGGAATGGTTCATCGTAGCACTGCTCCCTCATATTAGAATTCCACTGATGCAGCAGAAAATCCATACGTAGGATGAAGCATTGGAGATGGCAATGAAACTAGAGGCTTCACCTCTAGCTGAGACTAGTACAGGTATGACAAATTTCCAGAATCAGTTAGCTAATCTCACTTTACAGTTACATGAGATTAAGAAAGGAAAAGAGGTTGAACAAGAACTATGGTGTACAAAGTGTAAAGGACATGGCCATACTAAAGATAACTATCCAGTATTTGTTCAATATCTAGCAATTGGGGCTCCTAACCCCTTAGTATAGACTCAAGGGCCATGGTGTGAAATCTGTAGAACAAGAGGACATAGACCACAGGAATGCCCTTTACTTTAGAAGTATGTACAAACTCCTAAGAATCTATACTGTAACTTCTGTAACTCAGTAGGACATGATGAAAATAATTGCAGAGCTTATGATCTCATGATAGAGAGAAAACATGACTTCTATAGAGTCAAGTCAAAGACATCTAGACCAGTAGTAGGACCACATCATGAACCGGCTCATGATGGCCGTGGTGGAGGATTTTTCCGCGGCCGTAGACCGATTGTTTCTTACAACTGTGGAGCCGTAGGACATTATGCTAGAGATTATCAGAACCCTACTACAACATGTAAGTATTGCAAGTATTATGATCATGCTATAGAGGAATGTCCTATCTTGATAGCCAAGTTTAAGGATCCTAAGCCAACAATAAACCAGAATATTCAGCTTATTGCTGCTAAGCAGAAAGAACCAGAACCAAGAGTCAATATTGTGACTCGTAGTGGTTCTTCTACTAGTAAGACATCGTAGGATGCCGAAAAGAGTACAAGTCCGAAGTGGGTGCGTAAAGCAACTGATAAATCTACACCACTTGACCTGCAGAAGAACAAAGAAACATTTCAGCAAGCTAAAAATTTCTTTACTAACCCTACACCATCAGGATCGCAGATATTGCCTCGTAGGGGTGTATCACGGGAAAAACCTTGTGGTGTTAGTCCTGTGCAGACATCGCAGGCTACCACATCGGGAAGGTGCGAAGAGGATGAGTTGACAGGAAGTGTACAATCCTTCTTGCGGAGCTGCTTGAAACTTGTAAGAAATGAGAAAGCCATAGGAGAGCTTCAGCGCATCATAGATCAGTATCAATAGTCTTCTTCCATGAGTAGTATGCATCGTGCTATTCATAATATTATGGGCCATACAAGAATAGGAAGAGAAATGAGACTCACAGCAAAAATTGGAGAGTTTGAAATGGACGAGGTAATCCTAGATTTAGGATCAGAGGTAAATGTTCTTACTAAACAGACATGGGAACAAATGGGTAGCCCTAAGTTAGCCAGATCACCTATCCATCTGTGACTAGCCAATCAGCAGAGGGTATCGCTACTGGGTCGATTACCGCAAGTACCAGTTGATATTGACGGAGTTCGTAGCTTTGCAGATTTTGAAGTCATAGAAATTATTAGCGATAGCCGACCGTATCCAGCTGGATTAGGTATTGATTAGGCAATTGATAACATGGCTGTTATTGATTTGAAGAAAAGACAAATGACCTTTGAGGATAAATAGATTCAAGTCATCGCACCGTTGGATCCTTTTCAGGGTCCTTGATACATTGAACCTATCAGAGCAGAGGAAGAGGTGTGTAATATGGAGAGCTTCTATCATATGACTGCTAACCAGAATGATTACATCAACCTCACCGCAGAAGGAAATATTAGTTGGTGATGCGACAGCTCATGCGCATCGGATTCAGATGTTGGTTTAGAAAATTGGCAGAATAGACTTTACGAAGTCTCAGCTCACAGATGTGCATTTATGACTAAGTCACTGCGATGTATTGGAACAGAGATTAAGGATATTTCATCGTTTGATGGCTTAGTGGATGTCAAAGAATTTTTACAGCAGTTTGAGCAGGAAATTCCTCATGAGCAGAGGATGGTAGTTATTGACCTTGCAGTAAGAGCCACACCTGCAAGATGGTGGCATGCACATAAAGAAAATATCGCATCATGGGATGATTTTAAGAGATTGATGGCGATCAGATTCTCTAGTGACAAGGAGCGTCTTCAGTAGAAATATACAGGAGAAAGTGACCCCAGGTCACACATTAAGATTTGTGAACAGAATTGGTTGGACATTCTAGAGGATGAATGGGTTCACCTATTCATTCACACTTTAGACACAGTGCCAAGGAACTGGTACAATGAGACAGAGTTATGCAGAGGAATGATTACATGGCCAGTTATGATAGACAGCTTTCTACTCACTTTCACTTTGGAATATGAGTATCCAAGCATTGATCAGGCTCTAGAGATTATAAAGACTAAGATATTTGATGACTGTACCCTACCAGTGTACACTCAGCCTGAGTGGGCCATCCAGTTAGAACATGCAATAGAGTGTTACAACGTCACAGAAGAGCCAGGTGATGAGGATGAGAATCCTCACAGTATCAACATCCCAGAGTCAGAAGGGACTCATGAAGTTGAGTGACCAAAGATAGACATTCCAGCTATCACAGAGCCTATTAATATTAAAACGATCAATATTGGCATAGAAACAGAACCAAAGTTTGCCTCTATTGGAGACTATTGGGATGATGAAATGGTATCACAAATCGCATATTTGTTACATGACTATAAGGACTTATTTCCCACTAAGTTTATAGAAATGAAGGGAATAGTAGGAGATTTGGGACTCATGAGGATACCTTTGAAAGTGGATGCTAGGTCGGTTAAGCAGCGCCCATACAGATTGAATCCTCATTATAAACAAAAAGTCAAAGATGAGATTGACAAGATGCTAGCAGTAGGCATCATTGAACCAGTAGAAGAGAGAGAATGGGTTAGTCCCATGGTTGTGCAAGAAAAGAAAACTAAAGGAGAAATCAGGATTTGTGTCGATTTACGCAAACTCAATGACGTATTGCTTCATGACCCATTTCCGACACCTTTCACTAATGAAGTTCTAGACAATGTAGGAGGACAGGAGATCTACTCATTCATTGATGGGTTTTCAGGCTATCACCAGATAAGAATCCATCCTGAAGATCGATATAAGGCCACCTTTGCGATAGAATGGGGCTCATTCCAGTATACGGTAATGCCCTTTGGTCTTAAAAATGCACCAGCTATTTTTTCTCGAGTAGTAGTTGCTGTCTTTAAGGAATACATCCATAAATTCTTAGAAGTCTATTTTGATGATTGGACTGTATTTGGATTAATAAAAAATCATATAGGATATTTAAGGCTCATGTTAGAGAAATGTAGGCAATATCATATTTCTCTTAACTTGAAGAAATGTATATTCTGTGCACCATTTGGTATTTTGTTGGGTCATATTGTTTGCAGACAAGGCTTGATGGTAGATCCCGCAAACATTGCCATCATTGTAAATCTCCTAGCACCCAACTCAGTCAAGCAATTGAGGACAGTGCTTGGTCATACAGGGTATTATAGAAAATTCATCAAAGGCTGTGCAAAGATCACAACACTTATGGAAAAGCTGTTAAAGAAAGAAGCGAAATTCTTATGGAATGAGGAATGCTAGCAAAGTTTAGACACTCTTAAAGAGAAGATGGTCACAACACCCATCTTAGTATTTCCATATTGGAACAAGCGATTTCATGTACATGTAGATGCATTTGGCATCGCACTAGGGATCGTCTTAACACAACCAGGGGAAGGGGGTATCGATCACCCTATCACGTACTCCAGCAGAAAGTTATCTACCACAGAAAATAACTACACCACTATAGAAAGAGAAGGATTAGCTATGGTGTAGGCTCTACAGAAGTTCAAGCACTATCTGTTGGGTTCCTCATTCAATATTTTCACTGACCATTCCGCTTTAAAGTACTTGGTCAATAAGCCAGTGTTAGGAGGAAGGATCTGCAGATGGTTACTCCTATTTCAGGAGTATGATTTTGAAATTATTGTAAAACCAGGAAGATTGAATGTTGGACCTGATCATATGTCACGAATAGGCTCAGGAGAAGAACCAAGTAATTTAGAAGATAATTTGCCAGATGCACAATTATTTTCTATCCAGATCGTAGATGAGTATTACGCAGATATTATTCACTTTCTCACTACAGGGTGGGCACCAGTTGACTTTACTAAGCAGCAAAAGAAACAGTTAGTTGTTAAAGCAGCATACTTCACTTTGATCGCAGGACATTTATATAACTTAGGTCCAGATGAATTCCTGCGCAGATGTGTTATGCTGCACGAGAAAGAGGCCATTATCAGAGAAGCACATTCAGGTACCGTAGGAGGACATTTCGTAGGAAAGCCAACTACTCAGAAAATTCTAGCTGCAAGATTATGGTGGCCTACTTTACACAAAGACACTAAGGAGTTTTGTAGATGCTACGATATCTGCCAGAGGGTAGAAAAACCTTCGCAGAGAGATGAAATGTCGCTGTGACCACAGATTACGCTGTAGGAATTTGACAAGTGGGCTATAGATTTCGTTGGTCCTATCAACCCACCAAGAAAATGAACTGGTGCGAGATACATCATCACAGGAACAGAATACCTCACCAGGTGGGCAGAGGCCAAAGCAATAAGGAATTGTGATGCTACTACAGCCGCACAGTTCATTTTTGAAAACATCATAAGTAGATTTGGATGTCTAGTAATTTTGATGAGTGATCAAGGCACACACTTTCTGAATCGCACTATTCAGGCCTTGACAAAGGAATTTCAGATACAGCATCATAAGAGCACTCCCTACCATCCTCAAGATAATGGTACGGTGGAGGATTTTAACAAGATTTTAGAAAATGCTCTTACTAAGATTTGTAATAGCCAAAGAGATGATTGGGACCTTAGGGTTAATGCTGTATTATGGGCTTATAGGAATACATGCAAGAAACTTACAGGACACACACTTTTCAGCTTGGTGTATGGACAGGAGGCTATTATGCCTATGGAATATATCATTCCCAGTTTAATAATTGCTCAGATTACCAGGATGACTAATACATATATGATGAATGAAAGACTAGTGCAGCTGCTTGCCTTAGAAGAAGATAGATTCATCGCAGGGTTTCATCAAAAAGTGCAGAAGGCACAAGAAAAATCTTGGCATGACAGGCACATTAAGAGCAAGACTTTTTAGATAGGAGACCTAGTGCTCTTTTATGACAGCAAGTTTGTTAAGTTTCCAGGGAAATTCAAGACACATTGGTTGGGGCCATATCAGATTCAGCAAGTCACAGACGGAGGTGCTGTTCAGCTCAGTAAACTGAACGGGGAGCTTGTTCCTACCTTGATTAATGGTAGTAGGTTTACGATTTATAGTGATAGCCACTCCACCTCCCAGCCCTAATGCAGAGAAGCTGTGGTGCAGATGTCCAGTGTAGTTGAAAGAAGGCATCGCACCCATAATTAGTCTACACTTAAAAATAAAAATAAAAAAAAATCGTAGCATGAAAGTTTATTTTGCGCAAGTCATAGGATGCTTGCAGATTTTTTGAACGTTGCTGGTTAAGGACGATGCGGTGTGACATTGCAGCAAGGCGATGCTCCCCGTGCCACGAAGAAAATTTCAAAAAGGGACAGAGGGCTAGTCACTTCGCCCTCTGACAAGAAATTAATCTAGATATGACAGGTATACGTTGCTCTAGATTTGGAAACAGTACAAGGATTGTCTTAGATTTGGAAAATCTTGGTCGAGACCGGCGCCTGCACACAATTTTCAAGGGATATTTGATTGATTTTTAGCACTTAATGAGGATCGAGGCGCCTGGTGTTGTCTTGTCCATGCAATAAATGCCGCCAATGGGTCTAGCTTAAGCGACTGTTGCTTCAGAGATTATCGCTTTCATTATAAATGCACAGATCATTCAGACAGAAGGGTTACTTTTGCGATTTCAGAGAGTTATAGAGCAATTTGTAGAGTTTTCCCTGTGCAGAGATACCCCAGTTATAGAGTGCTAGTTTCCCTATTTTTGCAGCCATTGCCAGTCTAGAGTATTGCACTTCTTGGTTTATGTCCAAGAAGGAACCTTTAGAAGACATTGTGCGACGATTCCAACATGGTGGCCTCGAGTCTGCTATAACGACGCCACCTAGGGTTGTGAAATTAGGTGCACCACAGGTCAGACAGATGCCAAGGATGAGGAGTCAAGCTCAGAAAGTAGAAGAGTCCAGCCTAGAGCACAAAGAAGAAGTTCATATGGCAATAGTATACATTGTGCCACGAGTTGAGGATGCACCAGAGGTAACCATTCCCAAGGGTGCTAAGTTTCCTATTCTTCTACCGCCGATTGATTCCCGTGTACAGAAAGATGGAGAACTGTTAGAATATGTCCCTAGTGTCAAATTTGTAGACTATAAACTTGGAGACAGTAAGAAATATCCTCATTTTTGGCTGGATCAGTATCTTACAGTTCATAGGAACCCGAGGACCGATGCAGATGAGTTTGTTCCCATGGAACATGTCCAGATTCTTGAGCAATCAGGCTTGCTCAATCTGTTGAGAATACCACATTTTGGACGATGTACAGAGGCTAATTGCATGGTGCGTGTGCTACTTTCCTGTGTACATGGAGGTTACCTCTGGTTGGGTAATAGGGTCGACCTGAACATCGATTTGATACACCACATCACTGGGCTGTCCAAGATCTGTAAGGATCCGCAGACACATATATCAGGGAAAAGCAAGGATACTAAGCTATCAGCGCTTCTCGTTAACGAGTAAAAGATACAGAGAGGAGTTCGGGCTTATGAAATCATAGCCCTAGTAGATGATACACTCAGATTTACAACCAGTTTGGTTACAGGAATACTGTTAACCAAAGTACACCCGAAAGAAGTCACAGGATCAATAATTCACCTTGTCGTGCAAGTTGCAGAAGGTGAACAATTTAATTGGTGTTTGTTTTTATTAAATATTTTTCTTCAATATTTTTTAACAGTGCAGGATGACCCAAACCACCCCTTCCATTTATCATAGCTCCTTATACTATGCGCATTCATCAGGTGGAGAGAGTCGCCCCATACCCAGTTCCTATAGCTATGAGGCAGAGAGTGCAGAGGCGCGCGCTATGCAAACTTATGGGAAAGCAACAGTCCAACCAAGAAAAAGATCAATATGATAGTATTCTATGAATACTATAAGCTCTTATAGAGATTCATCCAGGAGACACCGCGGATCAACATAGAGGTTGTTGACATGTATAATAATCGGCTTGATTTCATTGTAGACAAGCATACAATCTATCTGAGGCCGAAAGGGTTTAGAACGGATAATTGGGCTATTGGTTCATTCAAGATAACAAAACAGGATGTAGAAGATGTTATCAAAGACTTTGATGAAGAGTGGAAGAAGGCATTAGAAGATGCCACAGTAGGAAATGTACCAACAGATACCGCACTATTAGAACCATTAGATAAATGAAAAGGTCAGGCGAGTGTAAAGAGGAAAGATGCAGTAGACATGCCACCAGCGGCACAAAAGAGGAAAAAATCCAAAGCCTCAAATCCAACTACAGAGACCACATTAAAAGAGGATGACTATAATTTCATAACAGCGAGAGTGCAGGAGGAGATGCGGGATTCATTTCAGGTGATGCAGACATCGTAGGACAAGCTACAGAGCATGATAGATAAGCGACTTCTAGAATTAAAAGCACTAACTAAGAAGACTGCCATGATGTAGACTTAGCAGGTCAAGGCGACAGCAGGAGAAATCTCAACACCATCGACTTTCCACGAGGAAGTCGTTGCAAAGGATCGCACCAATACAGTTTTGATACCGCCAGGGAGTATCTGATTCCCTACTTCAATGATTGATGGGCAGATACAGGTTAGACAACTTGTCAAGGTTAGTCTGGCACAATTCCTCATTGATCAACTACATATGATCCATCGGAAGATAGCCACAGAGCTCAGGGATAGAGATCTTGCGACTTATAAGTAGAACACTCAGTTGAGACAACAAAATGCAAAGCTCACTGCAAGATTTCAGACAAATGCGGAGGAGTTAAGAGTATACAAATAAAGAGAATAGGATCTCAGTCAGGTCCTGTAGAACATTGCATTAGAGTTACCCCAGTGTAACATAGAATTTTCCTTGCCTTTGATGCAGAAGGTAAGAAGGATTGCAGATAGAGCAAAGGCTCTAGAAGAGACAGTGGTCAAGATGGAGGAAGACCACAAGGCACAGATTGCTGAGCTTGAGGCTCAAGCACCAGGAACACCTGAGGCAGACAAGGAAGTAAGGGCACAGGCCTTTAGGCTCACTTCAACATAGATGAAGTTTTGTATAGATGATGCAGAGTCATTGTTAGTTGATGTGACGAAGACATGGTCGGAGCTAGAAGAGCTCCCAGATAGACTGGAATTGCAGCAGAGCATCTAGAACATAGAAAATATAGTAGCAGCAATGAAGGAAGAAGTCAAGAGCTTAGGAGCTCTTGCAAAGATGAAGAAGACGACAGAGATGAACCATCTGCAACAGGAAGCACAGTGGTTGCGAGAAAAAGACATAGAATTCAATAATATGCTTCAACCATATCAAGAACAAATTGCAGAGCTAGTCGATGTGGTTGAGCAGAAGGTCAAGGAGTTCACTACAAGAAAAAGTGAAATTGATAGCACAAAAGACCCCATGATTAGTTAATTTATGCTGGAAGCGACACAAGACTGTGTCGAAGCTATGGACAAAGATGTCGCAGGACTCAGAGAAAGATTCGCAAGGACTTCGTAGGAAGCCAAGAAGAATCTATAGAAAGAGAAACCAGATGTTAGTGAATCAAGGAAGAGCCACAAGTAAGTGTTAGGGGACTGTTAGAGCAGGGTCCCAAAGCTATAGGAAAATATGCTATCGGAACAATAAAGTCAAAGGAAGTAGTACCTGAAGTGACCGAGAAGAGAGCTCAACCACTGCATTGAAGGCAGCGGCGACGACAGGTGGGATCAACTACCCTCATGAATGGAGAAGGAGCAACGGGCTGAGGTATTAAAGACAAAGGATAGAAGGGGAGTGACCGAGGAAGTGGTGCCCATACCCATGATCAGCACTGGGAAGCATGGAAGACTACAGAGTGCTGTAGTATGACCAGTAAGTGGCAGTTCAAAGTACAGATAGGATGACTGTCATAGTTAGGGTCTTTGGGTTACTGTTGGGATAGGCCCACAGTGTTGTATCACGGTGAGACCTTCAGGCCACCTATTTAAGTATGTATTTTTTATTATGAAGGGTTAGATAATCAACTATTTAGATAAGTTGGGTAGCTAGTTATCATCATTGTAAGATATTGAGAAAGAGTCGAGCTCTGGTTCTGTTGTTCAGTCTGTAGTTATCTTACTGTAACTAGTAGCCGACTCCTTGAGCATGGATGTAACAATCTGCAGGGATTGAGAGAGATAGAGAGAAAGAATATATTGTAAGAAGAAAGCATAATAGAAGAGAAGAGATCTAAGAGAGAAGGGCTCCCAGCTGAGTGCATGGACTTTCCCAAAATATCTCAAGTTGCATAATAGGTTGCAGTGGAACTGTGTGTACTCCCTCCAGATATAATATAAACACAAGTTCCTGTGGACATAGCTTCCTCCCTGGAAGTGAACCACGTAAAATCCGTGTGTTGTGCAACTGTTTCATGTGATTGTGCTATGCTTATTTTCTATCTGTTATTTGTTACATGAACGTTGATTATCAGTTGATGAATGTATGTATGCTATCCTTCAGTTGTAGTAACATAGAAAGTTAAATGTGAGTTGAATGCGTTAAGTATTCTGTATGTGATTTTATCAGTGCTTGATTCAGATAGCAACAGTTACAGTGTTAAGTGACTTGTGTATATTTAGTTCAGCAAGGTTCAACGTGATTAATGTTAAGCATGTTAGACTGTAGAGGCTAAGTGAAGTCGTTAAACACCTTGATGAAGGTTAACTGAGCTAGTATACCGAGAGAGGAAGCCTCTGGACATTGAGAGTTATTAAGTATATCGAGTCTCACTGTAAGATGTGTCGTAGTGTAGAAAAGCGATATCACACCATCGAGGAGGCTGCGGTGTGAGATATCGTAGGTTAAGAGTTGAGTGGAAGAGTAAGTTTGTGCATCGTCAGAGAAGCTGTGATGCAATAAGAGTCAGTCTCATAGAAGAGTCTACTAGGAAGAGAGATACAACATTTGTAGAGAAAATCAACTGGTTAAGTAGAGTCAAGAGAACGTAGGATGCTACAGAACCTAGCTGAGGAAACTTGATTCTTCAGCCAACCCATCTAAGATCACTTCAGGTGAGACTTCAGGCCATTTTGCGGTCTGTCGCTGAAAGGGCCAGTGAGCTAGGGGTTTTGTTGGTACAATAAATTAAACCCAGGCCTGCACCCCATAGAAATTCGAACCAACAATTGGTTCCGTTACCTTAGGACTTTCTCAGTAATAAGACCAACACTTGATCTTCGCCTCTTTGGAAGCTCTTCCATTGGAACCGTATGAATGGCAATATTCATGATTGAGAAGACAAAAAATCACAAGATTTATCGAAAAGGAGAGCTCAGTAGCAGGGTTCTATAGTGTCAATCTCTATGGAGAGCTTAGTATTTCACTAATACCCCAACCTTGCTTTAACTTTGACCTCATGTGAGCGTGTGGTACCTGAGTAGCATATCGCTAATGGGAAGGGTAGATTTATGAATAACTTAACAATGGGGTAGCCTCTGCACACTGCACCTATGAATCTAATCAGTTGGGCTATTTCAATCTGCCTAATTTTCTCACCATTAAACCCATAGAAAAAAAAAGACACACGATGAAAACCATAGACCCATTAAACCCAGAGCTTGAAAATCCGTGAAATAAATCATGATACGTAAGTGAATAGGATAAAAAATATACCAAAAGAGAAATTAGCATGGCCATGCTAAAAAAAACAGAAGCTAGCAAGAAACAAAAACACCAAAGAGAATTGCAGCGGCTTTAAGAAACACAAAAAAAAAACGTTTAAAAAAAAATCTGACTATGCCCATCTTTCATGGCCAATGAAGGTCTTGGAAATAAAACCCATGAAATCACATCATATCAAGCCATGTCCTACGTCCATGGAGAATGAAGACCGCCATGGCCATGACCACCACCACATGGAATCAAACCATGTCCAGCGTCCAAACCCTGTCTGTCTTACATCTTTGGCCAACCAAGGAAAACACCACCTGAAATCTAAATTTTTCCTACGTCCATGAGCGTCAAGGAAATAAGACCAACTTTTATAAAAATAAAATTTGGTTAAATTTCACCACCTAATCACTGGTACTGCCACCCTTGCTTATTTATCCCTGCCTGGAACTGGAACTACTAAGGATCTGCTGCTTAGGATGTGTAAATTGGAACAGGGATGGATGCTTGGAAAGAAGCTGCTGCTGAAGGATCTAGAACACCTTTTTCATCAGGAACATAATCTCAATCACTAGGATGGTAAAATAAAGGAGGAAATCCCAAAGCCTAGTACAGGTGCAAAGCCTAGTACAAGTGCAAAGTAGGACAGGGTTTTATTTCCTGTGGTGGTCCTGGAAATAAAACCCATAAAATCACATCATATCAAACCCTATCCTGCATCCATGGAGAATGAAGACCGCCACGGCCATGACCACCACCACATGGAATAAAACCATGTCCAGTGTCCAAACCTTGTCTGTCTTGCATCTTTGGACAACCGAGGAAAACACCACCTGAAATCAAATGTTGTTCTACGTCCATGGCATGGCCACCACCTGAAATCGAAAGTTGTCCTGCATCCATGAGCCTACAAATCAAGGACGAACTGAGAGAAGTTTACCCAAAGATCCATAAATAGGGGTGAAATACCAAATTTTTAACTTATCATCCATAAAATCCAGGTGAACCATCTCCATTTCTCCTCCAAAGCTGGAATTTTTTGGCGATTTAACCTCCATTATAGAAGAAATCCAGGCGAATGTCACGATTTTCCCCATCGACGGGTGGGCTAAATTCCATTGTATGAATTTTCATAGTTTAATTGCACAGGCTATTTAATTGGGGAAAATTATATATAAAATAAAAAATGGGCTAATTTATTAAATTAAAAAAAACCATTTTAATATTAAAAATTCACCCACCTTTTTTTGGGCACCCCTTAAAATTCGCCTATGGATCATCATCAAGTCTAGATCATCACTTGATATGGATTGTCACTGGATCATAATCAAGTTTGGATCATCACTTGATCAGGATCATCACTGGATCATCATCAAGTCTGGATTATCACTTGATTTGGATCATCACTGGATCATCACTTGATCTGGATCATCACTAGGTCATCATCACTGGTGCTATCTCAATTCTACTCATCATAGGAAGTTCTATAGATCCATCCCCTTTTCATGTTGGTTGTAGGCCTAGCCTTCATGTAGGTCTTCATCATCTTCAGCACTTATATCTGACCATGGAATCAACCATGTCATAAAGGCCCGCCCAACACTTACATCTGACCATGGGAGGAACACATCCAAGAACCATGTCAGAAAGGCACAACAAGCACTTACACCTGACCATGGGAGGAACACATCCAAATCCCATGTTAGAAAGGCCAAGCACTCACATCTGACCTCATCTTGTCAGAAAGGCTCCACACTTACCTCCGACCTCATCATGTCATAAAGCCTCTACACTTATAGCCGACCTCATCATGTCATAAAGGCTTTGCACTTACATCCGACCTCATCATGTCAGAAAGGCTCTACACTTACATCCAACCTCATCATCTCAGAAAGGATTTGCACTTATGTCTAATCTCATCATGTCAAAAAGGTGTTTCACTTACATCCGACCTCATCATGTCAGAAAGTGTCTGCACTTACATCCGACCTCATCATGTCAAAAAGGCGTTGCACTTACATCAGACCTCATCATGTCAGAAGGATCTACATTTACATCAGACCTCATCATGTCAGAAAGGTGCTGCACTTACATATGATCATGTGGGAACACATCCTTCAATCACATCAGAATGGCTCTACACTGATCATGTGAGAACACATCCCATAATCACATCAAAATATCTCTGCACTGATCATGTGGTAACACAACCCAAAATCAAATTAGAGAATCTCTACACTTATATCTAATCATGTGGGAACATATCCCTCAATCACATGAGAATGGATCTGCACTGATCATGTGGGAACACATCCCATAATCACATTAGAATATATCTGCATTGATCATGTTGTAACACAACCTACAATCACATCATAGCATCTCTACACTTACATGTAGCCATGTGAAGCTCAGCCTTCCACCATGTTAGAAGGGCACATCACTTACATTTGACCATGGAAGGAACCAATCCTCTCACCATGTCAGAAGGGATCACAGACTCATCACTTCCTCTTGGAAGGAACCTCGATCTGGAGAACACAAATCTTCTTCCCGAAGTACTGAAACTTCAGTATGGCCATTTCTAGAATAGAATCACATCAGGGCTGATTATGTCCAAGGATAACCTGTGAGATTCTCCAGGACCTATTACATTCGAGGACAACCTACAGGACCATTTACTTCTGAGCCACCTATGAGCTTCACCAAGATTTTATGCTCAGACAACCTGTCTCACCAGCTATTCTAGAACTAACTCTTTCAAGAGATCTTAATATGGATCACATATAGGAGCTTCACTGCTCCTCTCTGATCTCATACTGAAGCAACATCCTAAATTTCTCTTCTTATCAATAGCATTTCCTTCCCAATTTGAATCCATATAACCCTCCAGGTAAATCTTCAGATTCGTATCATACTTAAGCCCATACTCAACTGTACCCTTCAGCTACCTCACTGCATGCTTTTCAACCATCAGGTAAACATGTCTCAATGTGTTCACAACAAAGAAAATATCTGGTCTCGTACTCATCAAGTACATCAAGGAACAAATCATTTGACGATACATCATGGCATCAATCATCTCTGATGAAGCATCACTCAATAGCTTCATGTTCGATGCCATAGGTTTAGTCATGGCCTTGTATCCCATCACCCCAAACCTCTTCAGGATCTCTACTGCATACCTCCCTTGTCTCAAGGAGATTCCATATGCATTCTGCCACACCTCTATGCCTAGAAAGTACTGCATCATATCAAAGTCCTTCATATCAAACTTGACAACAAGTCTCCTTCTTGCAACTTTAATGAGTTCTTCTTTTCTATTAGGAACAAGTCATCGACATATAATAGGAGCATCACTGGTCTTCTACCTTCAACCTTGAAGAAAATGTTGGAATCTGCTTTACTCTTAGTAAATCCTAGATTCATCAGTAAGCTTTCCATCATGTCGTACCATGTCGAACCTCAGGATCTTATGGAGTCACTCCCTCTAAAGCAGATCATCATTCTCCCTCTATCTTTCATACTCTATGAACTGAAACATTCTGTACCGAAGTGACAAGTAGCTTCCTTTGCTACTAATATTCTATGTATCCATCTAGGGTCACTGGATACCAAGATCCTCTATCTTGAACCTTTTCAAAAGTTCTTCTCGCACCCATCTGTGAGCTTTTCATCCTCTATAGGCTTTCATATTCAACCTTGTAGAAAAGGTTAAGATCTTCATCACTCTAGGTGATATTCAAGCTCCTCATGTATGTGTTATCCCATGGGTGTCTTCTGAGCTCATGCAAGGCCTTCTTTAATTTTCACACATGAGTCTACATGTCATGTGTCTTAACTTCCAATGGTTGCAAATGTCTCTTCGTAGTTTATTCCTTCTTTCTGTGAGAAGCCTCGTGCTACAAATATTTCCTTGTATCCCATGATGTTTCCATCTACTTCATCCTGGATATGGTAGATCCATATGGAATATACTACGGACTTCCCTTCAGGTCTCGATGCTACATTTTAGACATCATTCTTCTTGAACTGGTACTCTCCTTCCCTTTCTTCTTGGCTTCTTCTTCATAGCTTGAAGGTTCTTCATCAATGATGTTGCTCAATAGTGTTACATAACTGCACTGTGTCTGAGATCTCTTCTTTGAAAGTATCATCATATTATTATTCATCTTGGATTCTTTCTTGAACTGTCGTCACTTGTTCTTCAGAACAAGTCTTATCCTTATTCTCTTGTAGGAGATTGTATGCGAAATTTCCTACAAGTCAAATGCACTAGTTGTATGATTAGAAACATTTCATAATGCATATTCATAATGGTAAATTATTATGCATAAATATATAATCATGCAACTATTTTAGCCAATACAACATTCATCCATATCTCACGGAAACTTTCTAGATTCCTTCCATCTTTACCAAGACAACATTGTGATTGTGCACTAATCCAATATGTCAGCAAATAGGTTTCATTATAGATAAGTAGCAATGGAGAGTTGTATAGCACCATGAGCTACTTACCCTTCACATGCATATTAGTAGTATACTATCATTAATGCAAACAGTCTATCATGCATAACACATCAACTGAATATAAACAAGTGCATAACAAAACAATATCATGAAATGACAATTGAATACTTATCTTTATTTGTTTCATGGGTAGACTCCTTCTTTCAGCTTCATCATCTTCTTCATTCATAATAGCATCATTTCTTATCCAAATGCTAAGATGGATAAGAGGTTCTTCAAGAGTTGAGTCCTTTGTATTCCTCATCGCTTGAGGGATCTTCTTTATATGGTGAGAGCTTGATGTTCAGTTGCTCCCATCTTCTTTTCTCTTATTATGAGTCGAGCTTCTTCTTGTGTGTGCTTTTCCCAAAGTTTGCTGAAAGTAATAACCTCCTTCTGGCACACATTCCTCAAATGAATGAGTCCCATGATCCTGGGAGGCCATTCAAGGTGGTTATCACAACTTCTACATTCTCCACTTCTTCTTCTACCGCTTCAAGTTGTTATTTGATTTGATATACCCTTGTAAAGTATGACTGTATGGTATCTGCATTCTGGATCTTCACATTCTTCAGCTGTTTTCTCAAAGTCATCTTCTGATTTATGTTCTTTCCTTCAAATAGCTTGGTTAAGGAATAAAAATCTCTTTCGGTGTCTTTATGGAAGACACTTGTGATATAAGGTGATCCGTTATTGAATCAACAATGATCTTATTGGCCTTGACCAAGTTCTTCTTGTGTAAGGATTTTAGCCTCATATCCCTCTGGAACTAGAACCTCTCTACTTATGTAGGTGTCCAATTCATTTCCTTCAAGAACTAGTGAGATCCTATACTTCCATTCTTGGAAGTTTTCAACCTCACCAAGATTATTATCAAGCAGGTGTGATTAGTCATATTTAAATGAGAACCTCAACTGTAAATAACAAAATATTATATCTTACCGATTTGAGGTGTCCATCATGGTTCCAGAGCTGGTTGATCTAGGGTTTGTCAGAGAAACCCTAATTTTGAAAAATTGGAATCTTTCAGATCTGATTGGATAGAAATATAGTCCTCTTCAAGGCAAGCTGTCCAATGTACTCCTTTTCTGAAAACTGTGGAGGGAAGCTCCTAGAACAAGAAGCCCTAGTTTTCCAATTTCTTCTACAGAAATTCCTGATACTATTTATGTGGTACCTCCAAAATTACTACTCCTCTATGTCTGAAATTTCATACTGAGGTAACCTCAACTGTCCCCTTTCCAACACCATAGGTTTTACCAAAATTTGTTTCACCAATTTAGACTTATGAGAGTTTTCCCAAGGTGACTTGTTTCAGGATTGTTCAGCATAGCGAAGTTGTATGGACTGCCACGTGTCACTGTTTCACCTTCGAAGTATGAAAATTTTACCAAAGAAATTAAAGTCCGTGCCCTATTTGGAACATCTTGAAAAAGTTCATTTTGATATTTGTAGCTTGAGATATTGCAATTCTCCCTAGGTCCTTTGTTTAGGGATGAATCCTAGAAGAGGATGGTACCTTGAATTGGAGGAATCATATCTCCCAGAATATAGTGAATCTGAGGCTGAATCTTTTACAAAGTGTACATCAAGAATTTATCTTCAGACTGTGAAAGTTTTGGCTCCTGATCCTTCTTCAATCTCAAGATATAGCGAATATACCAAAACTACCTGTTTTAGTATTTTAGGGTTTTTCAAGCCTGGGGTCAAATTAGGGTTTGACTTTCCTAAAATTTTACCCAAACAAAAATATCGACCTTGGTCTCTAAATTTCTATTTTGAGGAGGATATAAATCTATGCCAGGCTCACTCAAAAAATATTCTTCTATAAAAATCCCTAATTTCCCGTAGCAAAAACTGAAAATGCCTGGAATCAAATTCTGCTTCAACAGAAAGATTTGCCCTTCAATGGAGGTTCAGCCTAGCCTCCTTTTGCTGATGGATTGTGGAGAGAGACCCAAAAGTAAGAATACATAGCTTTTGCAGCTGCACAATTCCTTCTTCTCAGGTTAGCTCTAATACCATGTTATATTTTTATCATTTAAGCAATATGATCTAGGATCTTATTTGAGATAATAACATGCACAACAAAAATCCCAACAGAAAAGAGACACAAAGAATTTTCCTCGAGGAAACCATAAAGGAGAAAACCCTGCAACTTCCTCATAAATAGAATGAGCAACAATGGTAGTAGTGAAACCCAAAGACAGAAAAGATGATCTCCAATAGTTTTTCTCTCTCTCTCACTTGCCTCTCTCACTCATGTGCTCCAGTGAGTGAGTGCGTGTGATACATAGAGAGGCTCACTGTCTATTTATATTCTTTCGTTCACTTAATGTCCACTCCAACAAGTTGGCCTCACTTACCAATTACTTACCTGGGCTGACTTCTCTAGGAGATTCTAACAACCCTAGTGCCCCACAAATATAGGGACTTTTCCCTCTAATCAACAAGGAGGGTTAACCTTAATTCAATTATGGGGACTATTGCCCCGACTTACAATGGAGGGTTAGCCTCAATGACTTTACATGACTTGTTTACATTATAGATACTTCTTTATAGGAACATCGGGGGTACAATACATAAGATATACAAAGAATACATTCTGAAGTTACAAATACATGAGCAATAAGGGTATACTTATAGTGATTTGGGCCCCCGATGCCAACCTCAAAACAAGGCCAAAATTAGTTACACATTTGGAAAAAAACTCTTAACAAAATGCAGCATGGAATATTTACCACGATTTACAAAAAAAATAAAGTGATGGGGCTAACATGAATGCTGAACTTAGAGCAGCAATGCGTCTTTAGAATCCAGGCTCGCTTGATCATCCTACACCTGTATCTTCAATCCTCATCATGGCCTAGGCACATCTTCACTAGTGTAGCCTGTATTTGGTCTTTCCATATTTTTCAATTGTCTTCCATTGATTAGTAGTTGGCATTTCAAACTTGGTCATTTATTCAGCCAATACACCGAGTTCCACATTTTTCAGGAAAGAAAACGCTGGAAATTTGGTGCATATAGCTCTGAATTCAAACAACAATTCGAATTCCCTAGTTAATTTATTAATCACAATTTTACCTATCAGGGACTATTATGCCATATCGTCAAATTTTCTATGATCTTGTCTACAATAGATTAAACTATCATGATATTCTTTCTGAGAAAACATTGGTATGTTTACTTCCCAGAAGAAAGGAAGCCCTCTTTTGAACAAAGGATTAAAGAGTAGAATGAATTCTTTAACCTGATTGTGCATAAAATTCACCTTTGCTTCAACTATTTCTAAATGATGATTTTTATTTACCACTTTCCTTGCCGATGTGATGACCAGAACTCTATCCTGGTGTTGAGGCCTGGAAGTTCGCAGGCGACAACAGCAAGGGATTCTCCCCACTTATATTTCAGCTCTACACCAATTATGCATTTGGTGTCTTCATAAATATATTCCACTCTGGTGATGACTTCGACGTTGGGTTCTTCTTCGACTATGGGAGCCTTTTTCTTTTGACGCTTAGACATTTTAAGTTCCGATGAATCTCCCTGTCATGTACAGAAAGGTCTTTTAGGTTCTGTGAAGTAGTTTTTGGACAATTTTACAGATTAAGATAACAATATAAAGGTTTTACCTCGTCTGCGTTAAACATGACTACAATTAAATAAAAAAAAATGAGCAAAATTCATTCAACAAATGCTCTTGCACGAAAAACTGGAACCAACTTAGTCCACCAAAGTTCGAGTGAGGGAAAACAAGGTCTACATCACAAATGAAACAATCATGGGCTCTCTGTGGGTGCCATGACCACTATGTTACACGGAATACCGGAGGTGCTTAATTTAGCAACTCAAAGGGAGCGCTTCAGGAGATAGCACTGTATATGTGCATTCTACAGTCCCTCTTAGACTAGGCGATGCTATACGACCCCAGACCGGTTCGGGCTCGAATTCGACCGTGAAACGGGTCGCTCTAAATAGCGAACTAAAAATAATGACGAGGTCTTGATTTGAAATACGCGGGTGACTGGACCAGTGGAAAAACTTTGCCATTCCCCAGGAAAACCATGAAAATCCTCCCCGAATGACTGAACATAAAATGGGGCAAACTGGTGCAAATAGTGTAACGACCATCTGCGCCAGTTTCCCCAACCATCGAGTGTAGGGTAAAAGGCCATAATGGCTGCGAAAGAAAACACTCAATAGGCTACAAAGAACTCCCCTACTGACAGTCACGCTACTTTCCCCAGCATATATACATGTCACGACGGGAAATTGAGTGAAAACCCTAACTGCAGAAACAAGAAATTAAAAATTCTAGTCGAACGGGATGGGATAATGAGTACAAGGGCCTACCTGGCACTGCTGCACAACTGGCGAGAGGAAAACCATTGAGTTTCCATAGCGGAGCCACCTAGTAATGAGGGTACTGACAGCGAGGGTCCTAGTTAGCTTGAGCGAAAATGACAGCGCAGAGACAGTCCAAAAATAACAATAAAATAATCAACTACCTGACCCAATATATATATACTCGGTCAACCATACTCGGCAGGAGAAAATCATCGGGCGGTAAAAAACATGGGATTGGAGAGCATATTAACATTGCCTCCCGTAATGTCAGGCGATGAAACAGTTGGGAGAACCGCTGAGGCATCAGAAAGAAACCAAATGATATTTGCATCAAAGCTTGCAATATTAAAACATCGAAACGACAGAAGGATGAAGAGCCGCAACGATGGAAACGTAAAAGACATCGAGTTCCGCAAATTGGCACAATCGAAGAAAAAACCAACATAACTTAAACCAAGAAACCTCAGTTCTGCGGAAAAGTAAAATCAAACCACTGGAAAGACAACGCTTTTCAAAGACGCAATGGCGGATGCCGAAAACTCAAAGATCAATGAAACAAAATGGCGGGGTCGAAAAAGCTAATGTGATGCGCTATCCGCAACTGCGGAAAACATAGAGACAATATGTCCTGACGAAATTCCAACTGGCAACCAATTGAGACAAACAAGCAAATAAAGGCATTGGAGAAAACAATTGGTCCTAGTTTCTTGTTACTTCTCTGAAACGGCGGGCTCGTAGATGACTAGATTTCTGATTTGAACATCAAAACGCTTCCGATGGCAAGGTAAAAATTAAACAAGTAGTGAAACATTTGGCATAAAAATAGTCTCTCTGCAGAATACCAAAACTCAAAAGTCAAGCCAAAATGAGTTAAAGGAGGGTCCCAAAATTTTTGAATTTTGGGAAAATGTTGCAGCTACAACAATTGGCGACTACCTGGTGAACCCTAGAATTCTAACTTAACATCTTCCCAGTAAAAGACTGTCTAGCTCAAAGTTGAATTCGTCTAGATGCTTGTATTCCTAAGCTAGAAAGCTCATGCATTTAAATCATTGAGAAGTAGTCCATTCTTTGGGGAACGAGAACACTCAAAATATTTGAAAGTCCGGATAACTCTTTTGAGGCCTGATAAGTGAGATTTATTTTACTTTTGTGTTTAGGTAGTTTCTAGCTTGGACACCACAGGATTGTAACATATGGTAAATAGCACTATTCCTTTGTTCCTCATTCCCATGCGAATTGCACTTTTGCACTGTTCGAACTTTTGTTCTTTTGAGTCCTCCATCTGCCTTTCTTTCTGAATTTTATTCAGGATCCTCTATCCATAATGTCCTTTTGTGTGAGAGAAGAATTTGCTTTTAAGCTCACGGACAGAGAAGAACTTTCGGCAATTTGAAATTCATGTTTCCGATACTTTGCTTTGATATGTATTGTCTCTTTAAGGAGTTTTGACTCTTGACAGCCTTTAGGCTTTCTGAAATCATGGCATGGGATCATTTATATATAGTAAACGGTTTACCTTGCTTCCTCTCCGTGGTCCTTTCACCATCACTCCCTAGGACTTTTTAGATGTGAAATGGAGGGTGCCTCAAAACAATATTCCATACCTCATAATTCTGAGTTATTTACAGGGGTTAAGTAGGGCTTGAATGAGTGCATGGCCAATTAGGAACACTTCCTACTAGAAGAAATTCTATTATTTAAAAAACACAGTCTTTTCCTCACAATTTCAGTTAATTAAGAACCTTGATGTTTCCCATGCAACCAAAATTTTTCCTCTTTATTCAAAACCAAAATAACTAGAACAAAGTGTTAAATCAAAGCAAAACAACATCAATTTATTTATGTACAAAACATTAAAGAAAAGAAAATTGTGTGCCCACCCCTGAAAATTCTTCAATCTAATGAATCAAGGGGCTAGGCTGTATTACAGGAAAAATACCTATCCATGGTCTAATTGTACTATTTTTGACATCGAAACCATGTCTATTGATCTACCGTCCTCCTTATCAGCCCGAGGAAGTTCAAGGAGATCAGGATGAGTGTCAGTCATAGAACTGGATTTTCCTGAGGCATGAGATCTTAGTTCAAGCTCCATTAGATAATTTCCCAGAACAGAATTAGCAGATTCATTTCCTTCTCCCAACTTAGTGACAGTGTGTTTCATGTAAGGTTCTCTTGAAATTTTGATTTGATTTGGGGTACCCTTATGAGGTAACCATAAATGAGACCAGTCTAAAGAAAAATACCCCCTTTAGCCTGGCAGACGAATCTTGATTCAGAATAAGCCCATAACCATCTGGTATGTCAACCACCATAATATCAATAAATTGACATATCATGTTATTGGTAGATAAAGGAATGAGAACATTCTTCATTTCCCCCACTACTTTGACACTTGTTCTGTCTAGTTGAACTACTTCCCAGGCTGTGGGCTTTGGCTACCCATTAATATTTTTGCAGACTACAAGAGGCATAACATTTATTGATGATCCAGAATCTACCAAGCAATTATGCACATTATGATTCAACACTTCTAGAGTCAAAAGGAAAGGTGGGGTTTTAGCTTTTTCTTCCCAAATTGGTTCGACGTCTTCCTCCCCCAGTTGGTTTTCTGTGGGGATTTCTTTTTTAGGCTCCTTAGTCTTTTCAATGTTTCCTTTGTTAACATCTACTTGTCCTTCCATAAGTTTGGCATTCTTGTTGATTTACTCCGTTTCCTGGTTGACAGTAGTAACTTTGGGTACTTTATCTTCAATATTGTCATTTAACTGTCTCTTGACATTCTTTTGCAACTTCTTAATCTTTGAAATTGTTGCATTGTCTTTAATTATCAGATCCATGTCTTTTGTTGCTGTTGGTATGTTCTCAGGTTTAGAATTACCCTTTTCTGTATCAAACATCGAGACACAATCCCATAAAAACATGGTATCATTATCCTGTCTTTCTATGGTTTGAAAACTCTTTTTCTCTTCGCCACTGTCCTTGGTCAGTTTAGAGTCCAAAAGCTGATTCATTACCAATTTCATCAAATTTAGCCATTGAGGACAATTTTTTTCAGAATGGGGTTGTTGGTGAAAACTATAGAAACTGTCCATCCCTACATCTGTCAGATTCGTTGATGCTGAATTATGTGGAGGGGTCTTGAATCGGTTATTATCCTCGTTTTTTTTGTAGTAGGGATTATAAGTTTTCTGAACTTACCTTTCTTTCTCCAGATCTATTATTCTGTTGGAGAGTTTTTGAATCATTTTTAGCATTCCCTCAAAATCATGTGATTGCTCCTCTGTAGGCTTAGACAGCAATGAAGTTCTTTTCCCATCATTTTTTTCTCCATGTTGCTTGGGATAATCTTCTATACTTTCCTTTTCAGCCTCTACTCTTTTTTCCTCTTCATAAGTCTCTACTAACGTAGGTTTGACCTTCATTTTGACAAACATGGACAACTCAGGTCCCAGAGCTGAGGTATAATATTCAATTAGGACCTTGTCTGAGGATCTGTCCATTTCTGAGAAGTTCTTGAGGTAAGTTGAAAACCTTTGAGTGAAATGATGTACCTTCTCATTCTTTTCTTTTTTTAAAGCACCCAGACCTTTCATTAGTGATGCATGCATCTTTTGGGATGCATATTTACTTCTGAAAATACTTTCAAAGGTGTCCCAATCGAGGATAGAATTTACAGGAAAACCAAAGTACCAGGATGCTGCTACTCCTTTAAGGGTATGCGGGAACAATCTACAGAAAACATCCTCATACTCCCCAGCCCTCAACCCTTCTATTTCCAAATAGAAGATTTGCAAGTGGTCATCTACGGCAACCTTCTCATCAGGATCAAACTTAGACAGCAACTTCTCAAAAGATTGAGGTAGGTTATGCAATGGAGGCGTTAGGTTCAAGGGTGATCTGGCTTTCCAAGCCGAAGGTGGGTTGGGCTGATTCATATTTATACCTGCCATGAGCGGAGGTGAAAGAACAAGAGACTAAATAAGGAGCACCGTAAGGTGAAACTGGGTTTACTTGCTTCAAAGGTGGAACCAATTCCCACAAGTCTGCTTCTACAAGTTCTTCCAAACTCTAAGCACCACCGAGTCTTCCAATATAAGTACTTGGGTAAGGACAAAATATTCCAAAAATATCGCTGGTGGGATACTCTCTGGAAAATGGTTTTCCTCATCCAGCCATGCACTGGCGGCACTCCTTCTAGCACCAGAAACTGTTGAGGCCTTGAAGTTCACAGGAAACAACAGCAACGGATTATCCCCACTGATATTCTGGATCTACACCAATTATGCATTTGGTGTATTCATAAATATATTCCACTCTAGTGATGACTTCAAGATTGGGTTCTTCTTCGACTGCGGGAGCCTTCTTCTTTTGATTCTTAGACATTTTAAGTTCCGATGAATCTCCCTGTCATGTACAGAAAGGTATTTTAGGTTCTGCAAAGTAGTTTTTGGAAAATTTTACAGATTAAGATAACAATATAAAGGTTTTACCTCGTTTGCGTTAAACATGACTGCAGTTAAATAAAAAAAATGAGCAAAATTCATTCAACAAATTCTCCTTCCTGAAAAACTGGAACCAACTTAGTCCACCAAAGTTTGAGTGAGGGAAAACAAGGTCTACGTCACAAATGAAACAATATTAGGCTCTCTGCGGGTGCCAAGACCACTACGTTACGCGGAATACCAGTGGCACTTACTTTAGCAACTCAAAGGGGGTGCTTTAGGAGATAGCACTGTATATGTGCATTCTATGGTCCCTCTTAGACTGGGCGATGCTATACTACCCCAGATCGGTTTGGGTTCGAATTCGACCGTGAACCAGGTCGCTCTAAACAGCTAACTGAAAACAATGAAGAGGTCTTGATTTGAAAGACGCGGGTGACTGAACCGATGGAAAAAACTTCACCATTCCCCAAGAAAACCATGAAAATCCTCCCCAGACGACCAAACATAAAATCGAGCAAACTGGTGCAAACATCATAACAGCCGTATGCGCTGGTTTCCCCAACCATCAAGTGTAGGGTAAAATGCCATAACGACCACGGAAGAAAACACTCCGTAGGCTACAAAGAACTCCCCTACTAACAGTCATGCTACTTTCCCCAGCATATATACATGTCACGACGGGAAACTGAGTGAAAACCCTAACCTTGGAAAAAAGAATTTAAAACGTCCAGTTGAATGGAATGGGATAATGAGTACAAGGGCCTATCTAGAACTGCTGCACAACTGGTGGGAGAAAAACCATTGAGTTTCCATGGAAGAGCCACCTAGGAACAAGGGTACTAACAACGAGGGTCCTTGTTAGCTCGAGTGAAAACGACAACACAGCGACAGTCCAAAAATAACAATAAAATAATCAACTACCCGACCCAATATATATATACTCGGTCAACCATACTCGGCGGGAGAAAATCATCGGGCGGTAAAAAACACGAGATCAGAGAGCATATTAACAATGCCTACCATAATGTCGGGCGATGAAATAGTTGGGAGAACCGCTGATGCATCAGAAAGAAACCAAATGATATTTGCATCGGAGCTCGCAATATTAAAACATCGGAACGATAGAAGGATGAAGAGCTGCAACGACAAAACATAAAATACATCGAGTTCCACAAATTGGCACAATCGAAGAAAAAACCAACATAACTTAAACCAAGAAACCTCGATTCTGCGGAAAAGTAAAATCAAACCACTAGAAAGACAATGCTTTTCAAAGCCGCAAAGGCGGACATCGAAAACTCAAAGATCAATGGAACAAAACGGCAGGGTCGAAAAAGCTAATGTGATGCGCTATCCACAACTATGGAAAACGTAGGGATAATATGTCCCAACAGAATTCCAACTGGCAGTCGATTGAGACAAACAAGTGAATAAAGGCATCGGAGAAAACAATCGGTCCCAGTTTCTTGTTACTTCTCCAAAACGGTAGGCGTGCAGATGACTAGATTTCTGATTTGAACATCAAAATGCTTCTGACGGCAAGGTAAAACTTAAACAAGTAGTGAAACATTTGGCATAAAAATAGTCTCTTTGTGGAATACCTAAACTCAAAATTCAAGCCAAAATGAGTTAAAGGAGGGTCCCAAAATTTTTGAATTTTGGGAAAATGTTGCAGCTGCAACACCTGGATATTTTCCTGTCTCAGGTCCTCTTTGTTCAAATTTTTTAGGAAACTCATTGCACTATTGGTTGTGTCCATGGGCCTTTTGTGTAAGTCTTGTTTTGCCATCTAAACATTTTTTCTAGCTGCCTATTTGGTAATGTCTTTATCCTGAATAAAATCAAAATAGGGCCGAAGCTTGGATGCCTTTGTTATCATCACATCCCAGATAAGTTGTTTTTCCCCTTATAGAGCTGTTTGGCCTAAAACCTATTTTGTCACTTTGTTGTTCTTTTCTACCAAATCTTGACATTTCTCTTCCAACATCTTTCTCTCTTTTTCTTTGTTTTTAGCCATGTTTACCAAGTCCTTATTTTTTTTTTTCAAACTAGTGATTTCTAGAGCCTTAAGACTCACCTGAGACATGGCTTGAGAAAGAGAGTGTGACAACCAGATGTCTCAGAGGATGGGATTACTGACACTTTCTTATCTTGATCCTTTTCCTTCATCTCTTTCAACTCTTTTTCCAATTTGTTCTTCTTTGTTTCAAAGGACTTTTCCTTTTCAACCCAAAGTTCTGTATCTCTCTCCCACTGCTTGTCATTCTCTTCATATTTAAGCAATCTATACTTACAATTAATCAGTTTGATATTCAAGGATTCCTTTTATTTCTTGATCTCTATCAGCTCAGAGGTATGTATGAGTCGGGTAGCTGGGATATATAACTTCCTTTTTAACAATTGAATTGCATTCTCTTTCTCGTTTAGAATTTTTTGTGTAAAAGCACCTTTGTCAGCTTGATTGTCAGCCACCAATAGATCTACCTGAATCTTTTTAATCTAAGCTTGGTGAGCCTTATTCTCTACCTTCTCCTTTTGGAGCAGTCATTCGACCCTTTTCTTAGCAGATTGTAACTTAGATATCTGCAGTGTGGCCTGCAACAGATTGGTATAAATGATGTGACATATTTCCTTGTGTAAGTGGATTCCATCAGTTTTAGGAACCTTTTTTAGATTCACTCGCAGTTTAGCTACTTTGTTTCCTATAGTTACAACTAAGTTCAATGTGCCTCTAGCTTGATCCTTGACAGTCACCAGGGAGGTATCCTAGCCATGAAACTTTCTCACTTCATCATATAAATTCAATTTTTCATGAAAAGCCTTTTCACGCACATCTTTATAACTATCCAGTAATTCATTTTTGGACTTGTACTTATTTACATCTCCTTTAGGGACACTACCAAATGTATACTCCTGAAATTCAAAAGCATGGGGCCTTGAAATTCATAGTTTTCCTTTTTCCTTTAGTATTTATAGTTTATACAAGCTTTCCTTGATTTTAATTCTTTAATTTCTTGGGTGTTTTGGCGGTGTTCTCATCATCTACATCAATGGATTTTGGGCAATCTCTCTTATTCCATTTTCCAGACAAACTATCTAAAGGAGTGACATGTGTTGCTGCATCAACAATACTAGAGAGATCCTATTGAGGGGAACTATTTCCTGGTGCAGAGGAAATTGAATTTTCTCCCATATCTTCATGATTTCCAGCATCTCTAGGATATTCCATCCAATTTCTTGCTTCTAACAACCCTACCACTTTAGAATGCTCGAATGACTTATTTTTATTGGCTTGCCTCTGATTTGAGATGACATGGTGAGGGTCGTAATTAACTGCAGATTCCATTGAAATAACGATTTCCTTGAGCAAGTTTTTAATCATCGGTAGGGATGATTTATTTTCAATGGTAAGAGGACCAACTTTCCATGGAAATTTTACTTCTGAGGGTTTCTAAAAGCTCAAGAAATGTTCATGTTCAGTTGTTAGCCAAGTTTTTGATAAATTCTATTGCAAATACCCTCAATGTCAAAAACATTGGGAGGACATAGGGATGGTGAGTAAATCCATATACCCTAATCACAGTACTATACTCAGAAAGGAACCAGTCTCCCACTCTTCTTTCAAGGGATAACTGCAACAACTTTTCCATTTCTAGTAGGACTCTAGGTAACGTTTTCTTAAAGAAGGCTTCATATACTGATGCCTGTTGATCCTAGATTTGTTCTCTTTTTTGCAGTTAAATTACTCATTTAAACATATGTTTTCTTATCTTTTTGCATATTTTATGTCACACAGATCACTATTCAGCCCATGTATGTATGAATTTAAGGTTTATATAAAATCAATTTATTATTATCATTCTATGATTTTATTGATTCAGATTAATATTATTTGAAGCACATTTGATATATTAATTTATATGTATATTTGTTTGCAGATTATATAGTCTTTTTGACAAATCAACAACAAGCACGCATTCAACTAGCCATGCACACATCATGTCCAACTTATCATCCAGCTCGATGCACGATATTCGTTGCTAGTTTTCTAGGTTTTAAAACGTGTTACTACATACCACAGTCCTGAAGTGCACCAACAAACAAACATTTCATTTTTCCTAGAGCTATTCCCAGCATATCTAGCTCACTATTTAGCTTTTTGTTCATATCACTAACCAGACTGTGCGCTTTTGAGAATTGATTTCAGGCATTAAAATAACTGAAATAGCTTGCAAACTATTTACTGTCCACATGTCTGGGTAATGAATATTTCTTCTAGATGATTTGCTAGCATACAGCCTTCTTCGTAGACACATCACCAGAGTCCACATGTTGGGTTGATGTATTAGCCCACGTTCTAGAAGAATCACCTGTGCGATCTACTTTGCTCGCCACCAGTCCACCTACTATGCTAAGGAGGGAGTTATGCACCACATCATGCACGCTGAAGAAGGATCTGTGCACCACATTCGAGAACTGTTTGCAATGGAGATGTATACTATGTGTTACACTGTCCAATGAAGAGAACCAGACTCGCGTTGAAGAAGGGAGGATGACTGTGTGTTGGCCTGTGATTTGTTAGATGACATAATTATCAACTAAATTTAGAGAGCAGTTGACCACTAAAGGGTTGACTTGCTTATCTCTATAAACAACTATATATACCAGCATCTACGTGAGAGCTCAGTTGGCTCGCAGTTTTATCAGTTCATGCTTTGATTTGTTGTTCTTGAGCACATTGTATTTATGTTCCATCATTTGAATAAAGAGTTGTATGCTTTGCTGTTGATATTGCGTTTGAGTAGAAGTTAGCCAGGCCTCACCCCTGATTGCTGAGAGGGCCCCTCATCAACTAGAGGTTTCTTCCCTTTTCATGTTTATTTCTTTCATCTTTTCTGTTGTAGTTAGTTTTGTTTCTAGTTAGTTTTATTATTTCATTTGCTTCATGTAATGCATTTTATTTCCAAAGTTAAATAACTAGATTTTGCACATAGTTTGCTTTCCATTTTCTTTTAGTTATTTCATTTCCAGTTTACTACTCAATATTTGCAATTAGATAGAATATAATTTTAGTTCTGTTTATTTCCTTTCTATTTCTAGTTTATGCAATTTAAATTTCAGTTTGTATATTAACATGCAATGATCTCTTTATTTTCATGAATTTGCTTAATTTTATTTCACTGTCAAATTTGCTTAATAAGTAGGTTTACTTATTTCCTTTATGCATTAGATTTACATCTGCATGAATTCAGCTGAAGATTAGCTCATTTAGGTTAATTTTTGTCATTTTAACTGTGTAGACTTGTTGTAGGTACAACAGATCCCATGTTATTTTAACACGAGAACCCAATCACACATACAAGGTAACTTGGTAAGACCCTTCATGACCTTGTTGGTTTTCATTACATCTTTGTTGATTCTTGGGATTCCCTAACTTAACCAAGTTTCCAAAATTTCAAGCTTTATTTGTTTATTTTAAGTTGCAGAAAGATTGGTTTTGTTTGGAATTGTTTTGTCATACCGCATCCCGCAAATTGCAAGTTGCAGAGTATGGGGTCTTTTAGTTGGATATTTTGATTTTTAGCTTCCTGCAACCCGCATCCCACAAATGCAGAATGTGGGATGCGGAAGGTTTTTAGAAATGCTTTTATTGAGCCACAATCTGTGCCTCGCAAAAATGCAGAATTTGGGTTGCAAGATTGAAATTTATTAATAGTTTGGTTTGTGTGTGTTCGCAACTTGCATCCCGCCAAATGTAGAATGCAGGGTGCAGAGCTGATTGAAGAAATCTTTCTTTGTTTTTTGATTCTGCATCCCACATCCCACAAAATGTGGAATGCGGGTTACAGAATGACTAATAAAATTTCTGAATTTCATGTTTTGCCCCGCATCTCGCAAAGCTTGATCCTAACTATTATTTTCACCCTGATCCTATGGTCTATATTATTAACCATGAATTATAAATATAATGGTCTTATTTACAGATTTTTCATTGTTTTTACCATTGTAATTTGCTTTGTCATGTGGATTTACCTTCATATTTTGCCAAGGAATTTTGACAGTGTTCGCTGCGGTTTCAGGTTGGTTATCAAGTTGCTTTCTCACAATTTGAATTTCTTATTGTGATTCCTGTATAATTAATTTTAATTATTGGTACCAGCATTCAAACAGGACATGGCCACATTCAAAACAACCTGAATTACCAGGAGCAGAACCCTCTAAAAAGACATGTTTACGAAAGATCCGAACTTTGGTTTCTTTTCTGACACAAGTGGCCGAGTGTCTGAAACCTATTAGTTGGATTGGTCTCAATTTTATTCCATCTTTGATAATAATGATCTTTCAGATTTCCAGAGCAACCAACTCATTTATGAGAAAATTAGGGACTCTAGCCTTCATATGATTTCCACCAGACTGACCATCCTCCCTTTTATTGATGCGGTTAGATGGATCATAGATCATGCCAACCTAAAATATTTTTCCTTTAACACCAGTATTGGAACACAATTGGCTAATTTCCACTCTAAAACCTTTGTGAGAATTTACACCCTTAAACATTTTACGTAACTCCTCGATGCATACTTTATTAATGCTGCTAAGTCTAGGTTCAATTTCGACCAAATGCTCAAATCTTGGATGGCTAAACCATGCAAGTTATCCCAGAGGAAAGAGAACCTTTACCCCATTGAATGGTTCAAGGAACCTTACTCTGTGCTTGCAACAATGTTATGCGGGATTTATGGTCTCCCCAACTGTTCCTTCTTCAAGAAAGAATGGGCCCCCATTCATTACCACATCATAAATACAGGTGAATCCCTCCCTTGGGATTCAGTCCTCTCACTTAAACTCAAAAATTCCATACATGAGTTCGAGAAAGCTACTCCAGGAAAGAATCCCAACTTTTATCTTTCTACTTTCATTATGGATATCTTTTGCATCGAATTCCGCTTTCCCAATATGGTATGGAGTTGGGAATTACCAGCCCCGCTTGTGCATATTTATCATTCTAAGTTATGGGATACAAATTATGTAACCAGGTTTTATGATATATGTGAGAGTATCCTCGGCCGGGTCTATTTCCTAATTTTTAACAAAGAAGATCCTTCCTTCTCATCAGAAGAAAAAGCCGTCATAGCCACTATGGGAAGCTAGTATTGAAACCTTTGTGAGAATTTACACCCTTAAACCTTTTACGCAACTCCTCGATGCATACTTTATTAATGCTGCTAATTCTAGGTTCAATTTCGACCAAATGCTCAAATCTTGGATGGCTAAACCATGCAAGTTATCCCAGAGGAAAGAGAACCTTTACCCCATTGAATGGTTCAAGGAACCTTACTCTGTGCTTGCAACAATGTTATGCGGGATTTATGGTCTCCCCAACTGTTCCTTCTTCAAGAAAGAATGGGCCCCCATTCATTACCACATCATAAATACAGGTGAATCCCTCCCTTGGGATTCAGTCCTCTCACTTGAACTCAAAAATTCCATACATGAGTTCGAGAAAGCTACTCCAGGAAAGAATCCCAACTTTTATCTTTCTACTTTCATTATGGATATCTTTTGCATCGAATTCCGCTTTCCCAATATGGTATGGAGTTGGGAATTACCAGCCCCGCTTGTGCATATTTATCATTCTAAGTTATGGGATACAAATTATGTAACCAGGTTTTATGATATATGTGAGAGTATCCTCGGCCGGGTCTATTTCCTAATTTTTAACAAAGAAGCTCCTTCCTTCTCATCAGAAGAAAAAGCCGTCATAGCCACTATGGGAAGCTAGTATGCTAGTGAATCATTCACCTATATCAGGGTTTTTGGTAGCAATTCTGCCCATATGTTTCCTAAGGTCATTCCTGACAGGTTGGTCCTTGAGGAGATTTCATTTGAAACAATCATAGAAGGGATTTACAAAAAATTTGCTGCACCTAAGAGGAAGGTTTGGCCCATGTTTCCTATAACCCTTGGATATTTGAGTATAGCTACTTGTACTTGGGCATCAAAGCTTAGTGACCACATAGTGTCACTCAGGATTAGCTTTGTTAGTAAAAGGAAACATGATCCCAAAGGCATTGTTTACATCCATCTCAGGTAGAACCATTTTAAAACAAGATATGCCCATGAAGAAACTCCAGATGACTTCATCTACTAGGGAGTTGACACTTTTTCTAAAGTCTTATAGATGGCTAAAATAAGGAAGAGCAAAGTCATATATTGCAATACCAAAAATAAATCAGGGACAGAGTTCGGCATTACAGGTTATGGAGTTAAACATTCAGGAAAAGGTAATAAAAGACAGGGGAAGTAGGGAAGCTAAAGCTGTAGCAAAGGAGCCTCTGGCATCCACAAATATATCCATTGGAACCAGTTCAGACATAGGTAAAGGGAAAGATCCTATGGAACAAGTCCCCCATACATCTATGGAGCAGCAAGTTAAGGCCTATTTGCGCACTTCAGAGCAGATCAAACAGAGACTCAGCAAAATTAATTCAACACTAGATACTTAGGAAGTTATAACCTCTCAGCCTACTGAAGTATCTCAGGTGACCATTGTAGTTGAAAAGGATCAATTTGAACAAACCTAGGCTGAGGAGTAGTCTTCCAAAAAGTTGGAAATCTCCATCCATGTTTCTACTACTAACTTGACTCATTCAGAGGAAGAGGATGAGAGGTTTTCTACTGTGCCTATTACCATTGAAACTAGGAATGGCAATGATTTACATAATATTACTAATTTTCTCAATGACAGCAATGGAGAAGCTTCATCACCTCTTCCACAATCACATCCTTCTTCCCAGTCTAGCCCATCCTCTTCTGTATTACTTCTCTTATCAATTATAGCCTTATCTTCATTATCTGATGGTTCTACTATGACACCTTTTATGACCCATCTTTATTAAAATGATACTTGTCTACCTGAATCTATTACACCCATTTATGTGGATATGCCCATTCTTTCATCTAATGTACCTCCAGTTTTAAAAAACCCATTGCATATTCCTTCATTCAGCTTAGTATCATTCTCTGTGCATAAGAAAACTTCAGCAGTTTCACCATCATCACTCAAGACCACTTCTTTGCAAGCTTCATCAATTGAAACTTCAATTCTTGACATTTTTTCAGTCCCTAAAGTAATTGCTGCTCAAAATGTTAGCCCTTTTCCATCCACCTCCCTTATTACTATGACCATACCCTCTCATACCACAACTCAAACCTCTTCTCTAATATCCACGGGAATTAGTATACCTACCCATTGATGAGATGAGGGATGAATTTAATGAATATTTTGTGGTATCCCTAGAAGAATATCGGTTCAACAAAGTTGATAGATCAGTGGTGAAAAAGGTTAGGAAGAGGAACATGGATTAGAGTGATGTCGACATGTCTATTGCAAATGAGGCTGTTTGGACCTAGTGATCACGTGACCCGCAGGAATATGCCACTGATGTGGCATCTATTTTAGGGGTTTTTACAGGAGCCAATTTTGATGCTATCAACACTTTGAAATGAGAATGACAAACAGAAAGCATAAATTGTCAGTCTAAAGGATGAACTGGAACAAATTAAGAGGCAGCCTGAAAACATGTGTGATGAACTTCAAGAGAGGAATGTTTCTCTTAGTGAAGAACTGCAAAGAGAAAATGTTGTTAATGTATCTTTAGTTCAGAATGTTGCAGTGTCAGAAAGACAGTGTGAAGATACAACTGCAAGTGCATCTTCATTTTCATTTTCCAAGTTTTCCCAAGAAGAATTTAAGGAGCTTTCCATTCAAACCAATGAGGAACATTATGATTTGGTCTGTGAGTTATTTAAAACTCTAGATAATATTTTTGAAACTCACATGGTTTTTGACAAGAAGTCTATTGTTCTAGAAGACCTAGTTGAGAAGAGACAACAAGCCTCAAAGGCTTATGAAGAAGTGGTATACTGGCAGAGGTACATGAAGGAGAAGCCAGATAATGTCACTTCTCTCACTAACTTCCAACTTAAAAGGATCAGGACTATCTTAAGAGCATGGGAAGATCTATATGAGACAGTAGATGAACCCATAAAGAAATCACAGGCCACTTGTAGCAAAAGATGGATGCAGTTGACAACATTATGGATGAATTGTCCTTTCTTGCAATGGTGCTGATTGAAAATGCCTGTCCACCTAGATTGATGATTGAGCAAGTGGAGAAGTGACGGGATGAGAGAGAGGAGAAGATAAAAAAACTTGACCATGTCAGCATCCATGATGTAGATTAGTTGATCATACATCCATTTGCAATGGAGAGAAAGATCCATATTTATATCAAATTTTGGCATAAACTGGCTAAGAATGAAATTAAAGATTATAAGTGCAATGCCTAGCTTGGCATTGAATCGGCTAGTTACCCTGATATTGAGGAGCTGCTCTGTATCTGGAAGATGTGGAGAGATTTCTTGGGATATTAGCTTTCTTTAGGCTTTGATCCCCTTTAAGGGGAGATCCATTTTTTTGTAATAATTATTTAAGAGGGTGATCTCAAATGTATTAATGAAATTTTTTTGGACTTTTGGAAGAAGGAAGATTGATACAGGAGATTGAGAGAACACCTATGGTTGCTCATATGGTTTATGTAATTTGTTACTGGACTTGAAATCAATACAATACTGTCATTTCTTATCTCCTGTCTTTATCTGAATGAATTTCTTCAAACAGATTTCATTCTTCTTTGTTTTAAATGGACGGATAATGCTGTGAGTTATTTGCAATCGTTAAATGTGTTTTATTTGACTCATATTTGTCTTTTCCATTTATTGATGCATTGATAAGGTTTCATGGAATTTATTTTATGAACTATCTATATCTATTTCTGTGAATAATTGAACAATAATATTCAGCAGCATAATATGTTTTTTTTAAAATTCACATGCGTTATGCAGGTTAATGCAGAATGATAGAATATTAAGTCACTAACTAATTGATTTTCATTAATTAGCTGTGAATTAAGTGATAACCTTCTAATTTGATTTACATTTATTTTGATTGAATGAAAAGTGCTTGTCTTCTTGCACATCTGGTTCACCTGCAGATCAACCCAGTATCCGTTTCAGAGTAGTTTAGATCTAGATCAGGTTCCCTTTCCTAGTTAGGTTTTAAGTTTTTTTGTTCTTCATTTTATCTGCCTTGTTTCCTAAATTGGGGAAATAGATCCTCTGCGGATCAAATCCAATCACAAGCTAGCGGAAGCTATAAAAGCATCCATGGGAGATTACCATCCCAAACAGCTCAAGAATAGAACAATACCTACGTGGGATTGTTTGAATCCTTTGGTTGGTTTTTCTTCATATGTTGCAAGCCTTAAACACCCTAATAAACCACATATACAGTTGTGGCTTCAACAAATGGCATTAGAAGGAGGGCCAACACATCATTCGTAAACAAAATACTCATACACTTCCTCCAACAAGAGATATGATCATCACCCGTAGTCACTCTCATACATCTACATTAGGGGAACAAATAATACAAGGTTCAGACATCATCCCTATTACCAATAGACAAGAACAGACCACCCAATCTAACAGATACCTTCTCGTATCACCCTTCATAGGACCCATCACAACTGAACAACTATTGAAGGGTAATTCCCACAATGTTACCAAGATTCGAAGGTGATTCGCTGAAGGACATCCCACCTAGGATCCTCTCCAAAATGATAATCAAGATAGTCCAAGTCCAGGTGACCAAAACACTGAGAGATGTCGTGACCTTTTTAGCAAACCATCCACTCCTGGTATTGATCTAGGTTTCCTATTTTGGGATTTAGCAACTCCTCAACACAGCTTCCAAGCAGGAGGACCACCCCATCTCCTCCCTCTACTTCATCTTCCTCATAAGAATTGTCATATTTAGAATCTTCGGATTCCTCAAAAGAATATGTCCCTATGGATGACGAACATCACAATAGGCCATGTTTATATGGGGATGCTATGTCTATCTTAGGAAACTAGCATAGGTTACCTAAAAACCCTAAGAAGTGGCTTCCAAAATTTAATCCAGATGACAAAATCCTTGTGGAAGACCACATCAAATCTATCATGCAATCGATTAGGCTTAGGAATGTCATACATGAAGACGTGATTTGTAGACTGTTCCCTTACACCTTCAAGGGAAACAATTCTACCTGGTATTTTTCCTTAGAAGCTAGCTCCATCCCATCATGGGATGTTTTTTCTGAACTCTTCACTCAAAAGTTTGGGGATGACAAGCACCTAGAGGAGTTAGTCATAGAGCTCTCTTCCATGAAGACTAAGGGTAAAGAAAGAGTCAAAGATTACAATCACTAGTTTTCATATTTAAAAAACAGGATCTCAAATATGGTACTTCCTATTAAGGAATTACTAGTAGCATACTATGTTAAGGGTCTCCCAACCCAAATATCCATGTGGATCAAAAGGGCTCGCAAAGAGTCCTTACAAGACGTCTTTTCGAATCCATCCAAGTCGAAAGGGACATGTTCTATCTCAAAGACAACCCTGACACTACATGTGAGAAAGCATCTACCTCACGTAGGAAAAGTGACAGTTCCCCTAAACCTGCTGTTACTAGCCACGATCCGTTCAATATGAGTGAAGTGAAGAAGCTCCTTCAAAGAATGTTGAACGAGATGGTAGATCTTAAGAAGACACGTAATGAAAATCAGTCAAACAATAGGGGATTCAATAGGCCACCTTTTAGGAGGCCAAATCAACCTCCTCAGAACCCACCACCTCCAAATCCCAATGAGGGGTTCACCTCATAAGATATTATCTCTCTCTTGAAAGCCTTAGCTACAAGAAAACCAAAAATTCCAGAACCCTTTGAAGATCAGTCCACCCAAGAATCACAACCTCCCCAAGAGGAAGAGGAAGATGACCAGCAGGTCAGCTATGTGATCTTCTTCTCAAAAGAAGAAGAAGAAGAAGAACCCGACACTATTTTTAACCTATAGAACACACACAATACTAGGTCTAAAGGGCCACCTCCACAAGAATCATCTCCTTCAACATAGACCCCTAGAAAAGGTAAGACTCAAACTTAGAAGGACACCCTCATTCCTAAGCTAGAATACAACTTGGCTGAGGATCTTAAAAGAGTAAAATCAAACATATATTTATTTGATCTTCTCAAAAGACCTTCCATAAGGGATTCCTTACCCAAAATCATGATCATAAAACAACCCTGAGAAGCTCAAAATAATAATTTTTATTCTACTCCCTAACCAAACCATCCAAAGCCGGGAAGCAAGGGCACTCCTCCCTTTTTACTTACCTTTGAAATCTTTAACAGGAATGTGCATAACTGTATGGTAGACTCAGGTGCTTCATCTAATGTTATGCCTCTTTCTGTGTGTGAGAAACTCAATGCCATCTAGGAAACCTTTCCTATTTGAATTATGCAATTAGATAGATCCAAGGTTAAAGTTGTAGGGAGGCTGAGGAATGTTCTTCTTAGATTATCTGCAGATCCTCAGATTCATCAAACTATCGATCTTGTGATTGTAGATATTCCAAATACTTATGGTATGTGGATGAGTCGAGATTGGTCAGAGAAACTTAAAGGTTATTTTGCTACTAATTGGTCCCACATGTGGTTGCCTCTTAATGGGAATCCTAACAAGCTCAAAGTTGACAGGGAACCATTCATGAAACAAATTGTAACTGATCTCAACGGTTCCAATGAATATATCTCCTTATTTAATAATCAAATTGAGCATTTCACATTTGATACTTTCTTTGGAGACTTTCCTGCTAATGTTGCACCAACGGAGAATGAGCATAAACACTCTCAGATAACTCATCTCACATCTGTCCCATTCTCTAGCACTATTGTTCATAATGTATATAATGTAAATACCAATTTTATAATTGATCCTATAGTTTGGACTTTGTTTTTTGATGGCTCCAGATCAAAGGAAGGAGCAGGAACAAGATGTGTACTTATTGATCCTAAAGGGGTCAAAAAAATAATTGCATGCAGGTTGGAATTTGAATGTACTAACAATGTGTCCAAGTACGAGGCGTTAGTCCAAGGACTCAAAAAATTTATTGATATGGGAGCGAAAGCAATTGAATGCGTAGGAGATTCTAAAATCATTGTGAAATAGGTATGGAATCAGACACATTGTCTATCTCCACCTCTAGTTAATTACCAAAGATTAATTAGGGATATGACTAATTCTTTCTCAGCATTTACTATTAAATATGTTCCTAGATCACAGAACTTTGACGTAGATCTGTTAGCCAATACTACATCTAGACTAATCCCACCCAAAGGATTGTCTCCACAAACCTTCTCTATTGAATTGATGTACAAACCCTCCATACCCGAAAACGTCACAAGTTGGAAAGTGTTTGATGATGATCATCAAATACTCGATTTCCTGTCAGCCCAAAATACGTTCGAGGGTATGGCCATCGACGGAGATGATCATGAGAAGTCTCTATCTGATTGTTCCAACAACATCCCCAAGTCTATCATCAGTATGGAGAATTTCTATGATTTACAAGATAAATTCAGACAAACCACCCACTGCAAAACTCAAAGCTCAATCTTGAATCATACCCTTGTCAACTTGGGAACAGAGCACGAACCCCAATTTATCAATCTTGGAATACACTTTTCCCGTGATGAAAGAAGAGGTTTTATCAAACTCTGTAATGAATTTAAAGACGTTTTTTCCTGGACATAGATGAACCCAAGACATTTGATACTACCATCATGCATCATAACATCCCCATGAAACTTGATGTAAAACTTTATCAAAAGAAATTGAGGAAAATGCACCCCAGTCTGTAGCCTTCTGTTAAGAAAGAAAAAGACAAGCTGCTCTCAGCTAGGATCATATTTCATGTCTAACATACATAGTGGATAGCTAATTTGGTTCCTGTTCATAAGAAGAATGGGGAAATAAGACTCTGCGTAGACTTCAGGAATCTCAATCAGGCCTCTAAGAAAGACAATTATCCTATTCCTCCAATGAAGCAGATCCTACAGAAAGTAGCTGGATCAGAGATGTTTTCGTTGTTAGATGGTTTTTCTGGCTACACCCAGGTCCTAGTTGCACCCAATGATCAACTGAAAAACTACTTTTCAGACCCCTTAGGGAACATTCGCATACATACGAATGCCATTTGGACTAAGAAACATAGGAGCCACGTTTCAGAGAGCTATAGACATAGCTTTCAGGGGCTTGATCCACAATTTGATCATTGTGTACCTAGATGATGTTACCATTTACTCTAAAAAATGACAGGATCGTTTGTCTGCTTTAAAACAGGTATTCAAAAGGTGCAGGAAATTTGGCATCTCCCTCAATCCCAAGAAGTCCATCTTTGCAGTAATAGAAGGTAAGTTGTTGGGTTTCGTAGTTTCAAAGGAAGGTATGATCATCGATCTAGAATACATTGAAGCAATCTCGAATATTGGCCTCCCTAACTCTCGTAAGGAAACACAATCATTTTTGGGTAAGATCAATTTTCTTCATAGATTTGTTCCAAATTTTTCTCAAGTTGTGAAACCTCTGCAATTCCTAGTCAAGAAGGATGTACTATTTAAGTGGTTTGATGAACAAAATAATGCATTTATTGAAATTGAGAAAACCATAGCAAAAGAACCTGATCTCATGTCCCCAGGTTTTAGTAAAGATTTTATATTGTATACATTTGCTACAGACTTTTCTTATGCAATTGTTCTCACGCAGAAATATCACGAAGATGCTGAAATCCCCATTTCTTTCATGAGTTCAACATTCAAAGGTGAACTCAATTACTCCCAGGTTGACAAATAGGCCTACACAGTATATAAATCATTAAAACATTACAGGCCTTATCTTTTGAAGTCAAGGACTAAGGTGATTGTACCATGTGTGGTAATTCGTAATGTCCTCGTCCAAAAGGATTTGGGAGAAAAGAGATCTCACTGGATGACCGCCCTTCAAGAACATGATCTGGATATTAAGCCTGTGAATATTGTCAAAGGAAAAGGTTTGTGTTAGCTCACCGCCTAGTCAAACGACCCTGAAAATCAGCAAATTGATTAGGAACAGGAAGAGGCTACTCCTACAAGTTTTGCTAATGCACTTGAAATTGCAGCGTCTGAATGGTATGATCACATCAAATTTTTTCTTCATAATGGGTTTTCTCTTGAAACCCTAGATCCCAAAAGACGTAGAATATTAAGGATGAAATTAGCCCCTTATCAGCTTATTGATGATGTTCTGTTTAGGAAGAATTATGATGGAGTGTTTCTTAGATGCCTGGAAAAGGATTAGACTGATGATTTCCTGTTTCAGTTTCATGTAGGACCTACAGGTGGACACTTCGTAGGTGATACAACAACTCATAAAATCATCAAGGCGGGATACTATTGGCCTACCTTATTCAGAGATGCTGATTCATTTGTCAGAAAATGTGAGCCTTTCCAAAGGTGCGTTGGAAATGTTAAGAAGCCTGCTTACCCCTTGCAGCCAGCAGCAGCCCAATTCCCATTTCAGCAGTGGGGATTGGATTTCATCAGACCCATCAACCCTGTATCCTCATTACAACACAAATACATTTTGACAGCCACTGACTATTTTATGAGGTAGGTAGATGCAGTCCCTTTAAGGCTGTGTAACACAAACCAGGTAATTTCCTTCCTTTAAAATTAGATAATCACTAGGTTCGGCACCCCCGAGTATCTTGGTTTTGATAATGCCTCATATTTCCAATCCATTGATCTGACTAGCTATGCCCTTGAAAAGGGGATTAAGTTTAAGTTTTCTGCTAATTACTACCCTCGGGGAAATGGGCTTGCAAAATACTCAAATAAAAACTTGATAAGCATTTTTAAGAAGACAATGGATTCACACCATATATACTGGCACACCTAAATTTACTATGCTCTTTGGGCAGATTGAATCACCCCAAAGGCAGCCCTTGGTAACTCCCCTTATTGCCTTGTTTATGGAAAGGAAGTTGTCCTACCAAGAATACATTCTACCAACATCAACAGTTGGTTAAGAAATGGTTTGACAAGAGGTCTTCATCAGACAAAGACTTCTCAGTGGGATATTTAGTGTTGAGATGGGAAAAACAACACAAGGCCCAATAAAGAGTACACCAAGTTTCGACTTTGGCTAGGACCATTCATTGTTACAGAAAAGATTGGTCCTAGTACGGTTCGACTACAAACATTGGAAGGGGTCGTTGACACCTACCCAGTGAATGTTTTTTTTCTCAAGAAGTAATTTGCTTGAAAAGGTTGGTTCAACCCTATATATAGGTTTGGTGTGTTATTTTCCTTTTATTTTATGAATGTTTGCTTGATTTTGGTAACTTTTGGTAATATCTACACCCTTGGAAATAATGAGCAATCGATTTTTCTCACTATTCAATACTCTCAACCAAAACAGATTTGTCAGTTTCTATATTTTCTAACTTGTATTAGGATATGTTATATCTGAATGATAACCATATTTGCAGAATTTTGTATTAATGCCTTCTCATCCAGGTTAATATATTCTACATGCCATACTCTGATGATGATAGTCGTGCAGGAAAAGGTTCATCCTGTCTGAGGTCTCATTAGAGCACTGTGGAAAATATTTATGGCCCAGTTAGTCTTACACTTTGGAATTCAACTATGGCCATATATTTTGTCATATGGATTAGAAGATGAGGGGTCTCATCACAAGCTAGCTCATTAGGTTCATAGGTGCTCAGTGGAATGACATATTTTCCATTTAATATGGGGAGATGGATTCCAGTTCTCTATAAGATGGGAGATCCTATCACAGGTCGACTCATTCATAATATGTAGAGCATCAATGAGTAATGCTTCCTACATATGGACACCAAGCCATGGCAGTGTCAAGTAATTCATGTACAAAATAAAACTAGCCATCCCCAGACAAGAGAGCATTGTGCATCAGGACAAGGGGGTCCTATCTAAGGCCAGCCTCACTATGATCATGGGCTTGATTTTGGACTGAAACTATCACCAGGTGGTTCCCAATCCATGATAGTTGCTTTCATACATATAGCTGGAAGACAAGAGGTCTCCTTACCGAGCCGACTTGTTCAGTTTCGAGATCAGGTTTTTGAATGGCACTGATCACCAAAACATGGGGAATTGGTCCTATGTCATTGCAATATTGCTGTCATTTTAAAATAAATAAATAAATAAATAAAAATGGGAAAAAACAAATATTGGTTTTAGCAGCCTCTGTGTAAAAACCCAGAAGTGATCAAAGTCTGACTCCAGGTTTACTTTAAACTGCATGCCTATGTCAGCCTAAGTTCAAATGATCCTGATCCTCCAATGACATCTGAATCATAGTTGCATCTTTTAAAATGACCATGGATGGAAGTGCATTAATAACTTTGATTATTCTTGGTTGGTTACATTCATATGTTAACATTGCTTGGGAGTTAATCGTTTGCTTGTTGAGAGGTTTGATTGGAAAAGATTATTGTTTTGTAGAGATAACTAGTTCTTCCAGCCAGTCACCATTTGTTGTAGGCACAATAGACCGGTTATTTTAACGTGAGAACCCAATCACACATACAAGGTAACTTGGTAAGACCATTCGTGACCTTGTTTGTTTTCATTACATATTTGTTGATTTTTGGGATTCACTAACTTAACCAAATTTCCAAAATTTCATGGTTGATTTGTTTGTTTTAAGTTGCAAAAAGATTGGTTTTGTTTGGAATTTTTTTGTCATCCCACATCCCACAACCCACAAGTTATGGAGTGCCGGGTATTTTAGTTGGATATTTTGATTTTTCTCTTCCTGCATCCCACAAATGTAGATGCGATAAGTGAAAGGTTTTTAGATATGCTTTTATCGAGCCACAATCTGCACCCTGCAAAAATGTGGAATGCGGGTTGCGGGATTGACATTTATTAATCGTTTGGTTTGCATGTGTCTGCAACCCGCATCTCACCAAATGCGGAATGTGGGGTGTAGAGCTGATAGAATATATATATATATATTTTTTTTGCGATTCCGCATCCCACATCCCACAAAATGCGGAATCGGGTTACAGAATGACTAATAAAATTTCCAAATTTCATGTTTGGACCTGCATCCCGCAAAGCTGGATCCTAACCGTTCTTTTCACCTTGATCCTATGGTTTGTATTATTACCCACAAATTATAATATGGTGGTCTTATTTACATATTTTTCACTATTTTTACCATTGTAATTTTCTCTATCGCATGGATTTACCTCTAGATTTTACCAAGTAATTTCAACAGTGTTCGTTGTTATTTTAGGTTGGTTATCAAATCACTTTCTTACAATTTGATTCGCTTATTGTGCTTCCTATATAATTAAATTTAATTACTGGTACCAGCATTCAAACAAGGCATGGCCACATTCAAAACACCCCGAATTACCAGGAGTAGAACCCTCTAGAAAGACATGTTTACAAAAGATCTGAACTTTGGTGTCTTTTTTGACACCAATGGCCGAGTGTCTGAAACCTATCAGTTGGATTGGTCTTGACTTTATTCCATCTTTGATAATAATGACCTTTCATATTTCCAAAGAAACCAACTCGTTTATGAGAAAATTAGGGACTCTGGCCTTCATATGATTGTTTCCAGACCGACCATCCTCCCTTATACTGATGCTATTAGATGGATCATAGATCATGCTAACCTAAAAGACCGTTCCTTTAACACTAGTATTGGAACACAATTGGATAATTTCTGCTCCGAAACCTTTGTGAGAATTTACACCCTTAAACCTTTTATGTAGCTCCTCGATGCAGACTGTATTAATGCTGCTAAGTCTAATACAGGAGATTGAGAGAACACTTTTGGTTTCTCATATGTTTTATGTAATTTGTTACTAGACTTGAAATCAATACAATACTGTGATTTGTTATCTCCTCTCTTTATTTGAATGAATTTCTTCAAACAGATTTCAATCTTTTTTTTTTTAAATGGATAGATAATGTTGTGAGTTATTTGCAATCATTAAATGTGTTTTATTTAACTCAGATTTATCTCTGTTATTTATTAATTCATTGATAAGGTTTCATGAAATTTATGTTATGAACTTTCTTTATCTATTTCTGTAAATAATTGAACAGTAATATTTAGCAGCATAATATGTTTGTTTTTGAACTCACATGTGTTATGTAGGTTAATGCAGAATGATAGAATCTTAAGTCGCTAACTATATGATTTTCATTAATTAGTTGTGAATTAAGTGATAAGCTTCTAATTTGATTTACATTTATGTTGGGTTGATTGAATGAAAAGTGTTTGTCTGCTTGCACATCTGGTTCACCTATAGATCAACCCAGTATCCTTTTCAGAGTAGTTTAGATCTAGATCAGGTTCCCTTTCCTAGTGAGATTTTAAGTTTTCTTGTTCTTCATTTTATTTGCCTTGTTTCCTAAACTGGGGAAACATATCCTCTGCAGATAAAATCCAATCACAAGCCAACAAAGTCTACAAAAGTTTCCTTGGGAGATTTCCATCCCAAATAGATCGAGGATAGAACAATACCTGCGTGGGATTGTTTGAATCCTTTGGATGGGTTTTCTTCGTATGTTGCAAGCCTTAAACAACCTAATCAGCCACATATACAGTTGGGGATTCAACAAGAATGTCATTCGGACAACCTGTTTAAACTGTCATTCAGCCACCCCTTGCATACCCACAGTTCAGTCTATCATTCATCCCACTGTTTTGTTTTTAATGTTTTTAATGTGTTTTGTGATTGTTTTCAGTTATGTTTCTTTAGTATTTGAAGTATGATTTGACTGTAATAGTTAAAGAATAGTTTTATTTTATATTAAAGTTAAATTGGATTGTTTTAGATTCTTTATTAAAAGTTATCTTATTTATTTTCACCTTACATATGTTTTGAGCTATTCCACATTTTGTTTCTTGAGTTTGTTTCCGATTCTTTTTACTGTTGTATTGTTTTGTGTTCATGCCTTTGGACTAATTTATCCATTTGCATGTAAAATTCAATATTGTGTGTGTTAACTTTAACATTTTTTTAGGTTGTTCCTTTTCCATTGTGTGATTGATGAAAGAGACTTGTAGGACATAATTCAAATATATTCCTAATAAGTTTTCTACTTGTTTCTTTCTATTAAGTTTCTTTATTAAGTTTTTTGTTGGGCTATAGGGCAGACCCGGGTTTTATACCATTAACTTCACACCAACAAAAGACCCATAGTGTTGGCCCTTTCGGTAACCACCTGTGAGCAGGTTGCAGTCTCGCCCGACACAGCTATGGGGTGCCGCAGAATCAGGTTTCTGCAAGCAGAAGAGGGATATTACTGTACCTTTAGTTTCTAACACTTATAATCATACAATGCAGAGCTTTAATAGTTACTTATTTAGCTCCGTGGTTAGATAAACAAACAGTTCCTTGCTTAACCCTTTACTGGGAATTCCAGAGAAAGTTAGTATTTAGTAGTGATCTTACTTATCAGTTATATATTTATCAATGCATAAAAGAACATAACAACAACACAATAAAAACCACAACACATGATATAACGTGGTTCACCCCCATTTTAGGGGTTACGTCCATAGAACTATGCTTTATTCAACTCTTTACAAAAACCACAGTTCAGATCTGCGCACTCAGCTGCAGATCCCTTCAAGTTCTCAAGGTCACGCACACAGCTGCAGGCTTCTGCGCACACAGCTGCAGATTTCCTTAATCACCCAAAATCCTCTGCGCACACAGCTGGGACTTAACCTTCTTACAACAAGCCTTAGCTTCGCATCAATTCATCTTACATGAAAATACTAAACTGACTTCTTTACAAGAGTGCTTATTTATAGTGCACTTATTACAAAACCATGGGATTAAACCATGGGCACCCCCAACCCTAAACCCTGGACTTAAACCATGGGTTTATTACAAACAGAGGACTCTGACTCAACCCCGACACCCCTAAGAATGTTTTGAGTTGTAACTCCACTTACAACTTCCAAAAAAACCATCGAGTTACCAAAATTAGGGACCGTTAAGGTGCACGCCCCAACAGGCCCCTAAGACTCACCAGTGTCCCGTCCTGGGACACTCTGCTATTTTTCAGGTGGGAGAATCTTGTTGGTGAAGACACAAAATGGATTGCTACGACTGACTGCTACCACATCTGTGGCTTTCTTGATCCTTCATCCTTTCATCCTTAGTATAATACATCCATCTCTTATGCTACTGTCTACCTCCATGATTTTTATGGTGGTCATGGGGGTCATTGGACCTTCTATCAGCGACCCCATGCTTCGAACTGCCTCCCATTCATGTCCTATCAAATATTTGACCATCCATAACTTAGGGTCCCCAGAATTGTGTGTCAAGGTGCATAATACAAACAACCACCTCAGTTCTTCCAAACTAGGAGGATACATCTTGGGATGTTTCAGAGTTTTCCTATGAAGACCGATGCTTTTCTTCGTGCGGCTTAGAGTGCACTTCTGCCTTTCTTCCTTCCTCTTAGAGTGAACTTCTGCCTTTATTTGTGCCTTGGTCGAACATGGCTGCATGGGTGGATTGCTTAGAATGTTCAGCAAACCTCTGTCCCTAACCACTCGTAATAACTACTGGACTTCACGATCATTTGACATAGTTCTAACTAAAGAAACTCAAAGAAATGCATAATGTAGGAGTCGCAGGCCGGTGTAGCTTCTTATAGAATCCCACAATAGAATTTGTCATCATGGTGCATTAATGACACCGAATTTGATGGAGTGGCGAAAATCCTATCCACACGGCGTCAGATTTTCCCAAAATCTCATCATTGTAGGCAGTTAGGGCAGTTCTCATGCCGACGCCGCCAAGTCTAGTTTGTCCCATCCATCACATTTTAGGCTATGACACACCTTTGATCTTTGACATAACTACTAACTGCAGCTTCTCCTTGATAAGTACCTTCGACACAATATGCACCTTCGACCCATCCTAACCTATACGGCAACCAAACTTCAACCTTCAGACTTTGACAGTCTTCAACACTTCGTAGCTTTGAGAACAGCTTCATTATAGTCTAGTACCCAATTCCAACTATTCTTGGTACTTAGACTATCCTTCATGTTGTTACTCCTGATCAAGGGGTCTCGGTTTGTCCCTGTACTTCTTTAACCTACTTCCATTCACCATGGAAGGTAAAATTTCTCCATTCAATTTAGCTAACTGGACTGCACCACCATCAGTAACTCTCTGTACTATGTATGGTCCTTTCCAATGTGTCTTGAACTTCCCCAGGAATTTCATGAATTTACTGTCATATAAAAGCACAAGATCACCATTCTGGAACTGCTTCTTCTTAATGTGTCTATCATGCCATGCTTTTTCTCTAGCTTTCTGTACTTGCTGCTGGAACCCTGCAATGAATATGTCCTCTTCAAGTTCTAGTATCTTTTCCAGCCTTTCTTTCATCATATATGGGTCATCCATCTCTATAAAAATAGATATTCTGAGGCTAGGGACAATGTACTCCATGGGCATGACTGCTTCTTGTCCATAAACCAACCTAAAAGGTGTATGGCCTGTCAAATTCTTGCAGGTGGTTCTATAAGCCCATAGTACTATTGGAATTCTAAGGTCCCAATCATTTATGTTAGCATTGCAAACCTTCATCAGAGCGTTCTCAAGGATCTTGTTAAAGGCTTTGACAGTTCCATTTGCTTGAGGATGATAGGAAGTACTCTTCTGATGATATACTTGAAATTCTTCAGTCATTACTTCAATAGTCTTATTTAAGAAATGTGATACTTAATCGCTCATAAGAATTCTAGGACACCCAAATCTTGACAAGATGTTATCGAAGATAAACTTCGCGGCTGTAGCAACACTACAGGTCTTGACTGGTTGAGCTTTGGCCCAACGAGTAAGGTAGTCAATTACTGTAATAATGTATCTTGCTCCAGATTTCTTTGCAGGGGGATTGATAGGTCCAACAAAATCAATAGCCCATTTATCAAAGGGTTGTAAAGTTACCTGCAGAACTAGAGGCATCTCATCCCTCCTAGATGGTTTGCCTGTTCTCTGACAAATTTCGCAACTGTGGCAATATTCTCTTGCATCCTTATGAATTGTGGGCCACCACAATCCGGCTGTTAGAATCTTCTGTGCTGTAGCTTTTCCTACGTAATGACCTCCTGTTGCGCCAGAGTGTGTCTCAGCCAAAATTAATGGATTTTTATGCTCTAGGACGCATCTGCGCAGTATTTCATCTGGTCCCATCTTATATAGCTATCCTGCTATTAAGGTAAAGTCGGCTATTCTAACCACCAGCTGTTTCTTCTGCTGTGTTGTCATTTCGGCGGGTGCAAAACCTGTAGAAAAATACTGAACAATATCCTGGAAATAATCATCAACCATCTAGATGGAAAACAACTGAGCATCAGGAAGACCTTCATCCAAACTAATGCGCTCTTCTCCTGACTCGAGCCTCGACAAGTGGTCAGGACCTAGGTTCAGTCTTCCAGGTTTGACTATGATCTCAAAGTCATATTCCTAAAACAGAATCAACCATATGCATATCCTTCCACCTAGCATAGGCTTGTTAACCAAATACTTCAAAGCAGAGTGATCAATGAACATATTAAAATGAGTTCCTAACAGATAATGTCGAAACTTTTGTAATGCATAAACCATAGCTAAACCTTCTCGTTCTGTAGTAGTATAATTTTTTTCTGCTGTGGACAGCTTTCTACTTGCAAAAGAAATAGGGTGATCGATATTAACTTCACCTGACTGAGCCAATACTATTCCCAGAGCAATGGAGGATGCATCGACATGCACATGAAACTCCTTATTCCAATCAGGGAATACTAAGATAGGGGCAATTACCATCTTTTCCTTCAAAATATCCAAGCTTGCTTGACACTCAGGTGTCCATTCAAACCTAATATCTTTCTTCAACTGCTTTTCCATAGGGGCTATTATCTGAGCATATCCTTCAATGAATTTTCTGTAATAACCAGTATGACCAAGCGTAGTGCGCAGTTGTTTAACAGACTTCAGAGGTGGCAGGTTCACAATAATGGCTATCTTTGTAGGATCCATCATCAATCCTTTCTTACATACAATGTGACCTAGCAGAATTCCAAAAGGGGCACAGAAGATACACTTTTTCAAGTTCAAGGAAATCTAATGATGTCTACATTTGTCCAGCATAAGTCTTAAACTAGCTATGTGGTCTTTTAATAACCCGAAGATAGTGCAATCATCAAAATAAACTTCTAAGAATTTATGTATGAATTCCTTAAAAGAAGAGATGACTACTCTAGAAAACATGGTAGGTGCATTCTTCAATCCAAAGGGCATAACCGTATATTGGAAGGATCCCATTTCTGTAGCGAAGGTTGTCTTATGTCAATCTTTTGGAGCAATTCGAATCTGATGGTAACCTAAAAATCCATCAGTAAAAGAGTAAAATTCTTGTCCTCCAACATTGTCTAAAACTTCATCTGTAAAGGGAGTGGGGAAAGGATCATGCAAATATGCATCATTTAGCTTCCTCAGATTGACACAGATTCTGATTTCTCCCTTAGTCTTATTTTCTTGCACCACCATAGGACTGACCCACTCAGACTCTTCAACAGGCTCAATGATTCCTGCAGCAAGCATCTTATCTAGCTCCATTCGGACTTTTTCCTTATACTTAGGGTCCAGCCTATAAGGGTGCTATTTCATAGGCTTCGCATCAGGTTTCAAACGGATCTTTATCACTCCCATATCACCAAGGATACCTTTCATCTTTGAGAACTTCGTCAGAAATAGATCCTAATATTCATGGAGAAGTTGGGTCACCTTGCTTACCATTTCGTCATCCCAATAATCTCCAATGGTAGCATACTTAGGGTTTTCTTCTGACCCAATGTTTACGGTCCCCGTCTTCAGGGGTTGAGTCACTTCAAGTGCCTCAACTGCTAGTCCATGTACTTTGCAGTGTCCTTCTGACTCAAGAATGTTAATGTTGCATGGATCATCATCCTCGTCAATTGCGAGGTTATAACATTCTACTGCATTGGCTTCCTATGCCTTCCAATAAGGTTGGTATTCTGCTATTTCTTGATCATCAAATACTTTAGTATGGATCAACCTAACTACTGTGTCCAAAGCAGGAGAAACCTCATTAATAGAAAATGTCAGCACAAAACTATCAACAAGACAATCCCAACTTACAATACCATGGTGAAGCTCGACCTCCGCATACTAGTTCTTTGCTATAGGTTCCGTAGTATGCACAAACCTATGTACCCATTCTTCCTGAGGTACATGCTGCCATGCTTCGTAGCACTATGCCAAATGTTCTTGAGGGATAGTATTTCCGTCAAACCTGCTTCATACCTCCTAGGGCTGATCCATAAATCTCAGGCGAAAGAACTTCTAACAAGCTTCCCAACTGGGAATGTTCTTCTTATGGCCATTCCACCATCTGGCTACTATGGCTCTGAATACTAAATCCAGAGTCTCCATTTTCTATGAATCTGGTATCTAGTCTAAGAATTGTTCAATAAATTGTTCTGGGTCTAACAAGTCATCAAAAATAGGTAGGACTCTTACCTATGCACCAAGCCATCTGATAGATTTGGTAATTCTGGCACATCTATGTCCATGCAGCTCATAAAGTCTATTTTTCCAGTTTTCTAACCCATCATCTGAATCCGTCATGCAGGAGCTATCACACTGCCAATCCATGATACCTTCGGCAATAGGATCAACATAATCTTCTTCCTTAGCCGTGATGTTGTAGATGTGATCCAGAAAATTCTGATATTCGTCTCTGAGTGATTTTGTGTACCTTTCTCCTTGTGAGGGGTCTAGTGGTACTATGACTCTCAAATATTTCCCTTCGAAAGTCATCTGTCTCTTCTTAAGGTTAATGAATGCATCATTGTCTAATGCCCACTCAATACCTAGCAATGCTAGATAGGGGTTGCTGTCGTCAATGATCTCAATAACTTCGAAGTCTGCTACAGTACAGATGCCATCAATATCTACTGGGACATTAGGGAATCGTCCTAGGGGCACAATCTTTTGCTGATTAGCTAATCTCAACTGTATAGGGGACCAATCAAGGGTAGGTTTTCCCATTTGTTCCCAGGTTTTCTTAGTTAAGACATTTACCTCTAATCCTAGGTCCAATATAACATTAGTCATATCATACTCGCTTATCTGAGCATTCAATCTCATTTCCCTACCAATTCTCCTAACTCTATTAACAACTTTTTCCTGACCAGAACTTTGCTGAGGTTCACAGGAAGCAATAACTTTCTGCAACTCACTTAAATCATTCTGATTTCTTAAGAGCTTCAGACAACTCTGTAAAAAGGAGGACAATGTACTTACTTTGTCCGTTTAAGCTTCTTGCGGCTGCGACTGCTACTGATGTTGTTGCGCAGGTGCTACTGATGTGCTAGGAGCAGCAAAATCTCTCTTGGCTTCCATGAATGTCTCTTTTTCTCTTTCGATAGCAAATGCTGGGACTTTCTCTAGGGCCTTACGAACCCAAGCCTCGTCAGGTTGTTTCTCCTTATTCTGTATGTGCGTCGTAGCTCCACTCTGAGTAAAAACATTAATGGCTGGGGTAGGTCTTTGCTCGATGGAAATCATCTGAATATTCTAAGTAGGGGCACTATTTCTTTCTTGAATCTTAGCTATCAACTGCGGGCACTACTCGATCACATGATCTACTACTCGGCAATACCGATATGTCATAGTTGGGTTTCGACAGTCTCTCACTAGATGCCCATCCTGGTTACAGTTGTAACACACAACCTGGCCTCTTCCTCTTCCGGCCATACAACCACGACCTTGACCTCCAAAAGCACCTCTACCTGATGCACCACCGCGGTAACCATAGCCATCATTGCTTTGTCCCTCATTTTGTACCCGATAGGTGTCGTAGGTGCGTTCTCTCATGAGGTCATAACTGTGACACTCATCTTCATTATGTCCTATGGACTTACAGAATTTACAATAGGGGTTCTTAGGTACTTTCCCATACCTCTGTAGTAGATAGCAGTCTTCAGGTTGATGCTGACCTGTTGTTCTGCATAGCTCACAATATACAACACTAGGGTTGAGCGGGTTTGGTGCACCAAAATTCAAGAAATTTCTTACCGCGGGACACTGTTCCTTATCATGACCTTCTGTCCGACATTGTGTACACCAAACCTCTTCGCGACACATTTTTCCTCTCTTCATATCATGAAGCTCCAGAGCCATCGCTGCCAACTACGCTTGGATTTGAGTGATACCATAATTGTCTTCGACAGGAGCGGTTTCAAGCTTCATCGCGATTTCCAGAGGCTCCTACTGGTCAACAACCTTTTGTTGCATGAGTGGAGTTATGATATGCGGTAGCAACACTGCAATGAACCATTCCTTGTGCTGCGTAGGTCCAATGGTGAAACTGACTTGGTCTAGCAGAACTTTGAACCTTTGATCAAAGTCCCACACTGATTTGCTGCACCTCTGCTGAATCTCTTTTAATCCAGTGATACACTGCGACTCGGATTTCAGCTTCTTAAATTCCTTTATCATTGCTGCTTTTATATCAGCCAAGACATGGTTCTGAGTGCCGGAAAACTTCATGAACCAGGTCAGAGCGCGGTCTCTGAAAGAAGTAACTAGATGCGCTCTTTTTGTATCTTGATCTGTAATGTTCTTAGTAGTCAACACTTCTTCTCATAAGAACCAGAACTGTTCTGGATCCTCTGATCCAGTTGCTTTGAAAACAGGGAGATTAATGTCTTCATTCATATGGGCCATTGTGGGTCTAGGGGGGGAGGGAGGGGGACTGGTAGTAGGTGGGGGGAAACTTACTAGGGTAGACTGACCTGCAACAGGAATACTCGAGCTAGGGTTACTTTCAGACTGCGACGGGTTCTCAGGGATAATAGGTCTTCGATGTGGGGTAATCGAAGGGTTTCCAATAGAAAGGGTTTCTTCAGGCTCTGAGATTGCTGGACTTACGGGGTTAGACTCGGTATTCTAACCTAGGGTATAGGACTCAAAATTTCTCTTGTACCTTTTTCCACTTCACAGCAAACTACTTTGCTCGTTGAAGGTACTTTCACTTGCAAACATAAGTTAGTAGTGCTAAATATAACAGTCTGATTCAATGAGAAATATACCTTTTTCAACCAATAACATTTTAATTCTCAAACTAAATGAATTCAAGTACTTACCCCTTGGTCCTTTGAAGAACTGTCATTCGGCTTCACTAAAGGACGTACTTGTGTCAATGGCAAACTTCGTCACAAATTATTCAAGGGTTTGCGTTGTCCAGAAATCAACAGTGCGGGATATCTCGTTGTTCACCCTTTTTAGTATATTAATTCTTGCGGGGGTCCAATCAGGAAACTAATGTTCTTGGAAGTTCGTCCTTCTCTCTGCTAACCTGGATAACCACTGGTGCAACTCTATGTGGATACTACCAAAGAAAATTTCATACACATCAGAAAAAACATACCTTTGTAAAAATTCGTTTGCACTACGACGTGGATCTTTGTTCTCTTGTACAGCAAAGTTCAGATAAGTCTCTTCAATCCAATCACCGATTTCTTTCACTGAGGGTCTCCAAAACATAGCCCTCGAGGTACGACGTAAACCCTTCTTGAGCAGATACTGAGTTCAACTGGCAACAGAACCAATTTGTTGGGCTATAGGGCAAACCCGGGCTTTATACCATTAACTTCACACCAACAAAAGACACACAGTGTTGGCCCTTTCAGCAACCACCTGCGAGCAGGTTGCAGTCTCACCTGAAACAACTATGGGGTGCCATAGAATCAGGTTTTTGCAAGCAGAAGAGGGATATTACTGTACCTTTAGTTTCTAACACTTATAATCATACAATGCAGAGCTTTAATAGTTACTTATTTAGCTTCGCGGTTAGATAAACAAACAATGCCTTGCTTAACCCTTTACTGGGAATTCCAGCGAAGTTAGTATTTAGCAGTGATCTTACTTATTAGTTATATATTTATCAATGCATAAAATAACATAACAACCACACAACAAAAACCACAACACACGATATAACGTGGTTCACCCCCATTTTAGGGGTTACGTCCACAGAACTGTGCTTTATTCAACTCTTTACAAAAACCATAGTTCTGATCTATGCACTCAGCTGCAGATCCCTTTAAGTCCTCAAAGCCACGCACATAGCTGCAGGCCTCTACGCACACAGCTGTAGATTTCCTTAATCACCCAAAAACCCTCTGCGCACACAGCTGCAGAGGTCATCCACACACACAGCTGGGGCTTAACCTTCTTACAACAAGCTTTAGCTTCGCATCAATTCATCTTACATCAAAAGCCTAAACTGACTTCTTTACAAGAGTGCTTATTTATAGTGCACTTATTACAAAACCATGGGCTTAAACCATGGGCACCCCCAACCCTAAACCCTGGACTTAAACCATGGGTTTATTACAAACAGAGGACTTGACTCAACCCCGACACCCCTAATATTGTTTTGAGTCATAACTCCGCTTACAACTTCCACAAAAACCATAGAGTTACCAAAATTAGGGACTGTTAAGGTGCACGCCCCAACATTTTCTAATTGTTTCTTTCTATTAAGTTTTCTTTATTAATTTTTCTACTTATTTATGAGTTAGGTCTTCCTTGTATCCCAGTTTCCCATTTAAATATTAGTTGTTGATAGTATCTTTTTATGATTTAAAGTTATTTGCTTATGAAATAAATTATTGATTGTTTAGTTTAATATTTTGTTCCGATTTAATTACTTTAATAATTGAATTCTTAGGAGTTTGACTCTATTTTTCATTTTGAAAGATCTTTCGATCTTTTGTTTGTTAAAATATTTACATGACACCCTCTACCTTCGCATATATTTTGTATAAACTCTAAGCCTACCAACCCCAGTCGATAATAAAATATTAGGTGAATTAATCTAAACATTATAACACCCAACAACGCCATGAGAAGATTCATAAACTTGCAATAATCCTTACACATCTCCTATGTTATAACCATTTTTGGGAGTTGTAGGTTATTTTCATTGAAGCTCAAAAACATCTTTATCAAGAAAGACTTAAACCTAAAGGTTCTTGTCTGGTGGAATTTAATCAGCTGGGAATGGATGTTTTCAGCTAAAAACTCATCAAATTTAAGATAGGAGTATGTTAAGGACCGACTCAATGGTTCAGACCCTACTCGGTCGGTGCTAAGGGTGAATATCAGACTCAAAAAATGTTCTGTGACAATTTTTTTCGTATCGATACCTAAAAACTAACTCGTCAGGGTTATTAAGGATTGTGTTTCTTCATTAAATAGGTCAAAATAAATGGGAAAAGGATGATTTAACAACATATTTTCTGGCTTCGAGTAGGTTTTGAAAAAGGCCTCTTTTTTCTCTGTTGAAGACTCTCGGAAGAACTGGAGCATGTCTTCTTCTTTGTATTCTTTGGACATCTGGACATATGGGAAAAATCAAAGGGGATTACCAGAGTATCTCAGATGACAAGGGCACTGATGGGACACATAATATTACACCTAGATGCATCCATTACTATGCCCTTGACATGAGCATAGTTATTTGCGCACCATTCAACGAACTATGGGAAATTGGGGGTTTGTTTAACAACGAAATAAACGAAATAAGAACCAAAAAATCCATGAGTGTCAATTCCCTGCTTCTGAAGGGTTTTCCATTTTCTCTTTGTGGCTTCCACACTATCATTCAATAGGATAGTGTCAAAAATCTCAGATTCCTTGTCCTCTAGGGCTTCTTCAACATTAAGGTGCTCTAGAATCTAAACCTATGAATCTTCTACTTCAGCCATGGAAGACCAACTTAGCAGAGAAAAATACGTACCAGGCCAGTTTATAGCTTGATTTGGATATTTTTCCATGATGACACTTTCTGCACAGTTCAAAACCTCGCTTTCTGATGCTCCTAAAAACAAATGGTCTAAACCCACATGATTTATACTATTTTATTCCCCTTATTTGACCATGCATATTTTCATCCAAATGGAACCTTGGCCATAGATCTAGGACCTTTTAATCTGAGCCTTTTAATCTTGATCACTGGTAACTCACACTATCCTATTTCCTCTATATAGCCCTTCGTGCACTTCAAATCCGTGGGATTCGATCTCATCCATTGACCAAAATCACCTTACATCTTTGTCATCCAAGTTAGAGGGGCCTACCAAACTTCGTCAATTTTAACGATGATTCCCTCTACACATGTACTACCATAGGAGTCATCCCTCACTATGGATCAATCTCTGTCTAGATCCCCATCGTCGAACAAGTCCTCCTTTTAACCCATTTCACATACTTGAAATGTTGTCTTCCACAAGCGCTTTAGATCAGCGGAATTAACCTCCACCATTGATCTAAGCCACTCTTAATCCTGGTCGTCAAAACCTGATGATGTTTAATAGATTTTGCAAATTTGAAACGCCCTTTTCATCGTCCACTTTAGATTGGCGAAATATCTCCTCTCCGTCGATTTGACTTGTCCATTGATCACCACCATCGAAATGCATTCCTCCCAACATCACTTCATTGATCTAAATTTTCTTTGTTTTCTCGCATGCTCAAAATAGGGGTATTGTTTATGACCCTAGATCTCGTACCCCCCCTTCATCCAATGAGCCATGACACTTACAGGATGATTTGTTCCTTCTTTCACCAAAATTCTTAGATCCATTCTCTAGAACCTTTCATTTTCTGTAGGAACTCATTTAAGTCCTCCAAGGTCACATGACATAAAAAATTTGGTAGACCTCATTTATTCTCTTTTCTATCCAACCCCTCCCATCTGTTTAGCACAAAATTAGTGCTAATAGTTCCCACATTGTTCATAGTTCCCAAAAGGCATTCAACAATTCTCTATCTCTCATTGTATGACTAAATAATCTTGTTATTAAAGTGTTATGCACTTGGAAAGGATGAAACAATGTTCTGAGTGATATATATTCTCTAGTATTGCTTTGATATATCTTATCAAGCAATATGCAAGTGTTGTAAAATCATTCTTTGGATTTATCTATCATATGCAAATGATTGTTGGGTTTTTCATTTTCCTTATTTGTAGGGTTTTTCCATGGTACATATTGTGTCTTATGGGTTGAATAAATTTTGTGCTTCAATTGTTTATGAGATCTATATGCACTATATTTTTTTTATCAAAATATTTGAAGTTCAAGTCTCTTCAAAGTTTCTCAAACATTGGCATTATTTCCCCTTAGCAAAGAGTCCCTGTATCCTTTGTAACACCCACTAAATACTAGTAATTTTACCTTCAAATATAACTTGGTTCTTGTGGATGCAAATTATCTAATAGAAATAGCTTGGAAACTCCTTCATATTCCCATCATGTTCCTTCTCAACCCATTTTTTTGGCCTCCTCACCAATGTTTCCGAGCACTAATTCCATTTGAATCTCAACACTCTTTTTAGGCCCATTCACAACGTTTTTACAAAGGAGCAATGAACAAAGAGGTGTTGAATACATTCGTCTGCAACTCTACAAAGAACACATAAACATGCACCTATGCCACCTCTTTTCATTAGATTATTACATGTTAGTACCTCATCATCTAAGTGCAACAAAAAACACTCTAATTTTGAGGGGATATTTCCACCTCAAAATTCTCTTATACCAAGAGAAGGCTTATCCCTTCAGTTTTGAAAAAAATAGAGATTGATATGCCAATTTAACCACTACATGTCCATTTAAATTGTTCCAAGTCCATTCCAATGAGTCCTCCCCTTAACCAAGGGTAATACCATACCTATTTAGTGTTTTCACATATTGATCCCATTATGTTTCCAATGACCTAACCAATCCAGGGGTTTCACTTTGTTTCCATATTTGATTAGTGTCCCATCGAAATGGTTCTAGGGACACTTGTGTTATATTATTAATTCCTCTATTCGATAGTGATTCCAATAGTTATTCATATAAACAAAAATATAATGGTATTCCCACTCACACATCTATACCCACATGCACCTTCACCCCATCCCCAATCCTTTAAGCAACTAATTCCTAATAATCGGGAAATATTTGTATTTAATACAATCCATAAGTTTGAGGTCTTGGAGTATATTTTTTCCCTCAATATGATCTATTCCTCCATTGAATTCCCCTTTATATATTTGTCATGCATGAACCCACTCCATAAACCTGAATATGTTAAGCATCTCCAAAGGATTTTTGCTACAAGTGCCATATTAAACTTAAATATGTTCAGAAACCCCCATACCCATTCCTATTTTGGCTGTGCCAACTTCCCCCATCTCACCAGTTGTATCTCTTTTTTCGCCTTCTTTCCAATCCAAAAAAAGTTGAATACATTTTGTTTGATTTTTCCAATAATGAATTTTGGGGGCTTACCCAATGCCAACTGGTAAAATAGAATGCATTATAATACTTATGTGGAATGTATATTCCAAAAGATATATTTTATTTATTGAATTTGATGATTCTTATAAGGAGTACAATGAGGATTTATACAAATCAAGGGTCACAATTGAATGATGTGACCTATCAAGCCTTTCATTGATAAATAACGAATTACTAACTAAATTACTAAACTATTTAGTTTTTATTACAATTCATCCCTCTTTGGAATACTTTGTCCATGAAGTATTGGTAAGGATGGGTGGGGAGAACAAAAATATTCATTCAACCATGTAGCTTCATCATCTGGTAGGTTTATCTGCTTTATAAGTTATTTATTGACTGATTTGGAGCAAAGTGTTTTGGTTTTAATTTCTAAAATGCATTATGGTTCTAGCACTAATTTTCTTTCATCATCTAACAAAGGCAATTTAGTTTGTATGCGAGTGGTTGAGCCCAATTTTTTCTTTAGGAATGACACATGGAATACGTCATGTATTTTTTCCTTTATTTGGTATGTCTAGAGCATAGGCCACTTGTCCCACTCACTTTGGAACTTGATATGGGACATAGAATTTGGGTGCAAGTTTATGATTTTTGGAATTTTTTAGTGAAGTTTGTTTGTATTGTTGAAGATGAAAAAACACCCAATCATCCGTTTCAAATTATTGATCGGTTCTTTTTTAGTATGCTTGTTGTACCATGTGGTTCATTTCTTGTTCGAGATGGTTCTTGAAAATGCAGATGACCTCATTGGATGTTGTTGGGTAATATCTTGCTGCTAGAAATTTAAAATTGTTGATGACATGTTCCCTTTATGTAGGAGGTGGATACCCATATAAGTCTTAAAAAGGTGACCTTTTGTTGATGTATGATATGTGCTATTGTACCACCATTTTGCAAGGTGTACCCATTGTACCCATTGAGTTTGTAACTCAATCACAAAATTCCTCAGGTATCAATCAAGGCATTTGTTTACTAGTTCAGTTTGTCCATCACTTTGGGGGTGGTATTAGGTACTCATAGTTAATGAATTCCCAACATTGTGGAACAATTCTTTCCAAACGTTGCTGGTAAATTTGGGGTCCCTGTCACTAACAATAACCTTGGAAAACCCATGGAGATTAAATATCTTCTTTACATAACTATATGTGACTTGGATTGCTTTTTCTTTGGATGAAATACTAATGAATTGAGCAAATTTTGTTAATCTATCAATGACTACAAATATAATATCCTTTCCTTTTGATGTAGGAAGGTTTGTGATAAAATACATGGATACCTCAGACCATTTTTGGGTCGGAATATGAAGGGGTTGTAGGAGACCGGGAGGAGCCACTATTTCGAACTTCTTCCTTTGACAAGCATCACATTGAGCCACATATTTATGGATATCAGTATTCATTCCCTTCCAAAAGAAGGATTGGCAGATATTGTGGTAAGTTTTAAAGAAACCAACATGACTTGTTGTTGGGAGTCATGGTTCTCTTTTAATACTTGAGTTTTAAATTTTGATGAACTTGGAAAATATATTCTTTGTTTGTACCATAGTATGTCTTTTTTACCATGAATATTTGGAGTTTTTTGATTTGTTGTTTTCAACTTATTCAATTAGCTTCCTTGTCTCTGGGTCTTTCTATTGATGCATGGAAAAAATCCTAGGTACCAAAAGTAGGGATTCTCCCCAATAAATAATCCCAATTAGATCATCCACCATTTGGTGTGGGGAATCTGTTTGGTTAACGGTATGACTACCATATATTAATTTGTCTAAATATTTACCTGTTATGGCTCGGTCCACCATTTATGTAATTTTATTTTTAAAGATGAGATGCAAGTGCCTAAATGCATATAATTGATAAGCATAAAACTCACAAGTGATGTGCAGGTTCTTACCTCCGTATTACTATTCCTACCTTCTCAACTATTTTCCCAAATCTAAGACTAAGATAATCTATCCTATTCTAATTTATCATATCCCCGCAGAGAGAAAATTTAGAATTAGATCAATATACGGTAACTTCTCATGCTCATTTTACAGGTAGCTGTTTCAATATAATATTCACATTCACAATAGAAATAATACCAAAGATAGCCCTGATATAATGAAACCATTTATTACTCATTCATTACACATAAATTTATAGAGACAATGAATCCATTCATAATCAAAGAATTAGTTCCAAGAAGTTAGAAAAATATCACTATATAATGTAACGAAGCAAGAAGAAGCAATTCCACATGATGCATTCACACATTCCAAGAAAATTTATGTGCGATCCTTTGTTCCAGCAAATCGATCTTTCTTATTAGCAAAGAATTAGTTCTTTTACAAAATAGTCCAGCCTCTCTTATGCCAGACAAAATTCATTCTATTGTACTTTCTACCCCTATTTATTACAATCCAAATTTGTCCTTTTGTGACCTTTGACCTACCCTAACCCTAGAAATTCCCACAATTTTTCTTTTAGTGATTTACATGGGAAAATACAAAAGATTCTATAAGAGACAAAATTTTATGTGGACCGTGCCCTACTGGAAACATATGCAGCCCATGCGTTGGCCTCCTTGGAAATAGTTTTGTATTTTATTGGCTCTAGTACCTACAAAGTCACTTCATGCACTGAAAATTGTGTTTCTATGTGTGCCAATTGTTGGTTTTGTTCTAGAAGGTCGGTAATATTTGGCCCCAAAGGAATCTGACCCCTTTCATGGACCTGATGTATATTCTTATAAAAGTCCTCATGTTTTTGGAAATCTTGATGTTCAACCTCTGTGCAGCTTTCCTCCAAACTATAGAAGTGTCATCTCTAATTTTATGCCTTCAATGGTCTATCTCTAATTTATTCCTTCTGACGACATTGATGATGATTTAAGAGTTTATTTCGGCAGTGTTGGAGAAATTATACATGTCCTTTCGACCATTTCGGTAGAGATTTCCAATTTTATCCGAACAATACAAAGTAAAATTAAGGTTAACTCCTCCGACTATTTTAGTGCAACTAGCCAAGTTATTCCAATTCATCGAGAAAACTAGCCAACTCAGTCCGATATGTCGACAAAAAAGGGTGAGTTTCACTTATCCAAAAAAACTTCTTTTGTTCAAGTTTCTGGAAAAAACTAATTTTGCAGGATGGAATTCCCTATGTTAGAAAAATAGTTTAATTAAGATTTCAAAAAAAAAAATTGGGGAAGCAATTGAAGTAGCAACAATTGGAGACTAGCTGGTGAACACAGATATCTGAAAATTCCCCCTTTGAAAGACAATACTACTGCATGGTACTAGATGTCGAGTATGTAACTAATTTTTCAATCTTATCCTCGATATTACTTAAAGGCCCACACTCATCCAATGATATAACTTTGGTGTCTCACATTTGTTGTCATTTTCAGGAGTAGGGTAACCAAACTAGGAGTCTTGATAACTCTCCTAAGGCCAAAGCATGAAGTTCATTTTACCCTTGTCTTTAAGTTTCCACTTGATATGATGCCACGGGATCGTAATAGACTCAGACAAATGCATTCATTTGTTCCTCATTCCCATGCTATAAGCATTCTTTTTATGATTCCTTTACGGATAAAAATGTCTTATGAGTCTTCCTTGATTGCTTCTTTCACTTTTAGAATTTGATATGGGTTCTTCCATCCATAATGTCCTTTTGTGGGAGTGATAAATTTGTTTCCTCATCATTCTCATAGATGGAGAAGAACCTTACTGATATTTGTTGTTTTGACAAACGTTTTGATCTGATTGTTTATTCCTTCAACATCATTGATTTAACGAAGACTAAATATTTTAGAATTTTGACTTTACAATATGAACCTTTTGGCCTCTTTTATTTACAACATGGGATTATTTTGAATGACAGACACCAGTCTGACCTGCTTCCTCTCCGTGGGTCTATCATAGTAGACACCCTAGGATAGATATTAATTTGAGAGTGGATGGATCCCCAAGATAGTGATCCATACCTCATGAGTTTTAGTTCTTTCACAAGGTTTATAATGACTCAAAAATAGACTAAAATGGTTTCCTCTTTGATAATTAGGAAACACTTACAAAATCTCATACTGATCAAGCTTTACTATGCATTCCTTCCCATAAGCAGTTCCTAATTTTCAAAAAATCCTGATAATATTAAGACTCCCATACCCCAAGAGAAAAATAATGAGCTGGTTTATTAAAAGCAAACAAAACTAATGCTATGAATCAAGGAAAAAGAAAAGGAAAAAACAAACTAAAAAGAACCAAGAAAATAAAATTTTTATTTATGTACAAAGAGTTCCTACAACCTAAGTGAAGTAATGTTGGAGAACGAGGTTATTTAAAGGAATACTTTCTTCCTTTCCTTGTAAATATTGAAGTTTGAAATTCCAAGCTTCTTTAGCTCCTTTTGGATCAAAGGATCCATCTTAGGGTGTGCTTCTCTATGTTGTTGCTGAAAGGGATTTTGTCCAGATTCACCAAAAACTTTCAATTTTTTTACATTTAACTCAATGGATTTCTTCTAACCTTGAACTAGAGCTTTTGCAGTGTTATTTGTACATTCAAACTCTAGCCTACAAGAGAGGTAATGTTTATTTCTTTCTGTATCAACAAGGACACAACTGGCCCCTGATCCCTCTTGTGTTTTAGAACCATGGAAATACAAAATCCAAAATCTATCTTCTAAATCTACCTGGTTAGTAGAATCTCCTACATTAGTAACTAAGTTTACTATACTACAATCATACCATAAGTGTGTGAAAATCTAAGGAGATAAGACTCTATGTCTAATTCTTGACTAACTTCCTTGGCTTGATAATTCCTTGGTTCAAGCTCTAAGAAGTAATTTCCCAAAACTGAAGTTGATAAATTGGTTGGTTCGTTCTTTCCTTCCAACTGAGTCACATTTTGTTTCATATAGGCTTCCCTTAGTATCTTAATTTGATTCTGATTGTTCTGGTAAGGCAGCCACATGTGAGACCAATCAATCACAAAATATACATTGAGTTTTGTAGACCAATACCTTCTCAATATAAAACTATAAGCCTCAGGTATATCCACTACCATTATATCTATGAATTGGCAAACTATTGGATCTACAAACAATATTATTAGCACATCTTTCATCTCCCCTATGACCTTAACAACATACCTATCTATTTGAATAATCTTTTAAGGGAATGCTGTCAGTTGACCATTATTCTTTTTACAAATAGAAAGTGGCATAACATTGGACAAGGCTCCACAATCTACCAAACAATTATGCACATTGTAGTAAAAAAATTTAAACATTAATAGGAAAGGAAAAGTCTGAGATTTCGATTTACCACCAATGCTTGCTTTGTTTATCTCAGTCTCTAATTCATCCTTTGAGGGACCACTAGGATGAGGGTCAAATGCTTCTAATAATTTCTTGTTGGAGACATTTACCCACCATGCACACTTAATTTGGTGAATTTGGCCTTGTTAAACCACTATCCTAAGTTTTATTAACTTAATAGGAATTGGATGAGCACTCTATGACATCAGCATGAGCACACCCATGCCTACCTTTAGTGAAGGATTCCAACTAATCCTTCTCCTTCATTTAGGGAGGCTGACTGGGCTTTATCTTTCAAACAAGGAGCACTCTGAGGGTGATCTGAGTGTCATAAATGCACCTAATTGATAACTGATGGTTACAATCAATTAAGATAAGTGGTGAAGGCACCTCCACTCATTATATTGATTATTTTTATTAATATTTATGAACTGGAGTCAACTAAGGTGCCTCCAACCACCTCTAATGACCAATTTGACTTCAGTTAACCTCATTGGGGTTTATTGGAGTTAATGATGCACTACCACTTGTTGGTTGGAATGCAATGACATGTGTCTAAGCTACTTTCAGTTAGACTCGGCCATCCATTGCACTTCAACTTCAATTAGGACTCAGTTGAGTCAATCAGGACTTGATCAGTTGGTTAACTAAGTGTGTTTACTGTTCCTTACAGTCAGTTAAGCTACACCCATTCATTCAATTCAAATGACCTCCTTGGGAATTCAAATTGTCTTGGAAGTCATGCACCTTGCATGATCATTTTATAGTATTATTCATTCTTCATTGATTATACAAAGCTGCTACTTCCATTGCAACACCGTTATGCCAATTTTATGCTTAATTATCTGAAATATTTGTGAGACTATGATTTTAGTCCCTAGATCACTGTGACAAATTAATATGGTATCAGAAATCACAATGGGATGAAGCTCAGATCTCTCAAAAACATGGTTTTTGACAAATCTTGCATGAAAAAATGAGCAAAAGCTCAAAATTCCAGCATGACACCAGAAGCCAAGGCTTACCACTTAATACCCCAATTTAATTAATTATTGATCAAGCTTGCTTGATAAACTATGTTGGGTGTGATGAAATCCTAAAATGCGCAAGCTGTTCAACCTTATAGTTCCCCTTTTGTTGTGATTTGTAGGTTTTTATGGGTGAAACACATTCGCTACAGCAGTTTGAGATGGCTTCTTTCGTCGAACTCTTGACTCTGTTCAATTTCCATTCATGGAAAGGAGATATGGAAATCTAGCTATGTGCCAGAGGACTCTACTGGGTCACTATGGACACTGAAGAAGAGCCTATTCATGTGATAGACAAAGGTAGATTCGTGAACAAGAAATATGAAGCATTTGGATTCTTGTGCCTCTCTATTTCCTGGGATCTTCTTTTCCATCTCTAAGGATTGAAGAATCCAAAGGAAATTTGGTACAAATTGGAAACCTTGTATTGAAAACAAGATTATTTGAGAGTATACCAGGTTGAAAACAAGTTGATGTCTCTCCAACCTTCCAATTTTGAGAGCTTAAATGATTTTTTCACAAAGTTCAAGCACATTGTCTTACTGTTGAAGCAGTGTAAGGTGGAGAAGGAGGATGATCAGCTCATCCTCACCATTCTTTCCAAACCTGGAATTGATTATTCAGTGTTTGTCTCTACATTCCATGTGGGGAAGCTCACAACCCCTGGATGGAAGATTCCTTCACTCAATGCCTTCATTAAGTCCCTAACAAGTGAACATGATAAGATTTTCTAGATGGGGATCATCAGATCATCCCTTGATCACTCTCTCTATGTCTCGGGGCCCAAAGATATGAAGGGTAAAGGAAAGCAGCAGAATAACCTAAAAACCAAATTTGAAGCTCCTAAGCCTAAAGTTGAAAACCAGCAACATGAAGAGCCTTCCGGCTCGAAGAAGAACAAAAGAAAAGGGCATCATGGAAAGGAAAAATTCAAGTGTTCATACTACGGGAAGAGCTTCCATTCTGAACATTCCTGCATGAAAAATAAACTTGATGAAGCTACTTCTCTTCTTGATAAAAATCACATCAATATTCCAGAAAGCTTTCGGAGGAGAGATCAGCAAGATCGGGAACCACAACATGAAAGAGGTCATGCTCTCATGGAAAGCACTTCGAAGTCCAAAGCTCTCTTGATAGATTCTGGAGCTTTGAATCACATGATGGCTAAAATAGACTCTTTTTCATATTTGGAGATTGAAAAATCCATTCCCATCCACATGGGAGATGACTCCACAATCATATTTGAAGGACAAGGTACTATATATCTTGAGCATGGTTATTTTTGTAATGTTCTGTATGTACCATCTCTTGCATCAAACCTCCTGAGTGTTTATCAAATGACACATATGGGAGTGCCCAAGAGAGTCTCCTTTATCCTGGATGATGTAAATATCACAAAACTTGCATCCAGAAAACTTGTGCCAAAAGGCCTTGCAAACCATCATGCAAAAGTCTATGAGTTCTCCCATTTTGTGGAGGATGCAAATCCCACCGCATTGCTGACTCATGGAAATGAAGTTACTAGAATGTGGCATGATATGTTCAGAAAAATGAACTTTAAATAATTGTAGCAATTACAGAATAATTCTATGTTTGAAGGCCTCCTGGTCATCAAATCTACCACTGAAATTTGCAAGGGCTGTGTTGTTGGCAAGCACCCTGAGCATAAGTTTGATCGGGGGAAGGAAAGATGAGAATCATGCATCGTGGGAATGATACATTCTGATATCAGAAGTCCCATGCCTATCACATCCATTGAATGGATCAAGGTTCATTCTAAATTTAATTGATGACTTTTCCAGATACACATGGGTCTTTTTTATCAAAAAGAAGCTGGAAGTCTTGGAAAAATTCATTAAATTGAAGGCCTTGATTGAGAATGCATTTGGAAAAAAGATTAAGATTATGATATATGATAATGGTGGGGAGTATATCAGTAATGAGTTACTTCATATATGTTCCCAAAGTGGTATTCAGATCCAGCATTTAGTCCCCTACACTCCCCAGCAGAATGGTGTAGCGGAGAGGAAGAATCGGTCTCTCAAGGGGATGACAACCTATATGCTGGAATCAAAGAAGTTGGATGAAAATTTGTGGGAAAAATCCATGCATGCTACAGAATATATTCAAAACAGAGTGCCACATTCATCCATTAAAGGGAAGACCCTTTTCAAAGCATATTTTAGACACAAGCCGGATGTGTCGAATCTGAGGTTGTTTGGGTCCACTACATGGGCCCAAATTCCGCTTGATAAAAGGAGGGCTTTGCAATCGCAAAGCATAGAATGCCTGTTTATTGGATATCCTAATGAATCTAAAGGTTTCAAGCTACTGGATATCAAAACAAATTATATCATCATTGAAATAAGTGTCATGTTCAAAGAGCCTCTTCAGGAGGTGGAACTAATGAAGGAGAAAAATGTTGAATTTCCTTCCTATTATAATGAATATTTGGATGATGTAATTGGGGGTGATGACCCTGATTTGGATCCTCTAATTTTTTATATCAGTGTACAAAAAACATCAGATTCTGAATCAGAACTTGGAGTACAAAATCATCTCCCAACTTGGGCTCGACAGACACTCTCCTCTGTTGGTGATAACATTGGAAATCCAGATGATCCAAGGAGAACCTGGTCTGATTTCCAAAGAGAAGGTATTGCACTCTCTTGTCCTGATTATTTTCTGTCTGAATATTGTTATTTAATTATAATTTTAGACCCTAATTGTTACTACCATGCTCAAAAGGATCCGAGATGGCAAGTTGCCATGGATGAAGAGATGAATTCTCTTCAGATAAATACTACGTGGGAGCTAGTTTCTCTTTCTCTGGGGAGGAAATTGGTTCAATTCAAGTGGGTGTTTCAGAATAAGATTTCTGATGATGTCATAACCTACAAATATAAGGAAATTCTGGTAGAAAATTTTTTCTCCCAGCTCCAAGGTGTGAACTACCGTGAGACTTTTGCACCGGTTGCAAAAATGGACTCCATCCACCTAGTTTTGGAAATTTCTGCATCTAAGCACTGGGAAGTGCATCATATGGATGTTAAGTATGCATTTCTACATGGAGATATTCATGAGGAGATATAAATGAAGCATCCTAAGGGCTACATTTATAATCCATCTTTGTTTTTCAAACTAAAGAAGTCACTATACAGGTTAAAACAAACCCCAAGAGAGTGGTATTCCAAGATGGATGCCTTCCTTCTCTTGCAAAACTTACAAAGGTGTAAATCAGATCCAAATGTGTATATACAGTAGTATAATGGTCATTTAATTATTATTGTTTTATATGTTGATGACTTAGTGATTACAGGTAGCACAATTACTTCTATTTCAGTCATCAAAACAACTCTCCACAATGCATTTGAAATGAGCGATTTGGGACTCTTGAAGCAAATTTTGGGGCTCGAAATTGAGCAAAATTTTGATGGGATAATGGTCACTCAGTCCAATACATATCAGAACTTTTAGTCAAGTATAACATGGCTGAATGTAAGTGTTATCCTTAAAGTTGAACCTAGACTACAGGGGTTTAAGCTTAAAGAAATCTTTTTCAAAAATATAATTCAATGAAATCAAGATATAAAACTGGGCTAGTATGTAATCAAAGCTACAGGAAAATCACAAATCATTAAAGAATTGTATAACATAAAATAGAATACAAAATACAATATCAAAGGAACTACGATCATGAATTTATGAAATGAGACTGACTTTGTTATTAAAAGTTTAAAAGATAACTGTATTTCACCATAAGAATCATGTAATGGGATTAAATTGGCCATATACAGGATAAATCATAAGAAATACAATAAATAAAATACACATCCAAATCATAATCATACTCATACCAAAGCAGAACCTGTATTGAAGATGTAGAGTATTTCATGTCATACAGAATATCATCAAAACTAGATTTTCATCACTCCAATTGCCACCCTCTTTTCAATCTAGTGACTATCCTTATATACAAAATATCTAAGTTTATAAGATAGTTATCAGATCCTAATTCTATGGATCGAATTTCTTCAAAAATAGAAAAGTCAATCTTCTAAAACTGTCTGCCTTAATTATCTGGAGCTCATTCTGATTTTCTGCCTGAATAATTGGATCTAGAATTAATATACTCTGCCATTTGGTATTTGTGTTGACACATGGGATTCTTTGATACTTGAAATCGGTTTTAGGATTTAATACTTAAAATATCATGGATCCTGGATCCTGTGACTCATGCCATCCATCTCAGTAATTCCACAACCATCCTCTAATCAGACCCATTTCTTCAGCTTTTATATTTAACAAATTTACTGAGCAAACCATATAGTAACATCGCAAATGGATTTGTGCTCGTAGTTTCTTTATATATGGGGCACTAATGTTGTGGTGTAGAATTTACAGATGACCAACATTATTTACAAGACATGATCTGCAAAATGAATTATCAGAGCTTCCAAGTTCTGGAATTAGCAATGATGGTGGTTTTTCTATTATGATGAATGCCATTTAGCGCTATGTATGGCTGCCTCCTCTGAACTGGGCATTTTGGCCAGCTTACAACTCCTGCGTAAATCTCAAATTTCCGCTAAGAAAAATACTATACTACACATGGAATCGGAATCGAGTGACCTAATTCCTATCGTAGTTCTGTATTCTAACACACACAGTAAGTATTCATATAATGATCCTACTTATTATCGGTCTAGATAGCCTCATTTACAATACCATTATTACTAATTCTCTTGCTCTTCAGCTTTAATATAACGCAGAATTTTGTTAAACTGCTCCTGGTCAAATTTTCAGCCTCTGCCAACATATTAACAATATATTAGAATCAAACATGGGCCCATTAACTGCTTTCCAAAATGCCACATGGCATTCCTATACCCTTGTGAAGAGTTTGTCAGCTTTCTCATCACACACTACAATTGAACACATTCTAAGAAACTCTTTTTCTATCAACCTCAGACTGTTCAAGATAGAATGTAACTACTCATAAAGTTCCCTAGGCACTGATCCATGACCCTTGTTAAGATGCTGGTACTTAAGAGACACATCATTTGTTTCATTCTTTGTCTTCCACTGCCACATTGCACATCTAAGTATTGAAAAGTTCTTGATTAATTGTCTCAACCGCTTTACAACAGGGTTCACTTGATCATTCAAGGGCAGTAAATCTATCAACTTGGTAGAAAATCATGGTAACAACTGGGGGTTTAACATTCCAGAAAACATGGACTTCAACTCTTCCCAAACAGATTCAAGGCATTTTCTAACTGGATGGTCCTTTGCATCATCCACCATTATCACAAAATATTTGAAGAACGGGCAATATTGTGCAACGTTAGCAGCAAAAAACTTAAGCCACTACATGTGAAGTCCCAAATCACTTGTTTGTGATAGAGTAACCTTCAATTCTAGATATCACTAAATATTAGATGAATAGCTTTCCTCTTGTTAGGTTTGATGCTATAAGATTCATTTAGAATCATCAGATCTATGTATTCTTTGCAAATATACTAGCTTATCATGGGAAATTTGGAAAATTTACAATACCTGTCACAAACATTTTTCCAAACCTCTCTTGCAATGATGATTTCAGTTTACAGATAGCAAAAGACAAATTGGCATCTCTTATAAAATTTGAAATAGATTCAATGAGTAGGAGCACTACAGAAATGCATGTATAGAAATTTTTGCATTGTCAGACACCTTGTTATTTTTTTCTTGTAATTGGAAGATACATTCCCTCAGCAGCCAGTAGCAATAAAGTCAACTGCTGTCTCATAGTACTCATTTCGTGCACAGTAAGCCACCTCTGCGTCCAAAAAAGAATATCCATGTGCTAATATTTTGCCCAAGTTTTCATTCTGTGCTATTAATGCAACTCTTTCTACCATATAACCATATGCATGTGCCAAATGTTTGGCAACAACATTGTCCATTTCCCAGGAACAATATTCCCTAAATATGTTTTCTTCATGCAAATATACTGCTGTGCAAGTTCTGTAAAGGATAAAGGGTCCCATTGATCTCCTCCAACAATTTTGAGATGAGTTGTTACACAGTCATTTGATGGGCTCAACTTCCCAACCTTAATGGCTGCATTAACTACATCCTTTGCCATGCTTCTACATATAGTCCACTTTCCACCAGTGATAGTAACAAGCCCATTCAAATATGTGGACACCACATGATCTCTAAATATGCTGGCAGTGTCATTAGTTGAGGAATTAGTTTCCAATGGATGAATTCCCCTCCAAGCAAAGAGCACATATAATCGACGTACCTTAACATTCAAGTAATCACTGATGGCATCCAAGATGAACTGACATGAGTGCCATCATAAGTGCTTTTCCATCTGATCTCTGTATCCAAATTGAAACTTGAGTGATCACTTTGACATCTGGATGCTGCCAAAAACTGAAATTTTATTGGATCAAATCTGATGACAACAGTTTGGATGATGCATTCCCTTTCCTTTCAGGGATCGGCCTTGAAGAAGGGAAAACCACACCTCCCATGGACTGCACTATTTATCGACAACTGATAGGTAGCTTGCTTTACTTGACTCATTCTCGGCCTGATATCTGTTATGTTGTGAATGCTATGTCAAGATACATGCAATAGCCTCATGATATTCATTGGAAGGCATCCAAGAGGATCCTCCAGTATATTCAGGGAACCAGGACCTATGACATTCATTATGCTATAGACTCTGAGCTAGAGCTGGTTGGTTACACCTATTCTGATTAGGTGGGTGATTCTATTTGTTGATGTATATGTAACTTTGGAATGTATTTTACTTGTATTTCTTATATCTTGTAACCCAATGTTTATTTCTGGATGTACTTGATGTACTTGAGTTATGTCATGCCTCGATGTTCCTATCGGGAAGGTCTATCATGTAAACAAGTCATGTCAAGTCATTGTGGGTAACCCTCCTATTGTCTAAGGGTTAAAGTCCTCGCAGTCCTGGGGTACCAGGGTTATTAGACTCTCCTAGTGGAGGTTGGCACTAGTAGGGTTTTAGTCATGTTGGGATTAGTATAAATAGAGAACTAGAGTCTCTATTTAATATGCAACTCATACACACTCAAGTGTAGCACATAGTTGAGGAAGGAGAAGACATTGGGGCTAGACAAGAAGAAGGTTACTGCTGTCGGGAGATCACTTACTATTTTGGGGATTTTCTATTTTGGTGCTGATTCTATCTCTAAGGAAGTTGCGGGGTTTTCACCATTTATGGTTTCCCCAAGGATAAACATTGTGTTCATTGTCTCTTGTGTTTGATTGTTGTGCTTGTTATTCTCTCAGTAAAGATCCTAATATAATGCTAG
>LPNX010977149.1:89956-113927 GCA_001517045.1 Pseudotsuga menziesii
CGTGCTTTTATGTTTTAAAGTTAAGAAACAGATGCGCGACTATGAAGGAGAGAAACCCGCGCATGATACGCAAGTTTACACAAGAGCAACCCGCAAATATATGCATGCGCGACTTGCAAAACACAAGAGTCGCGCATGATGCGCGGGTTGCACATAAGGAGAGTCGTGCATACACAAAAGACGCATTTTTAAGGTATTTCTGGGCATTTTCAGACTTTGGTGTCTTCTGGAAAGTTTTAGCTAACTGAAATACCTTTCCAACGGCGTAGAAATGAGGTCTAACGGAGTTATAGAACTCAAGATATGGGTCCTCCAAGATAGGTGTTTTTTCAGTGACTTTCATGAAGTGCCAACATGCGACGAAATTATGGGAAAGTGGTCATAGGCAGAGATGTGTCATTTTGGGCTATAACACTCACGGAGATGGATTTATAGCTTCGCGACATGAAAAAAGGGAATTCCACTCGTGAAGAGGTATGGTGTATACGTTGTCGAACAAAAGGCCACGACAAGGATCAGTGCCCGGCACTGAGAAACTATTTGCATACTGGCGCACCAAACCCGCTGAATCCTAGTGTTCTATACTGTGAGATCTGTCGAACTACTGGGCAGCATCGACCGGAAGACTGCTATCTATTACAGAGGTATGTTCAAGTCTCGAAGAACCCTTACTGTAAATTATGTAAGTCCATTGGCCACAATGAAGATGAATGTCGCAGTTTTGACCTTATGAGGGAGCGGACCTACGACACTTATAGGATATACCCGGATGCACAAGGAAATGATGGATATGGTTACTGAGGTGGTCGAGGCAGTTTTAGAGGCCATGGTCGTGGTATGCCTGGAGGAGGTCGAGGTCAAGTTATTTGCTATAACTGCAATCAGGAAGGACATCTAGCTCGAGACTGTCAAAACCCAACCACGACATGCCGATACTGCAGAGCAGTTGATCATGTCATCGAGCAGTGCCCACAGTTACTAGCTAAAATACAAGAAAGAAACAACAAACCTAGTCTGAGTGTCTAGTTGATTGCTGTCGAGCCACGACCGATCCTAGCTATTAATGTTGTTACAAGAAGCGGAGCTACGACAGAGGCGCAGTGTCAGGCGAAGCAGCCTGACGAAGCTTGGGTTCGCAAGGCCGTAGAGAAAACTCCAGCATTTGATGTTCGATGAGAAAAATAAAATTTTTTGGAGGCCAGACAAGACTTTGTTGATTCAGATTTACCAGCACCAAACAAGCAGCATAAGCAGCTGCAATCCCAGGAAGACTCACAAGGCCAAGTAAGTACTCTGTCATCATTTTTACAGAGTTGCATCAAATTGTTAAGAAATCAGAATGCCTTAAATGAATTACAAAAAGTTATTCAGTCTTGTGAACCTCATCAAAGTCCTGATAGCAAAAGAGTTGTTAGTAGAGTTAGAAGAACTGGAAGAGAGATGAGACTACATGCTCAGGTAGGAGAGTATGACATGAAGGATATTATTTTAGATCTGGGTTCTGAAGTCAATATTTTAACTAAGCAAACATGGGAACAAATGGGAAAAACTACCCTTGATTGGTCACCTATACAGTTGAGACTAGACAATCAGCAGAGGATTGTACCCTTAGGAAGATTTCCTCGGGTACCAGTGGATATAGATGGAGTCAGTACTGCAGCAGATTTTGAATTTATTGAGATCATTGATGACAGTAACCCCTATCCAGCTTTGCTAGGAATTGAGTGGGAAATAGATAGTGATGCAGTTATCAATATTAAAAAGGGACAAATGACTTTTGAAGGGAAGGGATTGAGAGCTATACTACCATTGGATCCTTCTCAAGGAGAAAGATATACGGAGCCAGTCAAAGAGGAAGATCAGAATATTCTGGACCACATCTATAATATCACAGCTAAAGAAGAAGATTATGTCGAGCCTAATGCCGAAGGTGTAATGGATTGGCAATGTGATAGTTCCTACATGTCTGACTCAGATGATGGTCTACAGAGTTGGCAGAATCGACTATACGAGTAACATGGCCATTGGTGCGCACGAATTACCAAATATCTTAGATGCCTTAGTGCACAGGTCAGAGACTTGCCTACATATGATGGGTTGACAGATCCAGGAAAATTCATTGCCCGGTTCTCAGAACAAGTGCCAGAATCACAGAGAATGTAGACTCTGGAAGCAGCATTAAGAGCTACAGCAGCGAGATGGTGGAAAGGCCACAGGAAGTATATTCACAGTTGGGAAGCTTGCCAGAAATTTCTACGCCTCCGATTCCTAGACCAATCTCAAGAGGTATGAAGCAAGTTCAATGGGAAGAACAGTCCTCAAGAACATTTGAAGCAATGTTATGTAGCATGGGAACATGTACCTCACGAGGAATGGGTGCATAAGTTTGTGCGCACGTTGGAACCTATAGCAAAAAACTGGTATACGGAGGTCGAGCTTCAACACGGTACTGTAAGTTGGGATGATCTTGTTGATAGTTTTATACTTACATTTTCTGTTAATGAAGTTTGTCCTGCTTTAGATGCAGCTGTTAGATTGATCCATACTAAGATATTTGATGACCAAGAAATAGGGGAATACCAAACCGATTGGGCAGCATAAGAAGCTAATGCAGTTGAATGTTACAACCTCGCAATTGACGAGGATGACGAGCCACGTAACATTAATATTCCAGAGTCAGAAGGAAACTACAAAGTACGCGGACCAGTGGTCGAAACACCTGAAGTGACTCAGCCTCTGAAGACGCGGACCGTAAACATTGGGTCAGAAGAAAACCCCAAGTATGCTACAATTGGAGATTATGGGGATGATGAAATGGTAATCAAAGTGACCCAACTTCTCCATGAGTATCAAGACCTATTTTCGACGAAGTTTTCTGAGATGAAAGGTATCCTTGGTGATATAGGAGTCATAAAGATTCCATTGAAACCTGATGCGAAGCCTGTGAAACAACGCCTATCTAGGCTGAACCCCAAGTATAAGGAAAAAGTTAGATTGGAGTTAGATAAGATGCTTGCAGCAGGAATTATTGAGCCTGTTGAAGAGTCCGAATGGGTCAGTCCGATGGTAGTCCAAGAAAAGAAGACTAAGGGTGAAATCCGAATCTGTGTTGATTTAAGGAAGCTGAACGATGTGTGCCTACATGACCCATTTCCTACTCCTTTTATAGATGAAGTTATTGATAATGTTGGAGGTCAGGAAGTATACTCTTTTACTGATGGATTTTTAGGTTACCATCAGATCAGAATTGCTCCAGAGGATTGACATAAGACAACATTTGCTACAGAAATGGGATCCTTTTAGTACACATTTATGCCTTTTGGATTAAAGAATGCACCTGCCATGTTTTCTCGAGTCGTAATTTGTGCATTTAAAGACTTTATACATAAATTCTTAGAAGTGTATTTTGATGACAAGACTATTTTTGGGTTACTAAAAGACCACATAACTAGTTTAAGACTTATGCTGGACAAGTGTAGACAACATCAGATTTCCTTGAACTTAAAAAAGTGCATCTTCTGTGCACCCTTTGGAATCTTGTTGGGTCATATTGTTTGTAAGCAAGGATTGATGGTGCATCCGGCGAAGATAGCAATTATCGTGAACTTGCCACCTCTGAAGTTAGTCAAGCAACTACGCACTACACTTGGTCACACCGGGTACTACATGAATTTTATTAAAGGTTACGCCCAGATCACAGCCCCGATGGAGAAACAGTTGAAGAAAAAGATTAAGTTTGAATGGACACCTGAGTGTCAAGAAAGCTTGGACATCCTAAAAGAAAAGATGGTAACTGCGCCTATCCTAGTGTTTCCTGATTGGAATAAGGAGTTCCATGCGCATGTCGATGCTTCCTCGATTGCTTTGGGCATAGTACTGGCTCAGACAGGCGAAGGTAATATTGATGCCCTCCATACTACGTATTTGGTGCCTTAAATACGTATATCAATGTGTAATAACCAAAGTATATATACGTATATCAAAAAGGCATAGGGTTTATGGAGACCTCTCTGTTCGAACTCTCTTACTAGATCCTGAAGCTCTCGCTCGTTTGTCATGGGTTCACTCGTAAGTGTCAAGGAAATGCAGAATGCGTTTTTTTCCAACTTAGGGCTCTTCTTATACACTTTATCAATCAAATTTGTTAGGACGATGCATTTAAGGCACCAAATACGTAGAAAGGTGCGATACGTAGTAGGGAGGGCATCAATATTACCTTCACATTGATATACATATTTAAGGCACCAAATACGTAGAATCATGGCAATACGTGTATCAATGTGTATGAAGCAAAGTGTAATAGAGGATTTGTACGAAAAGAAATGCTTGTGAATGGTAAATGAGATGAAAAATGGGTGATGGTGGTGAAAAGAATGGAATGCTAGTAGTGAGTATGTATTGAATATAGTTCCCCCTCCCCAACTGATGTGGTTGCATGTCCTCATGTAACCTAGCATGGGCTATGAAATAAATGGAGCATGGTGATGGAATTTTCCAAATTATTCATTTCTAGCATGTAAGGAATTGCATGATTAAATTTTAGAAAACAACATACCCCCACTTACCCAAAAAGTAGATGAACGATGCAATAGGAATGTAGTTGATGCTACTGGATTATGGAATGTGTCACTGCTAAAGCAGTTGTAATTGCTGGATCATGGGCAGTAAAGGAATCAGAACTGCTGTTGCTAAATCATGGAGAATATGTAACTGTAAATGCTGCCACGGCTGTAACTGTTGGAACTGCTATAATGTGAAGTGGAGGAATCTGAACTGCTGCTGATAAATAATGGAAAATGTGGAATGCAGAAAGTGAAACTGTGGTATACTCATAGATCTGAAGTCATGTTTCTGCAACTGTTGATGGAGTCATGAAAAAGAATGTATAGTCTTCACCCGCTACAAAACCCAGTGGTACAATTCTAGTCATGTGAATAAATGTGTCGAGTTCAAGCATGAAGAGAAATCATTGGATTATCGGCCATTGATGAATGCCATTAACCAATGCAAGGCAACTCACCAGTGATGTCAATGAGTGCCAAGGTACCCAAGTACATCTTACAAAGTGTGAATAGATGTGCTGATGTCGAGCGACTTGCAAGATCTGACAATCAAGGGACATTGATGAATTCCCATGATTGTCCGCAAGAGAACTTGCCATTAAGGCATGCAAGCCTCCAGGTACTCAATAATGAACTCTAGTCTATATCCCATATAAGGTCTTGAGGTCGATGGGAAAATACTTGTTGAAAGGTGGGCCTTAAGGAATCCCACATCAGTCAACATGAGTTGGTATAAAAGATTGGTAGGACTATCAGTGAAAATATCTCAGAGTCAAACAATGAATATATCAAGGCTATGTAGTCATGGAAAGGGAGATGGTTTTATTCAGAAGACAAACTAGAATGGAAAAATGAACTGAAAAAAAAATAAAGGGATGTATGCAACTCATAAAGATAGGCATGTGTGAAGTCATGACAGATAAAGCGATGGAAAGTGGACTTCAAGACATGGATGATGAAGGTGCTCTGAAGGAAAAATATGGATAAACGATCATGACACAAGTTTATGGATGGTTTCTGTGTAACAACCAATGTTATGATGTTTATGAGCAAGCATCATGAGTAACAGCTCCTTCAGGATGTTTGTCAAAGCATGTTTCTCAAAATTTTTGTGTTTCTTTGAAAAATCACTTCAGTAGCAAAATGCGACTGTCTCTAAAACCTAAAAAAAAAACTTTAGTACAAAATCCTGCATGAAAAATTATTAGTGAATATGTATTGAATATATTTCTCCCTCCCCAACTGATCTAGTTGCATATCCTCATGCAACCTAGCATAAAAATTGTGAAAAGTTCATAAAAGAAAACATATCATGGAGAAAGAAGTACATAAGCTGCAAAGAAAATTACATGTTTCTCGTGCTGGTTTCATCTGCGATTATTGTCAAAGTTAATTTAAGAAAAAAAAATTTGCACTCAACTACCATTTTAATGCATCTCCACACCAAAAATTAGACAAACCCACATCACGAATTTCGAGAAAAATGCAAGTTGGCTGTCGGTAATTATGGCCATTTTCTAAAAATCATACATTGGATTATGATGAAAATTTCCAATATTTTTCATCTTGGAATTATACACTTCCTTTCCAAAAATCATGAGAATCCAACTTACCAATTGAAAGTTTGTCCATTTCAATTTCCACACTTTTATAAATGAGCATGAATAAAAATGTGTTGCGGATGAAATTCCTGAAACAATATTTCACAAAATAAAAACTGAGTTCGGCTGAAAATTTTCAAACAAGTAACTACCATTATAATGTATCTCCACACAAAAAATTAGACAAACCCACATCACGAATTTTGAGAAAAATGTGAATTGGTTGTAGGTGATGATGGTCATTTTCTTGAAAACCATGCACTAGACTGAGCTGAAACATTCCATGGTTGTTTTTAATGATGTTATGCATTCTCTGTCCAAATTTTAGGTAAAACCAGCTCATGGTTTTCAATATATCCTTAAATCAAATTCTGCACTTTTGCCAATGGTGCCAAAATGTTGGGCCGACGTAGACTACCTGACAGTGTTTTGGTAATAACTTCTTTGTTTCACACCTGATTTAAATGATTCCAAAGCCAAAGAAAAGTGGATTCATAGGGATAATTCCAATAGATTTATGTTTTAAAAATTCTATGGTATGGTATGTCATATAATCTGAATAACAACTTGCATCCTAATGTTGTTTGTGAGTTTCAGCCAAGACCAAAGGTCACTATTTTGAGTACAACATTTTTGTTAAAAGATGGATTGATGTGATTCCAATTGGAAATTAAAATAGATTCATATAGGTATCTTCAATAGAAACAGGTTTTGAATACAAGAAGAATTGATGGGTCAAATATTCCAATGAACAGCTGAGAAAGCAGATTTTTTAGAGTGCAGATTTAGGATAGGTAGTCAGTATTTTGGGGATATCTCCTTCGTACGATATCAAAATTGAATGATTCAAATTGTGTTGTAAACTATATTTATAGGTGATTATTTATTATAAACATGTTTTTAAAATTCATCCATTAGGTCTCCCAAAATGTGATTGTCCCAACTATGTTCTTGAGCTGCCTACTCCACCCCCAGTCAGTATTTCGACCATATCTTTTTCGTTTTAGAACCAAATTGAAGAATTCAAATTGTATTGGAAACTAGAATTAAAGGGGTACTTTGGATACAAACAATTTTTAAAAATAAGCCCTTATGGTCCCTAAAAATAGGACTGTCCTGACTGTGTTTTAGCAAATTTTAACAAGCCAAAATGTCAAAAAAATGCAATAGATTTGCGTTGTTTCAACTTGGAGTTGCAGCTGCTTTTCAGAATTATAATTTCAGCGTTTTTTCAGCTTAAAAATGAAATTGCAGACTATTTTTATTTAACAATTGAAAAATGTTTTAGCAAATGGAGATAATGAATTGCAAAATAAAGATGAAATCAATTAAGCATGTTGCAAAACATTAATTATTCATTCTTGAAAATTTTAGAAATTATCCTACTTTCTGATCCTCGTGATCGCACGAAGCGCGGAGGAGAGCATACTTATTCTAGGTGAAAGCAAAGACTAGAAATAAAATCCTACCTACTCTATGCTAATTGGGAATTAGAAAACAATTACGTGTAATCAAATAGCCAGTGTAGCCATACATGCAACAGTAATAGGAATATATTACCTTTCAATCCCATGAATTAATAATGGAAATATACAAAGATGAACAAATTTAATTAGTGTGGCTGTGATCTAACTAAAAAAGAAAAACTAAATTGTTCTAACCTCATACTCACTTGAAACCATCATTCGATAGGGCTTTCGTAGGCATAGTTTTCACTCCTCAGATCATGCTACAACTCCTTGTGGTCCTCCTCGATCTCCTATTTGTCTTCATCGATCTCTTGTTCAAACACTTGTTCACCTTCACATGCGTAGGAGTTTTTGGATGATGATTCCTTGTTTGATTCTGGAGTAGTTAAATCTCTTATTGCTGCCAAGACCTCCTCTTCCTGGGAAGAGGAAAATCCAGCGTTTTCCAAGGCATGAGTGATTAGTTCCAGACTTATACTCATTGTTAAACCATGTTGAAAAAGGGATTCTTATAGCACCCAAAACTGAAATTTGAAAATCTTAAATAAAAACAAACCATTTATGTAAAAAAAAAAAAAAAAAAACTCTAAAAAATAAATAACTCTTCAAAGTTGCAGAAATTAAACACTCTTGCAAAAATTGAAATTTACACTACCACACTTGCATGTATTGAAATCTACACTACCACACTTGTAGGAATTGAAATCTACACTATCACACTTGCATGTATTGAAATCTACACTACCACACTTGTAGGAATTGAAATCTACGCTACCACACTTGCAGGAATCGAAATCTACACTACCACACTTGCAAGAATTGAAATCTACACTTCAATCCATTGTGCTTCCCCCACAACCGTGCAAAAATGTTGGGCCTAATTAATGTCGTTTTAATTTCGTTGTAGTATTTGCCCAGCCTTTTAATTTGTCAATCCGAGGTTCATAGGCTTACGAAGCACCTACAAAGTATATGCAAGACTGAAGTGAAATTAAGCTAATCTAACCCGTCGTGAAACTAAGACTAATCTAATCTAACCCCCCTTAAACTGAAACAAGAAATTGCTAATCTAATGCTGGAAGATGAAACACACGGCTGAAAAAAAATTACATAAAAGAAAGACAACATATGAAGAGCAACAAGACAACACATGTGAGCTCACATTAACAATCAAGCAATCTTAATTTACATCACAAGAATAAATGGCAAATCATGAAAGCATCAAAACCAATATTATGAACAAAATCTAAGAATTCCCTTCCCCATGTTACAAAGTCAAGACTAACTTCTACAATCTATTATTCTCTAAGATAATCTAAGATCTAAAATATTCTAAGATAATATCTCCTTTTATAATTAATTATGAAATGAAGAGAGATCACTCTCTTTTATACATGAAGGAAATAACCATCTCATAATGAGAGATCCACTATTCACTCAACCACTCAACTACTTTCCTATTATTACAAGATATGATCCCTTCAAATCCTCCACATATCTTTCACAAATTCTTCACATGTCTCTCAACCAAATCTCCGTGATCTTATCCTTAAAATATTATTTGCATAACTATCTCCTTGAAATGATGGAGGAGATATACGTGAATTCTTTTCTTTGAATTAATCCTTCACATATTCCTACACATTACAAAGCTCATCCATACTTTGAGATATTAGTGAAAAACATGTTAATTTTTAATATTTAATCATAAATTCACTTATAATACTAAAAATAAATAAAGTGGAAATAATAAGGTGAAACCCACATATATGTATGGAAATGGTATGATAAAAGGTTAATGGGATGATGAAATGTGAGGAATAGCGGAAGATAAAGTGGATGAAAAGGGACATTTCTACGTCCCAACAGATGCAATAGTGATTGGAGAACAAGAAGGAGTTCTATACAAGTTGAAGGGACAACTAGATCAAGCTTTGGTTGATGACACAGTAGAACCAAATGAACTTTGGCATAGAAGGCTTGCACATGTACATTACAGAGCACTAGCACTTGCAAGAAAAGCTGTTGAAGGTCTTCCATAAATTCAAGCAAAACATGAAGGGGTCTGCAAAGGATGTGTGAAAGGAAAGAACACAAAGAATACATTTCCAAGTAGAGAGAGCAAAGAAAAATAAATCTTGAAAATAATCCACTCCAATGTATGTGGACCAATGTCATCAAGCTCACTAAGCGGGTATGTGTACTATGTTTCTTTTATTGATGATTTTATAGAAAGACATGGATTTACTTCATGAAGAATAAAGATGAAGTGTTTAGCAAGTTCAAGGAATTCAAAGCCTTGATCGAGAACCAGACTGAAAAGAAGATCAAGACTTTTCGATCAAACAATGGTGGAGAATTCACTTCGAATGAGTTCAAGGAACTATGTAAGGACTCATGGATTAAGAGGGAGTTGTCCACTCCTTACAATCCACAATAGAATGGGGTTGCAGAGAGGAAGAATAGAACTATCATGGAAGCTACAAGAGCTATGCTTCATGATCAAGATTTTCCCATGCATCTTTGGGCAAAAGCAGCCATAACAATAGTGTATGTACAGAATCGTACTCCACACAGAGTACTCGAGAACAAAACTCCCGAAGAAGTCTTCTCTGGTAAGAAACCAGAAGTCAGCAATCTCAAAATATTCGGCTATCCTATGTACATACACATTCCAAAAGAGAAGAGAACAAAATTAGATCCTTAAGGAAAGAAGGGTATATTTGTGGGATACTATGAAAACTCGGAGGATTACAAAATATACTTCCCAGTGTTCAAAAATATTGACATCAGCAGGGATGTAACATTTGAGGAAGATTCAGCCTACATCAAATCCAGAAAGAAACCTGCTGAAGAACCTGAAGAAGCAGAAGCTCCCAGAATTCATGATACAATCATGAACAAAGAAACTCAAGAAGAAGATCGTGAATTTGAAGAACCACAAAGACCTGTAGATCCACCATAGGAGAAGAATCCTCACAAGAGGAAACCTGCTTGGGTACGAGAGATTATCCAAGGTGTGGAAAGATATGGGGTTCTAGAAGAGAATCTCAGAGAAAGAAAGAGAACCGGATCCTGTTTCAATTATGTAGCTTTACTATGTGACTTCATTGATAAAGAACCTTCCAAATATGAAGAAGTGGCAGAATGGAAAGAATGGAAGGATGCGAGGATCAAAGAGTGTCAATTGATCATGAAGAATGATGTTTGAGATGTTGTCCCAAGACTAGAAGGGAAGTCAGTTGTAACTTCCAAATGGATCTACAAGATCAAGTATGCTGCAGATGGTATCATTAAAAAGTATAAGGAAAGATTTGTGGCTCGGGGGTTCACTCAGAAAGAAGGAATAGACTATGAAGAAACCTTTGCATTTGCAGCCAGATACACTTCCATCAGATCGGTATTTTCTCTGGCTACAGTGATGAAANGGGTTTCACTCAGAAAGAAGGAATAGACTATGAAGAAACCTTTGCATTTGCAGCCAGATACACTTCCATCAGATCGGTATTTTCTCTGGCTACAGTGATGAAATGGAAGATACACCAAATGGATGTCAAGACTGCCTTCTTGAATGGTGTAGTAGAAGAGGAAGTGTATGTGGAGCAGCCACTCGGTTTTGAGACACATGATAGGGAGTCTCATGTGTGTAGATTGAAGAAAGCTCTGTATGGTTTGAAACACGCACCCAGGACATGGTATGGTATAATTGATATCTTTCTATCCAGTTTGGGCTTTACCAAGAGTAAAGCATATTCCAACCTTTACTACAAGGTGGAATATGGCAACCCGATGATACTTCTACTATATGTAGATGATCTGTTTGTGACAGGTATGGATGGGTTGATTACTGATATGAAGAGAAAGCTTGCTGCTGAGTTTGAGATGAAGGAATTAGGAATGCTGCATTATTTACTAGGTATGGAGGTGTGGCATACTACAAATGGAATCTTTCTTGGACAAGGAAAGTATGCAGTAGATATCTTGAAGATATTTGGGATGACGGACTGCAAGGCATTAACCACACCTATGGCATCAAACCTGAAGCTATTGACTGATGTTTCATCAGAGACAGTTGATGCCACGATGTATCGTTAGATGATTGGGTCCTTGATGTACCTGAAAAACACGAGACCAGATATTTGCTTTGCTGTGAACACCTTGAGACAATACTTGAAAGATCTGAGACATGTTCACTTGACTGCTGCAAAGCATATTCTGAGGTACCTGAAGGGTACAGTTGATTATGGGCTCAAGTATAAGGTTGATCAAAGGATTAATCTAGAGGGTAATGTTGATTCAGATTGGGCGGGTAGTGCCATTGATAGGAAGAGAACCTCAGGGTGTTGCTTTAGTATGGGATCAAGTGTGATCCCATGGTTTAGTAGGAAGCAATCCTATGTGGCACTGAGTACAACTGAAGCAGAGTATGTTGTAGACTGTTCAGCTAATTGTGAGGCAGTATGGCTGAGGAAGCTACTGTTTGATTTATTTGATCTCTAGTTAGATGTTACTTGTATATACCGTGACAACCAAAGTTGTGTAAATTTGTCATAGAATCCAGTACTCCATGACAAGTTGAAGCATATCAAGATCAAGTATCACTATATCATGGATATGGTGCAATGAGGAGCAGTGAAGCACTAGTATGTTGTGATGGACGAACTAATAGCTGATGTGTTGACTAAGCCATTGGCTAGGGTGAATTTTGAGTACATCAGGGAGAAGCCTGGTGTTCTCCAGATCGAGGTTCCTCTCAAGTGGAAGTGATGTGTCCATGCTGAGCCCTTCTGACATGGTGAGAGGATCTGTTCCTTCCATGATTAGATATAAGTGTTGTTCCATTCTGACATGGTGAGAGGATTGGTTCCTTCCATTTTCAGGTATATGTGGATGCCACATCTAGCATGAAAAAGGGATGGCTCTGTGAAGACACATCTAGTATGAAAAAGGACTAGCTCTATGTAGATGGCACATCCAACATGAAAAAGGGCTAGCTCTATGGGGGCTCATCTAGTATGAAAAAGGACTAGCTCTGAGTAGTTGCCACATCTGGTATGAAAAAGCACCAACTCTGTGATGCCTCATCTGGTATGAAAAAGGACTAGCTTTATGATGCCTCATCTACAATGAAAAAGGACTAGCTCTGAGAAGGCTCATCTAGTATGAAAAAGGACTAGCTTTGAGTAGCTGCCACATTTGGCATGAAAAAGCACTAGCTCTATGATGCCTCATCTGGTATGAAAAGGACCAACTCTGTGATGCCTCATCTAGTATGAAAAATGACTAGCTCTGAGAAGGCTCATCTAGTATGAAAAAGGACTAGCTCTGAGTAGCTACCTCATCTGGTATGAAAAAGGACTAGCTCTATGATGCCTCATCTAGTATGAAAAAGGAATAGCTCTGAGAAGGCTCATCTAGTATGAAAAAGGACTAGCTTTGAGTAGGTACCACATCTGGTATGAAAAAGGACTAGCTCTATGATGCCTCATCTGGTATGAAAAAGGACCAGCTCTGTGATGCCTCATCTAGTATAAAAAAGGACTAGCTCTGAGTAGGTACCACATCTGGTATGAAAAAGGACTAGCTCTATGATGCCTCATCTGGTATGAAAAAGGACCAGCTCTGTGATGCCTCATCTAGTATAAAAAAGGACTAGCTCTGAGAAGGCTCATCTAGTATGAAAAAGGACTAGCTCTGAGTGGCTGCCACATCTGGTATGAAAAAGGACCAGCTCTGTGATGCCTCATCTGGTATGAAAAGGGGCCAACTCTGTGATGCCTCATCTAGTATGAAAAAGGACTAGCTCTGAGATGATACATCCAGTATGAAAAAGGACAGGCTCTGTAGAGGTTCCTATGATAAGAAGGATCAAGAGATAGCACCTGTGATGATGCCCAGTGATGATCCATATTGAGTAATGATGATCTAGATCCAGTGATGATGATCTAGAAGAAATGATCCAGATCCAGTGATAATCTAGATCCGATGATGAAGATGAATTGAAGATGAAGATGAATTGAAGATGAAGAAGACTTGAAGATGACAAGGACTCGATGATGATCCAGAATATACAGAGAAGAAGACTTGTGCTGAAAATTGTGTCAAAAGAATACCTTCCTAGTTAAGAGGGAGTGTTGATGTATATGTAACTTCAGAATGTATTTTACTTATATTTCTTATATATTGTAACCCGATGTTTATTCCGAGATGTACTTGAGTTATGTCATCCCCCAATGTTCCTATCGGGAAGGTCTATCATGTAAACAAATCATGTCAAGTCATTGTGGGTAACCCTCCTATTGTCTAAGGATTAAAGTCCCCGTAGTCCCAGGGCACTAGGGTTATTAGACTCTCCTAGTAGAGGGCAGCCCTGGTAGGGTTTTAGTCATGTCAGGATTAGTATAAATAAAGAAGTGGAGTCTCTATTTAATATACAACTCATACACACTCAAGTGCAGTGCATAGTTGAGGAAGGAGAAGACACTGGGGATAGACAAGAAGAAGGTTACTACTATCGGGAGATCACTTACTGTTTTGGGGATTTTCTATTTTGGTGTTGATTCTATCTCTGAGGAAGTTGTGGGGTTTTTACCATTTATGGTTTCCCCGAGGATAAACACTATGTTCATTGTCTCTTGTGTTTGATTTCTGTGCTTTCTATTCTCTCAATAAAGATCCTAATATAATGTTAGCTTAATGATGAAATTCTAACACTATTCATTAGAAGTCTACTTCCGGATATTTCTTTATGTTTGGTGGTGGCCCCATTTGCTAGTCTAGCAAAAAATAGGCCACCATAGCATTGTATTCAGTAGAGGCCGAGTATCGAGGAGCGGTGAATGCTGGCATCCAAGCTATTTGGTTGCAAGGCATTCTTTCAGAGTTTGATCTTGGTAGTACCTTGTCCATTGTCCTCTTTTGTGACAATAAAAGTGCTATTAAGATATCCATAGATCCAGTTACCAAACAGAGGACCAAGCATGTAGAGATACACATGCACTATATTAGGGAATTAGTGCATGACAAGACTATCATTCTGCAATACTACCCCACTGATGAGTAGATTGTAGACATCTTCGCCAAGATATTTTCAGAAAATAAGTTCACTTACCTCCGTTCACTGTTGGGGGTGAGTTCATCAGGGTGATCAGACTACTTTCAGTGTTCAGCTTGAGGGGGGAGTTTTCCCTCTTTTCCTCACTTAGATTTATTTTTGAGCATTGTTTGAGTGACATTATTGTACATGGTGACCTATGGCCTTGTTTTTGGGGCCCTAGAATTTCATGCACTTTATGTTTCTACTTCTCCTAAGTATAGCTTAAGGGGGGGTGTTAGAGACATTTACCCACCATGCACACTTAATTTGGTTAATTTGGCCTTGTTAAACCACTATCCTAAGTTTTATTGACTTAATTGGAATCATATGAGCACTCTATGACATCGGCATGAGCACACCCATGCCTACCTTCAGTCAAGGAGACCAACTAAACCTTCTCCTTCATTCGAGGAGGCTAACTGGGCTTCCTCCTTCAAATAAGGAGCACTTCGGGGGTGATCTGAGTGTTATAAATGCACCTAATTGATAACTGATGGTTACAATTAGTTAAGATAAGTGGTGAAGGCACCTCCACTCATTATATTGATTACTTTTATTAATATTTATGAACTTGAGTCAACTAAGGCACCTCCAACACCTCTGATGACTAGTTTGACTTTAGTTAACCTCATCAGGGTTCATTGGAGTTAATGATACGCTACCACTTTTTGGTTGGCATGCAGTGAAATGTGTCTGAGCTACTTTCAGTTAGACTAAGTCATCCATTACACTCCGACTTCAGTTAGGACTCAGTTGAGTTAATCAATACTTGATCAGTTAGTTAACTAAGTGTGTTTATTATGGCTTACAGTCAGTTAAGCTACACCCATTCATTCAATTCGAATGAACTCCTTGGGAATTTGAATTGTCTTGGAATTCATGCACCTTGCATGATCATTGTATTGTATTATTCATTCTTCATTGATTATACATAGCCGCTACTTACATTGCAACGCCATTATGCCAATTTTATGCTTAATTGTCTGAAATCTTTGTGAGACTGTATTTTTAGTCCCTATATCACTGTGACAGATAAATATTTCTTTCTTTGCTGAGGAATATTTCATAATTCAAACAATGAAATATTCGCTTTAGTTTTCTTAATATCTTTCACAACGTCATATCCCATATTAAATTCCTCTGTTTTTTTCTTAATAATTTCTGGTTTGTTCTCCATGGTTTTCACATGTTTAGTTATCATTGGGATTGTTTCTTTGATGTTTTCCAGATTCACTTTATGTTTTGTTTGAGTGGTGTTGATAATTTTCTTCATGGTTTCCTTTTCTCTTCTTATCTTGGGAAACACTAAACATTGATCCACTACCGGTTCTTTACTCCTAGTTGTAATTTTTACTAATGACACTTGAATTTCCTCAACCTTCCCATCCTCGCTCAATCCCTATGTGGGTGCCCGGATCCCATATTACCACTATGGTTGCTTCATTTGTTTCTTCTGGCTCATTTTTTTGGCCTTCTTCTTCTTCTGGATTTATCAATTAGTTGTCTAATAATTGATTCATAGCAAAATCATTTAATTTATCCATTGTGAGAAGATTTTTTCTGAGTGGTATTCTTGATGAAATGTACAGAAATGATCCATGCCAATTTCATTAAAATTGAAAACAACAGAATTTAGTTGAGGTGGTTGGGGTTTTCCGCTTTCTTTCCTTTCTTTGTAGTAAGGCTTGAATGGCTTTGTTGATGAACTAGATCCCTTCTCTTTCTCCAGATATACTATCTTGTTTGATACTTTCTACACCATTTTGACCACATTTTCCAATTCATTTAAATGTTATTCCTTGGGTCTAGTTAATAGCAAAGGTGTCTTACTAGCCATTGATTTAACTTTTGGTTCTAGAGTATGTCTTTTGATACTGTCTAGATCAACCTCTACATTCTTGGCTTCTTCATAATTTTCTACCAATGTAGCTTTAATTGCTCTTTTTACAAACATTGTTATGGGAGGATAAAGTGTTGTCGTATAATATTTTATCAAAGAATATTCATTTGGTTTTGTTGCAGCACTAAAAATATTTAATAAATTAGTGAATCTTTGATTCAAATCTTGTACTTTTTTCTTCCTTTCCATCCTCATAAATAGTAACTCTTTCATAAGGGTATCTACAGCTTTTTTATTACCGAATTTACTTATAAATACCCTTTCAAAACCATCAGAGTTTTCTATTGAATTGGCTTGTAAACTAAAGTACCATGAAGACACTTTAGGATAAAATGTATATGGAAACAGTCTCCATACAACATCTTCATGTTCAATATTTAAAATATTCAGAGCGAGATAAAAACGTTTTAAATGGTCTTTTGCAAAAATACCTTTTATGGGATCAAACTTTGGTAACACTCATTCTAGGTGCTTAGGTAAATCGTGTAAAGGTGCAGCCAGGTTGAGTGGCATTCTATCCCTCCATGCGGGCTGATTAAAAGATGTAGCCTTATTCAAGGTGGAAATTACGGTGGAGAATGTGGGAAAACTTAAGTTGTAGGGGACTCTGGTCCCAATTGATCAAGGGGTTCAGTGATTTCTTGTAGAGATAAATAGAATAGTTCTTCCAAAGTTTCTACAAGAATTGAATCTTGCGTGTACATGGATTTTTTCTTGGGAGCTCGCCTTCTGGGTAGTGCAGGGATTACTTTTAATCCTCCAATTTTCTCAACATAAGATCGTGTATGTCTATGGAAATGATCTACTTCTTCAAACGGGATTGTGTACACATGTTCTGAATCCTCTTCTTCAGAACTTATCTTTTTTTTTTCATATTTAAGAACGAAATATTTTGGGAAAGTCATTTCCTATGTAGTTCCAGTGGAATATTTTCTCACAAATAGAATTCCTCTACTAGCCATGCTCTGGCTTCCCTCCTTCTAGCACCAAATCTATTGATGCTTGGAAAAACTCCCAGGTACCTATAGTAGGAATTCTCCCTGATAAACAATCCCAATTAGATTGTCCACCATTTGGTGTGGGGATTCTGTCAAGTTAACGATCTGGATACCGTATATTATTTTTTTTAAATATTTATTGGTTATGGATAATTCCACCGTTTATGTAATTTTATTTATAAAGATGAGATACAAGTGCCCAAATGTAGATAATTGATAAGAAGAAACCTCACAAGTGATGCATAGGTTCTTACCTCTCATATTACCATTTTTGGCTTCTCAACTATTCTTCAAAATCTAATACTAAGATAATATATCCTATTCTCATTTATCATATCCTCGTAGGGAGAAAATTTAGAATTAGAGTATTATACTGTAACTGCTCATACTAATTTCACAGGTAGCTATTTCAATATAATATTCACATTCACAGTAGAAATAGTACCAAAGATAGGCTTGATATAATGAAACCATTTATTACTCATTCATTACACAGACATTTACATAGACAACAAATCCATTCATAACCAAATAATTAGTTCAAAGAAGTTAGAACAATCTCAATGTATAATGTATGGAAGCAAGAAGAAAGAATTCCACACATTCCAAGTAATTTTTTGTGCAGGCTTTCGTTCCCGAAAATCGATCTTTCTTATAGGAAAGAATTAGTTCTTTTACAAAATAGTCCAGCCTCTCTTATGCCAGCCAAAATTCATTCTATTGTACTTTATACCCTTATTTATTACAATCCAAAATTTTCCTTTTGTGACCTTTGACCTACCCTAACCCTATAAATTCCCACAATTTGTCTTTTAGTGATTTACATGGGAAAAGACAAAACAATATATAAGAGACAAAATTTAATGTGGGCCCTTCCCTGTTGGAAACATATGCAGCCCATGCACTGGCCTCCTCGGTAATGGTTTTGTATTTTATTGGCTCCAATACCTGCAAAGTCACTTCATGCATTGACAATTGTGTTTCTATGTGTGCCATTTGCTGGTTTTGTTCTAAAAGGTCGGTAATATTTGGCCCCAAAGGAATCAGACCCATTTCATGGACTTGGTGTATCTTCTTATAAAAATCCTCATGGTTTTGGAAACCTCGATGTTCAACCTCCGGGCGTCTTTCCTACAGAACTCTAGAAGTGTCATTTCTTATTTTATGCCTTCAGTGGTGTGTCTCGTACTCTTCTTAGTAAGCTAATCAAACTTGGCAAAATATACACCTGTGATACATGAATGCAAAAATGGAAAGTGAATTAGTAATAGGACAGTTGTTTTAAATAACCAAAGAGATTAATAATAAGAAACATGCATCATTATAGAAAACACATAAATAATGGTATTTCAAAAAGCGAACAAAAATTCCATCGGTGTGGTTGCTGGATTATTTAAGATGGTGGTTGGACATTCAGAAAGGTGGGGGGGAAACACATGTTCTGGAGAAAGCTTCCTATGGATTGGGGTACCACAATAGACAAATTAACCATAGAAATCAATCCTTTCCTATATGCAAGAGAAATCAAACATCTAACACTAGAGGATCTCAAAACATACCTTATTCTGGACGGTTGATGTAGATCCTTGTTGAGCTTTTCCACTCTCGCTTGTATTAATAATTTGCTCTCTCAACATTCAAAAAACAAGATAAGCATGCTATATATAATTGTGTTAGACCTACTTTAGCATATATAATCAATAATATATAAGCATTTAAAATCATCCATGGATTCAATACTCATTTAAATACACATTATTGGACAAGAAAAGATATTTCTATTAATATAAATAAAAGATTAAAATAGTGACAACCTCTGTTGCCACGTCTGCGAATCAGAGAAACTGAGTCCTCCACCTGGGCCTCTACCACTTCAATCCTGCATCTCTCGATATCAAGCTCACAAGCAAAGGAAAGCTTGGGAAGAACACAAAGTGCTTTAAGGGACAAAGGGATGCAGACTCAAGTATAAGCTCCGACAACAATGGAATATAGTTTTCTTGCTCTTCAATTCCTCCCCTTTTAATGTATCCAAAGGGCTCCTTATATAGTGCTTCAATGGGGTAATGGAAGGTCAAATTCGAGCGATATAAAAGCATATGGAAGGCCAAGAGGCAAGTGACTCAGATCCACATCAAGGAAAACTCCAAAACTATTTGGCCTTTTACACACATCCCGATGTACGTGGGTTGGAGGGTCAAATCCGTGTATATATGTGAGAATAGGCTTAAAAGTTACGTATAGCAAACAACGCATGTTTTTAGGTATGATATTGCAAACATCAAAGGTACAAAAATGGTCCATGGGGTCTAAAGAGTCTGCAAAGGGACAGGGAAAGCCATAAAGGTGTGATCCACCATGTGTGGTAAAATCAGCTGTAACAGATGCCCCCTAATGTGTGAGGTTAGAGGGGTCATACGATGGCCGAAATACATTATAATTCTATCCTAGAAGTGGAGTGATGAAGAACCATCTAGAATAACCAGCCATCCAATAGTACAATACAATGTTGAAACTCTACACATAACTGCAAGTAGATATAGTAGTATTGGATACATAAGAGTACAATGGCCATGAATAGGCATGATACAAAACATGACATGTGTGGTCATCTCCATGTACAATATATATAGATCAAAATCTCCATGATGAATATATACAAAGGATCATGATCTCCATGAAAGATGAAGATATATAATGGATCAAGATCTCCATAATGACTGGAAACATCTGACATATATTGGAATCAAGTCACGAGAACTGAAATCTCATGAACACTGGAATGATTAAGGAGGTAGCATATATGAAATGCCACCAATATGGAAGGCATTCTACACAATCCGCTATGAGTACATGTCCTACTATGTGAGTAGAGGTGTCAAGGTCGAACATAGTAGTCCATTGTCTGATTACTAGTCATTGATGTATACCATTAACAGACGCGAGATCACCCACCGATAATGAAAAGGGGAATCAAGGTACTAGAGTGCAAACTAACAAGTGTGAATAAATTTGTTGAGGTTGAACACTTGAGAGGATTCATCTATTAGGGGAAATTGATGTATTCCCAAAACTATCAATGGCGAGAAAACCTAACACTAATGACTGCAAGTCTCAAGGAACTAAAAAATGACTCTAGATTCCTATCCCAAAATAAATGATCTGAAGTTGATGGGATGAAATTTGCTCGAAGGAGAGCATTAATGCATCCCTCATCATCCAACATGAGGTACTCAGTAAGGCTGTATAATGTGGAAGGACTCGATCATAAAGTGCACGAACCAGTATCAATACCGGGAATGGCCGACAAGTAAAGTCAAGAGAACTAAGGAATGACCAACTCAGGTTTCAACGTCCTTTGAACAAGAGCATAAAGGCGAATGGTGACTAAATGTAGGTAGCATAGACTTGATATACAAAACTGGGACATCTCTACGACACAGGAGGCATCGACAGAGGCTCCATAGGGACTAGAATCTTAACCAGTCGGTGGAGATAAACTTAGAGAAATGAGTATAGATCCTAAAGTCGAACTATTAACCCAATCAATGGATGTGATATACAGTACTCTATTCGAAGGTGACACGACTCGAATGCTTCCAAAGATAACATCTTTTCTTGTCTGGATTTTTGGTTTTTTTATTTTTTTGGACTTTTTCAAATATTTTGAAAAGCTTGAAAAAGAATAAAAGTGCTTTATAGTCACAAACTAGGAGGAGACGAGTGTCAATGGGAAAACAAACTAGTTCCAAGCAGCAGAACATACCTTTGCTGAATGTAAGGACACATGTGTAGGATAACGACACTCGGGGAAACGTTTCCTCCCGGTAAAAATGGGGAATCAAGATGCAAAGGATATATAAAATGTCTCTACATGGCTAGACATGAGATAAGATCGGGCTATATAGCTGATAATCAAAGTCAATAAAGTCGGCATAAGGCTCAATGAGGTAGGAAAAACTCATGATAATGCAATCACAACTTGACATAAGGGAGTCCTGGGGACAAAGACCAACAAAAATATCAAGAGGAGTATGAGGCTCTTGCGCAAAGACATGGCGATACTATACAAAGGAATCCCACACCCTAAAAAAAAAAATGTTGGAATGGGCGCCAAATGCAACAAAGGAGCTAACTAGGGCACCCATGTATGGTCAAGCTCTACCATTCACATCATTTCACTTCTAAAACAACAAGAAGGTTCTGTGACAAGATAGAATGGGTTCCTACCTAAGGTTATAATGAAATGGTCATAAGGTCACGAAAAGTGCAAATGGATTTGAAATCCAACCTATATTCCAGTTTAGACATAATAGTTGAAAGTAGCATGAACAGGTCAAAACAATAGTTGAAACGACGCTCAAAACGGACTCCTACATCATCATATTAGTCCAAAACGATCCAAAATGGTCAGAAACGGTTCAAAACTATAGAAAGGGGGTAAAAAGTTTCAAATTTTTTCTATAAATAGTATCATTTGAAATTTTTACCCATTTGAGCTCAGAATTTCCCACGCGAATTCTGGGAGTTTCGTCCAACAAAATTTGACACTGTTTGTTCTAGGTAACTTCTCATGTCCTCCTCTTCCATTTTCATGCAAATTTTTTCAATTTCCGTGGTCAAATTTGATTTTTAGGCCAGTTTAAATTCATCATTTCAGCCCACGTGGATATTGGGGCCTTTTTCGAATATAGGGCTAGCTATACGGGGAAAAACCACCCAAAACCGCGTACATACACCATTATTTTGCAAACAGTCTCATATGCGGCTGCACAAAAGGTTTTTTAAGGTATATATTGACCAAAAACTAATTTTAATGTGCAGGATGGTTCTAGAATGGAGGGAGAGGGAACATTGAGATGTAGAAGAAGCTGTTTGGGGTGATTTAATGGCTCAACAAGCTCTACATGCATGTGGGCTATACACGTTTTGGTGTCTTGGCAGCCTAAGGCCCAAACCAAGACTCCTGCAGATGCTAGTAGACTATTGGGATCTAGACTCAGAGTCCTTTCATATCGACGAGATGTCCGTCACTATAGAGGTGGAGGACATATCTTTCATTACTGGATTGTCCTGATGGGGAGAGGTGGTGAACCTGTTGCAGCTGCAACAGTTTTCCCAAATTTCTAAAAAAATTTGGACCCTCCTTTACTTTGGATTAGTTCAGTCCTTTTCCTGGTTTCATCCTTTTGAGTTTAACCTATGATTTTCGAAGCACCTTCATGGAATTTGAGTGCTTTAAATTGGCTAGTTTCTCATCGTTTTCATGCCTTCATTTTGAATTGAGCTTCTGCTTGTTTTTGCATAACCCTTAAAGTTTTCATTGCAAATTATTTTTGGATCGGGAGGTTTCTTCTTTGGCTGATCCGCCGTTGCGGGTCTTCTTCAACTCGTCTTTTTATTTTCCGCCCCGCCGTTGCGGGTGGTGTTCGAAACTTGATTTTTGTTTCTCGCCCTGTCGTTGCGGGTGGCTGCAGGAACCCGGTTGTTTGTCCATCCCGCCGTTGCAGGCCTTCCTCCATTCTTGGTTGTCGTCTCGCCGTTGCGGGTGGTAGACTTTTATACAACTGTTGAGGGCGCGTTCTTAACACCGCGTCGGAGGGAGATGAACTCTACCCTTGCCGCCGTTGTGGTCCAATGGAAAATATGGACATGCGGTTTATGGCCTGTTGGCACTTGGGCAGACCCGGGTTAATGCTTTTCTCGTCGCACCAACAAAAGACCCACTGTGTTGGCCCTTTCGGCAACAACCTGTGCGCAGGTTGCAGTCTCACCCGAAACAGCAATGGGGTGCCGCAGAATCAGGTTTCTGCATGCAGAGAGGGGGATTACTGTACCTTAATCTTCCTAAACAATTATTATTCCACTTCCTGTTAACTTATCATTCATTCACATATAACTTCACAGCATAATAAACAAACCAAACTTGCATAACCCACTACAGGGAATCCACAGCGAAGCTTAGTATTAGCAGAGATCTTATATTATCAGATATATTCAGTTTAATGCATGAAAATGACAGAAACAGAAACAACACAACAAAACCACAACACCACATATAACGTGGTTCACCCCCAGTGTAGGGGCTACGTCCACAAACTGCGTTTTATTCCTCTTTCCTCAAAACCACAGTTTATCTGCGCACTCAGCTGCAGATTCCTTCAACTCTTAACAGCCGCGCACACAGCAGCAGGCTTCTGCGCACACAGCTGCAGATCTTTCTTTCCTCCTTACAAAATCCCTCTCCGCACACAGCTGCAGAGGTCGTCCACGCACACAGCTGGGACTTGTCCTTTCCTTACAAAATCCGATCTTACTTGCCTTATCTTTTCTTACATCAAAAAG
>LPNX010977167.1:23826-35855 GCA_001517045.1 Pseudotsuga menziesii
CATCCCAATTATAGTTGTCATTTTGACCAATGACAGGGTCAAAATGAGCATTCACAAAAGAGTTATGTTGACAAGCAAATTGTTCGACATACTAAGCAGCAATTGAGATGACTCATTCCCCAAAATGATCTCATAGGTACGATCAAAATAAATTTGGAATGGACCACAACAGATACGATGCGACAATTTTCCTGGGGAATCCGTAACTCATATTGTCTTATTTCATCAAGTTTGCAGAGGATCAAGAGATGACAGTTCAGGAAAAATCAAACATGGTTGTCAATGAAGCTTTGAGGACAAAGCTTCCCTTAAGGGAAAGGAAATGTAATAATAAATTAATAAATTAATATTAAAATGTAACAATAAATTAATAAATTAATATTAAAATGTAACAATAAAATAATAAAATAATATTAATGTTAATTTATTATTAATTAAAAGAATATCTAAGTCAATAGTCATGCCCTTTTATGAAAATGTGCATGATCGGCTTATATAAATCCCAACCCTATGTAGTTGTAAATTATCTATCATACATTACAGTTTTACATTCTACTTATCCATTTATGGATTTCTTACATTACTTATACTAGTTATTCGATTATTGAGGAACTTTGTTTTTCCAATAGTCAGGTCCTAGGATCGTGCATATTGACAGGGGGAGAAATTATCAATGATCAGTGATTTCAGATACAGCTATGTGGACACCCTTTTTCATTGATTCCAAAGGGGGAAAGATGAAGACAAAATGAGAGATCAAGACAAAAAAGGGGCATGCTCACAGGGGGAGCATGAGTTGTTGTCATCAATGACAAAGGGGGAGATTGTTGATGAAATTGTCATTGATGCCAATATGGACTTGCAGTGGCCATATAGGTTGGAATTAATGCCACCAATTCCCACTTGCAGTGCCTTAGACCCCTTATAGTGTGGGTTTGTTCCTTGAAACACCTTGTACCCAATTGATAAGGTCCTTGTACCCACAAGTTTGGATCTTGGAGCCACCACCTTGTTGAATATGCTGAAGACCCTGTAGCAGGGATTTCTCCTTGCTACAGGGGCAGGAATGGCTCCCTTCCGTCTATAGGATGGAAGGGTATGTTCCTGCATGTGGAAAATTCATAAAAGAAAAGCAGAACAGAAAGGAAAGCAAATGGACAAGAAACAGCCATGAGCCCCTCTGCAAACAAGGTTAGGGCTTCGCTCCAAGAACCTGCAAACAACTATTAAACAGAAATAAACTTGCAAAAAAAGATAAGAAGCAAGCCTGCAAACAAATATTGGTTAGGAACAACTAAACTACTAAAGAAAATACATAAGCAAAACTAGGTTATACCTCTCCTTTGGTGAAATGGGCCACCATGCCCTGGCTGGAAGAAGCACCTCCCTATCTCACTCAATAATGGAGGAGATATGGCTCAATGGGGAAGATGAGTGGAAGAGAGGGGGATGTGGGTCGCTTGAGAGGCAAAGAGTCTCAAGGCATCCATGGGCAGCATAATAGTATCCAAGAGAGGTGTTGTTTTAGAGTGACCCCCACCCTCCTTTTATAGCTTTTTTTGCGGTTTTAGGGTTTTAAGCCCTTGGTCTGGGCTTTAGCCCCTTTTTTGGGCTTTTAGCCCCTTTCGCCCTAACTTTAGCTCCTTTTAGTGTTTTAGGCTTCTTTGAGGGGTTTTAGCCCCTTTTTGGAGGCTTTAGCCCCTATGAGAGTTATTTAGGCTCCTTTTTGGAGATTTTAAGCCCTTTCCTTCAATCTTAAGCCTTTTTGAGGGTGTGGGAGTCTAATGGAGTGATACAAGGGTCATGTATGGATGTCCTTGGGTGGTGTAGGCCATGTAGAGATGAGTGAGAGATTTTTTGGGTTAACAGATTGCCCCCTGATGTGTGAGGGTAGGAGCTCATCGTATGGCCGACGGATATCATAAGATTTGTTGTGGAGAGGTGGTGCTTTAGGGGCTGGGGCATGATGGATTTTGGTTTTTGTATTAATATGGTTTCCATCAATGGGTGAGATACAAATAATGTGTGACATGTATATGGATGAGGCGGGCATCCCCATGCTCGTGACAATGTCAAAAGAATAATTTGATCTATGCTCTAAAATACAAGAGCCGATCATATACAACTGATGGTACATAATGGTTGCCTCAATGTGAGGCTGAATACAGTGACTGATATGAAGAACTGGTACATTGGACCCATGGCATTCTCATGGAATGCTATATCTTCATAACTGACGGTCTGCTGGATCTGGAATGGTACATAGATGTATGGACTCATTGGTTGAGAGTCAGAGTCTCTGTGGTACAAGTATGCTGCATCAATCATAAATCTATATAGAAGCACTGTTGGGGCTTATGAACACTATCTCCAATGCAACCCGGAAATCACAAGGGAAATAACCTATTTAGGTCCCTCAAATAGACTCCTCAATGTGCTAGAGTCAGGTGACATCCGGGGTCTTCGACCAAATACTGCACGGACCAAACCCTGTACGAATCTCAATGGTGCGATGATGTAGTTGGAGTCGAGCACGTGAGAAACAACCATCCCGAGAGGCACTAAGGACTCCTCTCAAGTGGTCCAAGGAACTCATCAATGAGGTTAATGAAACTAGGATACAGGGACCTTTGGGTCTATCCTCTGGAATATGTGTGTTGTCGTCGACAGAGGGAGACCTGCCCTTAGTCAAGGAAATGGTGTTTTCTTGACCAAAAGCACGAGGGAAATAACCGAAAGGTGTGAGAAGGTAAGTGCTCAATGGTCCATTCAATTTTAGAGAGTCTGAAAGCACGAATAAGACTCTAGTGGGGGCTCTTTTTCTTTGGTAGTCTCCTGTGCCCAAAAAGGATAAAAGTATACATAGGAGAGCTCTCCCATCCTTTGGGGAATGAGAGACTTCTTTACCGTTGGTAGTCCAATTAGGCTGGAAAAGGTTAAACCTATACTAACTGGAAGGTCATTCAGATACTTTTACGAGCATGAATGAAACCAAGCTTGCTCGGTAATATTTTCTTGATGAGAAGGTTGGAAAAGAGCTTAATGACAACCTATAGTGATATTTTTCATAAGGTACGGCCCCTCTGCCCGAGAAAGCATAAAAGTATGTAGAGGGGAATGGTCTTGGCTTGAGTGTTCCAAGGAGGTCCTTTTCAATTAATGGTCTACATGGTCCACAAAAGGAGGTAAATGAGACAATGTAGACACCCTTTCCTATACTTTAGCGAGCGGGAAAGGAAGCAGTTGCGCTCGACTATCTTTTCATTGTTTTTAGGAGTCAAAAAAGATCTTAAACGAAACTCCAATATGGTCAATCGATTGCGGTGGCATAGGCGGTGCCCCATGTCGGGATGGTGGACAGTGGTCCAAAGGTCATTTGCGCAATATGGATGGAGCAGAAGGCTCTCAAACATACCAATACATACGTGGGATAGATTGCGGCAGAGGCTTGTGAGTCGGTGTGGAAAAGGCACACAAACCGAGGTGGCTCTCTAACAAAGGTCGGGAGAGCTGTGTGTGAGTTGTGGTGGACGGACTTGACTACATGCGATGTGAGTGCAAGTCCGGGGGCATTTATATGCCAAATACATGCTAAGGAAATGATCTGTTTTGTGGACAATGGTCCAGATGTTCGCGTGAGGTGTGGTAGATGGAGTAGACAACTATGTGTTAAAATACAAAACAAAAAATAAAAATGGTGACCCTTAACAGGTGGTGGCCCGAAAAAACCGCATGAGTAGTGGTAGGGAAGAGTGATACAAGTATAGGTCCTCAGACACTTGCATCAACATGCTGTGGCTCGTAAATCGAGGTAACTTCCAGGAAGCGGTCCCGAAATTTGTTTGTTAAACATGAGACAATGGTCTCACTAGGATATTTGAACCCGGAGGTGTGAGAGGTGTCTCGAACGAGTTTCGGGTGACTTTGGATTGGCAGCTAATGGTGCTACCCCTGACTTGTGGTGAAAAAATGTTGACAATTAAAAAGGTTAAAAAAAAAACTACGCTATAAGGGACTTATAGTGGTCATATTAGGCATAGACTCTCTTAAGGTGGAGCCCGTTGCGCGGCTTCTTCAAGAGTCGACCATCTGAGTCAGTGAAGAGGTATGCCCCCTTGCCGAGACGAAGGTCATTGGCAAGGCAGGGTGATGGAATTTGGTCTTTTATGGGAAGAACCGATTCCACACTGTGGTTTAAAGGGAATGGGGTAAAACCGAAGGTGGTCTTACATATATCTCCATCATCGCGTAAGTGGTGCTAGGATATATTAGGTGGATCTTCCACAACCAACGAGACGGAAGGGAAACTGGTGCTAGAGATCATGTAAATGGTATTGGTTGTGGTTTTGGTTGCCTTGCCCCCAGTCTCTATTAGAGGAAGAGGGGCAGGCTTGAAGACGAGAGGAGTCTTTGATGGACCTGGAGGTAGGTGCAACATCATCTCAATTGGCTGGACATGAGTCAACACATCCTGGGGCCTTAGAGGTAGGGTAGGTGGTTTAAGGTACCACGCAGGATCTCCCAGTGTGAAATATTGTAGATTGCGGGTTGCCAAGACAGACTTACTCACGATCTCAGATGGTAGGAAAAGGAAAAGAAAAAGGAAAAGGAAAAGGATCATGTTGATCGAGAATGAACCCCACTATTTCCCTAGTAACTAAGGTTGAGGTTGCGACTGAGGTTGCGGCTACGGCTGCGGAAACAACGGAAGAGACAGGTCTGATGGACCGTCGGTGATGGTGGAGACTAGCGGGTTAGTTGAACTGGACATCATGTAAATGGACATGGTGTCTGAAGAAGGAGGTCGGGGGTGAATTTCTTCGATCAGTGTGATCTCAGAATCCAAGGAATGTTGACAAAGGTCAGCTAAAGCCATGCAAAATTTGGGCAAGTCTTAGCAATGGTGAGAATAATGTCCATACAAACCGCAAAGGGCGCAAGCATGGTTTGTTCTCAGTGACTTGTTTCTGACTATTGGCGCGGTTGGAAGTTCAACCACGGGGAGGTTTTCGGTTGTGTCCATGGAATCCAAATGCACAAAGATCATTGGAATCTTAGGGCAGTTCTGAGTTAGATGGCCCTGTTGTTCGTATACGGTGCAAGGCGGGATCTGCCGAGGTTCTGTGATGGCTTTGGCGTTCTTGCCCCTGGCCCTTTTTGGGTGGGGCGGTGCAGGTGTGGGTGCGGTAGTTGGTTTTTGCGGACCGGGTGGGGGATGAGACTCGACCGCAATGGGTTGCACGGGGGTTAAAACTACCTAGGGAATTTATGGTTGAGCTGGTGGATCAAGATACCACATGGGAATTCCTAATGTAATGTTGGGTAGGTTTAGGGTGGCCATTGCCAACTTGCTTATGACACCAGGTGGGGGAAAGAGGAAGGGAATTGTATGGACCAGTGAAGAGCCCAGATAACTCCCTGCTGGTTGTATGTGGGGGTACGACTGTGGTTGCGGCTACACGTAATGTTGCGACTACGGATGTTGCGGCTACTGTTGGTGTTGTGGTTGCAGTTGGGGTTGTGGTTGTTCTTGTTGTTTGGGTGTAGCGGTGCTAGATGAGACCATGCACAAGTCCACAGTCTCATTTGATGTCAGTGGCGGTGACACTAAGGGGAAATGATCCATCATGGTGGTATCGGAAAACGACCCAGGGCCCATATTCAACAATGGGGAGGCTGGTGTGTTGTCAACCATGGTGTTGATTACATGGACAACATTGGCGTGTGTGGTCATCCCTGGTGGCTCAATGGTGGTGATGGTAGGGATAATGTTGGTAGGTGTCATTAACCCTTGCAGATCATGATAAGTGAGCTAATCAACCACCACAATCTTCCATTCATGGGGGAACATCATGAGACGGAAGACAGTTGATGTGACAACTCTCATTATGTACATATAAATTCTTTCGAGAAGGTTATAGTCCAGTTGAGCATTGACAACCTCTATGTCGATCAGCACTGTCTTTCTGGCTAATGTGATGGGGACATGGGGGAGGATTCCTTGGGCTTTAGTGGGATGGCCATCATAAGCTCACAGAGTTGTGGAGGATGGTTGCAGAATTGGAGATCCAAGTTTCTGCCAGACTAGGGTAGACGTAATGCACATAGATTCCCCCGCATCTACTATGCACCGGTGCAAAACCAAATTCTGGATAGACACTAGGATTCGGAAGGAAATGGTGGATGGCATGCACAGTTCTCCATTCTCCGTGTCGAATGTGATCAACTTGGATTCAAAGGGGTCTATGAACCCAAGGGTGGCTAGTAAGGCTTTCCACTACATTGGCCATGTTTTGAGTACCTCAAGAGCGGACATGGCCGTTGCTGTTTGGGCCAAATTATCCACAATGCTATAGCTGATGGCAGCTCTAGCTGTGGTGTTATTGGCAACTCGACGTATGGGGGGTGGGGGAAGGGGGGTAACTGAAGAGGTGCATTAACTGATTTGGATGTAGAGGCCGCTGATGTGTCAGTGGGTTCAGTGGTGGTTCCGTACTGATTCTGTCTGGTTTGTAGGTTGACCTCTTCAGTCGTCATGGCTAGCAGGTGGTGGACACCTGTTTCGGCCATGGGAGGTGCCCTCGGAGTGTGGGGATTGGGTTGGGGAGGAGGTGTGGTTGCCACCAATCCTTGGACCAGTAATGGGTTCTGAAGCACCATAGGAGGAGGTCCTTATGGTGTCAGGTTGGGTTGGGCTTGATTTGTAGCATTGGTGGCTTGATGAACCTCGTTTCAAATGGCCTACTTAGTGTGATCCATGAAGGGACACTCGAATGTGTAGTGCCCGTAGACCTCACAGAGTGTGCACGGTTGGTTTGTGCAGAACGGGGCATTGCGTCTTGGTGCATTTGGTTGTGGGGTATTTTTGGCGGGTCGGTTTGCTACGACATTGTTGGGAGGGTTTGGTTGTTGACAGCCTCACTGCAGTTGGTTATTGGCTTGGTTCCGGGGTCGATTATTTCTAGCTTTGCCTTGTTCATTGTTGGGGGCAAGCTGCTTGGGACGGTTTTGTTGTGCGAACAATTGTCCCAATGGAGCGGGTGGAGTAGGGGCGGGGGCTTGCACTGGCGGTGCATAGTAGATTTGTGGGGGTGGCGATGCCACAAATGTGGGAATTTTCCCCATGTACTGCTGTGTTCACCAAGCCATGGCTTGAGCTTGTTGCGGTGGCACAAGTTGTGCATAGGAAGTTGTTGCTCCGGACTGGGACATCATTCTGGCATAGTACAAAGTTTGGTTCTGGTAAGCAACACTAGCAATATTGCTTGGTTGTGGTGGAGCTATAGGTGGTGTCAGACGGTGTTGTGGTTGTTGGGAGACTGAGCCTATGATGCCATCTGTGGCATGGGATGCCCTCGGTGCATCTCGGTAGGAGGTACCCGGACGGGGAGCGTCTGGAATGATAGTGTAAAGGTATCCAAACTGAGTGTAGATTAGGTCAAACTATTGGGCTTTCAGTATGGCATCTTCTTTGAATTGGGGACATTCGGATGCAACATCCTTTGCTATGGGTGGGAGTAAGGTTTTTAGAAACCAATCCAAGAAGATCCTGGCGTCAAGTTGGATTTTGCACAAACTACGACATCGCCGCCACTCATGGATGTGGTCGGTTATATGTGTCGCAGTGCTCTGGCTATAGGATAATAGGATCTCCACCCCTTCGTCATATCTAATAGGGAGTTGGAAATACTATAGGAACATGAAAGCTAAGGAGTTGAAATCTGGGTACTTGGTTTGTGATAGCTCAATGTACCATTTGGTTGTTGCACCTGTGAGGGTGCATTGGAACAATCTTAGTCTGATCGAGTCATCTACAATGCTATTTGAGGAGCACCATAGATGAAATGTCATAATGTGATTTTGGGGACACTCCCCTGCCTTGCCTTGAAACTTGAGAATGTCTGATGGCAACTTGGTTGGCATGGGAGTCCAAAAGGTTTGATGGCAGATGGGGTCATTTGTCAATCGATCCATGAAAGGCAGATTTGACCCCAGGTTAATGTGAGATGGGGAAATGATGGTGGTGGGGTTTGTAGGTGCATAGTGCACCTGCATGGCTGGGGGAACTTGTGGTGGCACCATTGTAGATGGGCCAATGCCCACAAGTGTGGTGTGAGGGACAGTGTGGATGGAAGGGACACTGCCCCCATGTGTGACAGGAGGGACAGTGTATGTGAATAGGGCACTGCCCCCCTATGTGACAGGAGGGGTAGTGTATGTGGAAGGTCCACTGCCCGCAAGTGTTGCAGGTGGGACAGTCTGAGTGGTTACTATGGGTGGTGGTAGTTGACTGATGACAGTTTGCATGATCGTGCTTGGGCCACCTGCAGGGTTGTTAGTGACAACTTGTGGTGTGGACATGGGTCCACTAGCTATGGTTATGCCAAAAAATGGATCCGGGTTTGCACCGACCATGGGGCTTGATGGTGCAATGTGGAGGTCTGGTTCAGACCGATATGGGTCTGAATATAAATCAGAGGCTGTGTGGCCTTCTGATGGTGTGAGAGGTCATCGAGAATGGTCTCAACGATGTCAGTTCAATGTCTCGAATTGTGGTTGTTCTCCTCTTAGGCGTGAGGAAGAGCATGGGGGATCAATTATGTTAGATTTATGTATCAATCTGGTGGGAATGATATTTTGGACCCTGGTTTCAATGGCTTCCTATTGGCTATAGGTGGTCACTCAGGCACCAAGACTACCAGAAGATAGCGCTTGGCTTTTTCCTCACAGGCGTTTCTACTCAATCGGTGGGGGTCGTTGCCCATTTCACTTGAAAATTCCTCTCAGCGACGAGCTACTTTGGGGTTCTTATGGTACTCCTCACAATGAGTTTCTAGGTTGAGCCCAAGTACTTCCCACGGTTAAGGAAGTCAGGGACTTATGTCCTCAAAGACTGCACATTTTTGAATTTAGTGTAAATTAATCAATTTTAGTGGCTCTCTCAATGTCATGAACTGAGTGGGGTTGGTTATGTGGTATGGTGTATATGTGTTGTTGTTTTTCTGTTATCAGGTGGCTACAAGTGGTTTATGAATATGTCGTAGAGTTCATATCATTGTGAATACAAGTAGTAAATAAATAGAAATCGTGGAAACAGATACCATTATTTTTACCCTGCATGTCAATGGCCTAACTAGGTGACTACCTTACACCTATATTCTTCTTCAACTGAGAGAAGGTGATGGGCTCTCAACACAATGGGACTAATCCCATCTGTAGATCCATAGGTCACCTCCCGGATACAAGGTTGGTCAACAGGGAGGATGCTTAGCGCCATGAGAATCCCTCCTTCTCTACCCCCTCTACCTTCCAAGTCATCCGTTTTTAACAATTTTTAACAATATTCAGTGAAGGGCCTATTATTATATGAGATGTTCCCTTCGTCGTATCCCAGAATACCCTGAAGGGTGATGACTGGGTAGAGGAGGAAGGGTAAGCAAGACTGTTAATTTTATGTCAGTTTTAGTTAGGCTATATTGATTAAGCAATTAAAATTTTTTGAATTTACACTTTGCTTGTACATGAAATTGTAGTAAACTGAAACAGAAACAGAAATAGAACTACTATGCTAGACAGAGGTGGCTGAGCCGCACTGGTAGTCCCTAGTAAACTGAAAATTAACCTCTGATTGACAGACCACACGTTTCGAGTCAAATTTGGCGAGGGGGTCGCAAAAAAATTTCAGAAACAGGCGAGGGGGTTGCAAAAAAATTTCAAAAATAGGCGAGGGGGTCGCACAGATTTCACAGACATAAGCGATCTACTTTTCTAAGTGAAGTCGCACCTTTCGGGGGAAAAAGGGCGACCTGGTTGTTCCTGTGAGGCCTAAAAGAGCAACCTCATCCCCTGTTCAGGCCCGATAAGTGCGACCTGCTCCGGATTTGGGGTTTTTCTGATCCTGAGTCAGATCCGGCCGACAATAACCTATACTGTGGCCAAACAAACTCAGATTTTCCTTGCAAAGGCTTTGGAAACAACAAAAATTGAATTTAAACAAGATTTGACCTAGATCTGACAAGAAATTTTAAAAACTAGGGCATAAACTGAAAAAACTAGAAATTTCAAAAAAATTAATCGAGGATCCTATGGGATCGACCTGGTATGGTCGCCAGTTCTATAGCAGGGATTTCTCCTTGCTACATGGGTAGGAATGGCTCCCTTCCATCTATATGATGGAAGGGTAGGTTCCTATGTGTGGAAAATGCATAAAAGAAAAGAAGAACAGAAAGGAAAGCAAATGGACAAGAAACGGCCGTGAGCCCTTCTGCAAACAAAGTTAGGGATTCACTGCGAGAACCTGCAAAACAAGATAAGAAGAAAGCCTGCAAACAAATATTGGTTAGGAAAAACTAAACTACTAAAGCAAATACATAAGCAAAACTAGGTTATACCTCTCCTTTGGTGAAATGGGCCACCATGCCCTGGCTAGAAGAAGCACCTCCATATCTCACTCAACAATGGGGGAGCTATGGATCAATGGGGAAGATGAGTGGAAGAGAGGGGGATGTGGGTGGCTTGAGAGGCAAAGAGTTTCAAGGCATCCATGGGCAGCATAACAGTATGCAAGAGAGGTGTTGTTTTAGAGTCACCCCCCACCCTCCTTTTATAACTTTTTGGGGGGTTTTAGGGTTTTAAGCCCTTGGTCCGGGCTTTAACCCCTTTTTGGGATTTTAGCCCCTTCCTCCCTAACTTTAGCTCCTTTGAGGGGTTTTAGCCCCTTTTTGGAGGATTTATCCCCTAGGAGAGTTATTTAGGCTCCTTTTGGGGGTTTTTAAGCCCTTTTCTTCATTCTTAAGCCTTTTTGAGGGTGTGGGGGTCTAATGGAGTGATACGAGGGTCTTGTATGGATGTCCTTGGGTGGTGTAGGCCATGTAGAGCTGAGTGAAGGATTTTTCGGGTTAACAGACCCTACTGATGATGATGAAGACCCTGGACCTGGTGTTGAAGCCATTATGGATAATGGTGAGTCCCTAGATGGGTTGGAGAATAATTAATGACCCATCCTATGGTCATTCATGATTTGATGGTGTCATGGTACCCCAGGAGAATTTCTAGCAACCCCACATGTGATGTCATGATGGATGTTGACCCTTGGAGGTCTCCTGGTGTGGTTGAGATGGTTGAAGAAGCCAATCAATCCCCTTGATTGATTAAGAATCCATGAAGAATTCCTTGGACCCACATCTTATGGCTGCAATGGTCCTTAAAGGTGATCATTGTGACCATTAATTAATTGATGAAGACTTGGAATCCTTGATGAAGATATTGATGCCCGTGTAGCCCTTATTGGGGTCATGGAACCCTTGGAAATGGCCATTATGCATGAGAAGGTTTGGAACCCACATAAATGGAGGCATGATGCCCCTTGGACACTATATGATCATTTATGGTGCATTTGGAAATGATTTGGGTCTTGAAATCCATACATATGGCGGTTTGTAAGCCCATTATTGTTGGAGCCTTTTATGTGATGGAATATTTGGTCATGACACCATCATCACTTGGTGATAGAGTCCTATGTGATCGGCTTGAAGTCCATGGAAAGTATCTTGTTTAAATATAATATGATATCTTTGAAATATTCCTTGAAACCCTTGCATGTGGTGCCTTGGGTCTTGAACCCACACACTTAGTAGCTTGTTGATGGTGATGTATGGTCCTCTTTGTGCTAATATGGATATTGGGATGTAAATGGAGGTAGATCCCATGGAAGTGCCTTGATATGTTTAGGAAGACTTTGAAACTCTTGTAGTTGGTGGCATGGTCTTTGGCACCCTCATGTGTGGGGTCTTTGATGTCCTAAAAATATTGAATAATTTAAGGGTATTAGACCAAGAATTTGTGAATAAAACCATCATAGGGTGATATTACTTGCCAATCCATTTCTATTGATATGTGGAGAATATTCTAACTCCTTACAGTTGAAGACATGAATTTTTCAAGTTGGTGCACCCCACCTTTTTGGGTCAACCGACCAAACAAAAGAGAATTTCATTATTGTTAATTTTTAATTGCATGTCGTCCCAGTT
>LPNX010977180.1:0-16496 GCA_001517045.1 Pseudotsuga menziesii
AAAAATGGGGAGTGGAGGAGATCCCTGTTTATAACCTATATGATGTAACCAATAAGGCAGAAACGTTGAGATGCAACCAGCTTCAGATGTTGAGAGAATGGAAAGAACAGAAGAGTATTCTCCTTGTAAGTTATTCACAGTTTTAATCCTGAAATAATAGGTTGGTTTGTTTCATTGGGTAGGTATCAAGAATCATCAGATGATATAAGAGTATACTCTGCACTTGGCAAGGCACCTGAGTCCCAGTACATCAATGCCTCTCGTTGGTACAAGCACATCAGTGCCTTACTAGCCCCAAGGTACCCCTTTAACTAGTATTGTCTGTTTATACAATTTTTGTTCTTTTCAGCAATGGATTTGGCTAAAGTATTTTTTCCACTAGCAGTATTTCTGGGGAAGGCGTTGGTGTTCAAGTCCAAGGGGAGAGTCAGCCATCAAAGGTGAGTATATGTTTGATCTCGTAGGGCTATTTTTCGGTGTTTTTTTGCTGGTTTTGAGATTGCAATATGATACTTGGTGATAGTGATGATATGTTTGTCCCTTTTTCAAATGAATTTTGCTTTTACACCAGACCAAACATCAAGTATGCCTTTACTAGACCTTGGTTCATTTGGTTAGTTTACATTTATATTTTTACTTTTTCCAAATGCTTCCTAAAACAACCACTCTCTTCCCCATTACAGGGTGTATTACTTGTAAGGTGAAGGTAGGTGGGTAGTATTCACAAAGTAATTTCTTCTAAGACTGTCTATCCCCTACAGATCTTGCCATCCTGGTTTCAAGGTTGTAAAGTGACTCCACTCACTAGGTTTCCAGCATTCTAAATCTAAGGTTAAGGGGCTGATCCATCCATACATCCATTCAATCCACCCGAGGCTTCTAAGGTAAGGGCTACATTCGTGACTCACTACGTGATTCTTGGGGCTCTAGGTCCTCTATGCGCTGGTGATGAAGGACTTCCTGTACGTGTGGCTCAATTAGGCCTCCTCTACATTGTAGCTAACTGAAGACGACCCCTCTCCTCAAAGTGTATCGTAGTATGTATCCCCGATTATTTCCCTTCGCTGTGTCAACAGAATGAGACTGACCTGTGGGTATGTATGTGCTCCCATTGAATCTGGAAACGATATAGACTTGTTAAGGGGCAGCGAAGGACAATCTGTAAGATCCTAATATGTCTTTGCAGATAATCCAGGTAATTTTTTTTTTTTAAAAATTTCAAAACCCGTCGCTTAAGCGACGGCAGCAAGTATTTTTTTTAAAAAAAATCACCAAGATCCGTGGATATAGTGACGATTATCCGTGGATACAGCAACGGAAATCCGTGGATACATCGACGGCAGCAAGTATTTTTTTTAAAAAAATACCAAGATCCGTGGATATAGCGAGATTATCCGTGGATACAGCGACGGAAATCTGTGGATACATCGACGATGTGCCGTGGATACATCGACGACAAGTTGTGGATACATCGACGGTTAGGCGTGGATATAGCGACGGCTTAGGCATATAACCGAATGTAGAACATTGTCGCTCTTGCGACGCAAATTAGGGGTCGTTGCTATTGCGACGAAATAGTTTCCACAGAACAAAAAACACTTAGACGTGGCAATATCCACGGTTTTCCGTGGATATTGCCACGTTTTTCCGTGGCAAAATTGATCACTTGTACTAGTGGTACGTATGACTGTATGGTATCTACATTATGGATCTTTATATTCTTCATATGGTTTCTCAAAGTCATCTTCCGATTGATGTTATTCCCTTCAAATAGCTTGGTCAAGGAATCAAACATATCTTTAGGTGTCTTTAGGGAAGACACTTATGGTATAAGGTGATTCTTGATTGAATCAGAAATGATCCTCTTGGCCTTGACCAAGTTCTTCTTGTGTAAGGCTTTAGCCTCATCTCCCTCTGGAAATGGAACCTCTCCACTTATGTAGTTGTCCAATTTATTTCCTTCAAGAACTAGTGAAATCCTATATACTTCCATGCTCGGAATTTTTCATCTTCACCAATCTTGTCATCAAGCTGGCGTGATAGGTCATTTTGAAATGAGAACCTCAAATGTAAAATAACAAAAGATTAGATCTTACCGATTTGAGGTGTCCATCCTGGTTCCGGATCTGGATGATCTAGGGTTTGTCAGAGAAACCCTAATTTTCAAACTTGGAATCTTTCTGATCTAATTGGATAGAAAGATGGGCCTCTTCACAGCGAGGTGTCGAATGTACTTCTTTTCTGAAAACAGTGGAGGGAAGCTCTAGTTTTCCAATTTCTTCTACACAAATGCCTAATATTGTTTCTACATTATCTCCAAAATTACTTTTCCTCTATGTCTAAAATTTCATATTGAGGTAAACTCGTATGTCCCCTTTCCAACACCATAGATTTGATCAGAATTGGTTTCACCAATTGGGACTTATGAGAGTTTTCCCAAGGTGACTTATTTCTTGTCTGTTTAGCATATTGAACGTGTACGAACTGCCACATGTCACTGTTTCACCTTTAGGGTCTGAAACTTTTACCACATAAATTAAATTCCATGCCCTATCTGGAAAATATTACAAAATTTCATTTGGACCTTCTTAGCCCAAGATATAGCAATTCTCCCTAGGTGTCCTGTTTAGGGATGAATCCCGGGAGAGGCTGGAACCCTGATTTGGAGGAATCATATCTCCCATAATACAATGAATATGAGGCATAAATTTTTACACAGGGTATATCAGGATTTTATTTTTGTCCTATGAAAATTTTGGCTCCTGATCCTTCTTCAATCTCGATATTTAGTGAATGTACCAAAACTATCAGTTTTAGTTTTTTAGGGTTTTTTAGGCCTAGGGTCAAACTAGGGTTTGAATTTTCCGGATATTTACTCAACCAAAAACTTTGACCTTGGTCTCTAAACTTCGATTTTGATGAGGAGATAAATCCTATAATGGGCTAACTCAAAAATTCCTCTTCTGTAGAAAGCCCTAATTTCCGGAGCAATCACTGAAAATGTCCAAAATCAAATTCCGCTTCAACAGAAAGATGTGCCCTTCAATGGAGAGTTATCCTAGCCTCATTTTGTTGATGATCTATGGAGAGAGACCCAAAAATTAAGAAGCCATAGCTTCTGCAGCTGCATAATGTCTTCTTCTAAGGTTAGCTCTAATACCATATTAGTTTTTTTATCATTTAAGCAATATGATCTTAGGATCTTATCTGAGAGAATAACATGCACAACAATAATCACAAAAGACAAGAGACACAAAGAATTTTCCTCGAGGAAACCATAAAGGATAAAACCCTGCAACTTCCTCAGAGATAGAATGAGCAATGGTATCAAAAGTAAAACCCAAAAACATAAAGATGATCTCCGATAGCTGATCTCTCTCACTTGTGCTAGCACTTCCTCTCTCACTCATGCGCCCCAGTTGAGTGAGTGTATGTGACAAATAGAGAGGCTCACTCTCTATTTATGCTAGTTTCTGACTTGCCAATAACTTACTAGGGCTGACTTCTCTAGGAGAGTCTAATAACCCTAGTGCCCCACAACTGTGGGGAATTTACCCCGACTTACAAAGGAGGGTTAATCTCTATGACTTTACATGACTTAATTACATTAATGGATCTCCTGATAGGAACATCAGGGACCAATGAAATACAATATATGAAAAATACAAGTGAATACATTTCGAAGTTATAAATACATCAACAATTGACAGGTGTAAGTTTTTGTCGAACCGGTTTGGCATCAGGGTAGGTTTGGATTTCATGTTCGACTATCGATGGATCTATGCTTGGAATCTCCTCATATGACCAAGAAAACACATCGTGAAACTCCTTAAACAAGGCAGTATAGATAGAAATCTCCTTCAGAGAACAGTTTGCACCAATATATGCATTTTCCACAACATTGGGATTTACAAAGATGTTGATAGGGATAGTAATGAAAATGTTTTCCATATTCTGCTCAGAAAATGTTCCCTCCCTTGGTAAGGGATTAATCGGTATATCAGTATCACTTGCCGGTATCACATGGAACTCTTGATTTTCAATCCTGCTTAACTCTTGGGGAAACCTTGACCATAGGTGTTGACCTACCTTCGTCTCATAGTTCTTATTTCTAGTATGGAGTAATGTCTAGGATCACACCATGTTCATATAATTTTGGTTAGGGGGAGCACTCCAAGTGCCCCCAACTATGTTAGAAACAAAAGCTGAATTCTGTCCTTGAGGAAAAGAATCCTTCAGGATAGTTGGTTGTTGAGTCTTAAGCAGCTTCTGAGCTTGTTCCATGAGAGGGCATTGGTGAGTAAAATGATCTCCCTGGCAGAACTTAGAGGGAAATTTCACTTTCTTCTTATCCTTTTAGCCCCCATCAACATTATTTGTGGGTTTAGGCTTGTTTTGGTTTCCCTCACCTTTCTTCCCCTTCTTATTTTTCCCACCGGGATGCTGATTGCCTTTTTGGGAGGATTGAGCAAAAACATTTGCATTTTGAGGTGAGGGGAAGCCTTTCCTACCTCTGCTATAGACTGCTAGACGGACAACCCATGGAGTTGTTTGGCCAAATATTCTACACTGGGAGAATTCACTGAACCAACCACATCATTGGCATGGGGTCCAGGCTTAGGTTTCTCAACACTATGGGAAGAACGCAGTGCCTCAGGTATGATTTCATATAGTATCCCAGATTGAGCATATATCAAATCCAATTGCTGGGCCTTGAGGATGGCCTCTTCTTCAGTAGTTACCCCCGAAGTGGATACATCCTTAGATATATAAGGAAACAAAGACTTAAGGAACCACTCTAACCTAAACTAGAGGGGGATGGTAGATTTTATAATCCTCTCCCATCTTTTCCACTCTTGGATATGATCCAAAATGTGAGTGGATTTATCTTTCCTAAAGCTAAACAAGAAGTTTGTGCTAGCATCATACCGGATAGGAAGCTGGAAGTGGTTCAAAACACCTCCGATAAGTCCCAAAAACTATCAAACGTAGCAGAGGGCAATTCAATATACCACTTTGCTGCAACGCCAGTTAGAGTTATTTGGAACAACCTCAACCGAATGGTGTCGCCATTCAATGAGTTGAAAGAGCACCATAAATGGAAAGTGGTGACATGGGATTTTGGATCTTCCCCAGTTTTTCCTTTGAATTTGGGAATGTACAAAGGTAATTTGGTTGGAATAGGTGGCCACATAACATTATGTTTCAGCGGGTCATTCATTAACTTGTTCAAGTCTAGCAAGTTCAAAGTTGTCAAAAACAAAAGTTTGGACCTAACCGGAGCCTGAAAAGTATGGGTTTGGGAAGTAGAGTGACTTTCCCCCTGGTTCCCAAATGTAAAGGTGGGGTTGCCCCTGGTTGTGAAGTAGTTGGACTACTTTGAAATGGATTCCACCCATAAGCCAGTGGATTATTTTTGTGTGGTGCAGTATAAGTAGTTTGAGCTCCTCTAGATGAAACTGGAGTCTGAAAGATTGGAGCGGGTATCCCTCTGCCAAAAAGTGAGAAAGGAGAGCTTGTGAACAGAGTTGAAACCAGAGTTTGGAAACCTTCACCATAGGTGTTGTTATTTCCAAACTGCATCCCCACATATGCAGGTGTAGGGCCTACATAAGGAGTGGATGGGGGGGTATTCCCCCCATTCCAAGGAAATCCTTGAACAAATGAAGAGGATCCAATAGGACCACTCTGAACAGTGTGTGTGAAGGAGGGGGAAGCAAAAGGTGCACTGGGAATACCAGTGACCACCCCAATAGAAGGGCCTACTACATTTGTGGAAGCCGGTAGTTGAACCACCCGACTACTTGGAGTTAAAAAGGTAGTAGGTATATTTGTTCTAGGAGTACCAACTGGGGGAGGTGGCACTCCTTCAACTGAAATGGTTGAAATGGGGGTAGATGGACCTTCTCCCAAGCTAGCTATAAGTCTGCTCACAAGAACACCAATCACAGGTGAATCAAATAGAAGAACCTGGATGATCGTAGTATCGTTTAAGTTAGTAAGAGGTGAATTAAATTTTCTTGCGAACTCGTCAGCCTGCAAGTATTCTATTTCTACTATGGTTGTATCAACCTGGTTTGTCCTAAGTTCTGGCTCACTTGGACTTTCACTGATTCCTATCGGTTCAAAAGAACCGTCTGTATCTAATCTCTGCCTTTGAGGGGGCAGTGGAGGCTCCATTGTAGTATTTGGAAGAAGGTTTTTCAACCTTCTTGACCTTCTGAGAGGTTGGTCCTCCACAGTTAAAAATTGACTCTTCACACACCCTAAGGCCTACTAAAAAAAAACAAACCACACATCACTCACTCCAAATATTTCATAAATCCAAATAAGACACAAAGGGTATAAGATATGCTTTCCAAAAGAAAGCTGAGAGACAATTACTTGGCATCCCTGTAGATGTTCTTAGGCACAAGCGGAGGAATCACCCAATCACCCTCCCACACCTTCTACTAGGGTTACCTTCCAAGCCCGTCCACGGTCAACCAGAAATAGCCTTCTGGTGTACCTATTTATGAACCCTAGATGTCAAAGAGACTAACGGATACTACAACTATATTGACATTCTGGGGGGATAGTCGCAAGCCTAATTTGTATGCATGGGCAGGGAAGCAAAGCTCGAAACCCTGTTAACACCGGCACCGCACGGGGTCCAAGAGGTGGTATTGATATAAGTCCCCAGATGTGCAAAAACCTTGGTCTACGCTTTGACAAGGAATCAGAGGGTTATCTCCTCAGTCCAAGCCTCCATGCGGCCTCGTGCTTAACTCTAGTTTGAGAGGAGCTTCCCAGATACAATCAACATAGAAGAGGATTTACCTATTGATTGGCCAGCTACGTCTGAAATCAAATACTTGTGGAGAGCTTAAAGTCCCTAATCCACAAGTCTAGCCTAAGTTAGTTGGTGTAGGAGCCTAAAAAAAAAACTTACTAATAATTTTTAATTATATTGTTCATTTTAAAAGGCTGTTTTTAGTCAGAGGTAAATGGCGTGAAACTAGTGTGATGTTATTGATTCGATAAGAAAAAGAAAAATGATGTATAAAGCAAATTTCAAAGTAAATTATGACTACTGAAACCAAACTTCTTTTCTTTTTGTAAATAGAAGCTAATGAATTTATAACTAAGTGCAAGAAAACTAGGACTTCTTTTTATAAATTTTGAATTTTTATTTGAAAAATACTTAAAAGAAACAATTAAATGCAACTAAATGCAAAAAGTATAAAATGTTTTTCTTCTCTTTTCAAAAACTTCAAAAACTATAATGCATCTAAATGCAAGTTTTGAGCAAGTTCAAATAATCACATCATATAAAAAGTGAAATGAGGCATAAAGGACCTAAAATGACCTACTTCAACCAACTGCAAGAAGACTTGGAAAAAACCTAACTTGGATAAACTATTGAACCCAAAGAGTCCACTAGATTCACAAAAGAAAAGTGACAAACTGACAACACCAAATGCATCACAGAGTATAAAGTATATGAATCCCTGATCATTGACCTAGACACAAGCACTCAAACTTACAGACCAATCAGGAGGACCACCTACACTTCACAAATGAAGGAAATTCAAAAAAAGGCTCAAAGGATTAATGAACAATCAAATGGTGTGATACACAGGCTTCAAACTCACAGAGTCATGCCATAAACAGAAAACTTCCAAAAAACTCAAAAGCCAAAGAGACAGGGACAAGCAAAACCCTATCCAACTTTTAAGCTGCTACATGACACACGGGACTGTGTATGCAGGAAACCCACATATGACATGCGACTGTCTAGATAGCAACTCATGTGTACAAGGTCACGCACACGACTGTGCACAAAGCAACCTGCGTGTACTACTAAAAAAAATTTCAAAGAAAAAAGACTAACAAAGAATTCTGGGAACACTACACTGTAAATCAAAAGTAAGATAAAAATAATCACACTCAGAATCAAAATTGGAACAAAGACTGGTAAAGGGACCTAAAGGATGGATCCACAGCAAGCTGGACTCCCCAGCGGAGTCACCAGTTCCATTGTACAGGATAATACACCCTTGTAACCTGGGGTATGGGGTTACCAACTTACTAATAAACTTGCATACAATAAGCTTTTACAGAAAATGAAATAGGAATAGGAAGAGATTTTGGCTTACCTGGTTTATGATGGTTGATCCAAGCTTGGTATTCTCCTACTTCAACCTTCTCCAAAGCTTCTAGGGATGCTTCTCTTCACCTGCAAAGAGCCAACTCTTCAAGAAATATCTCATACATATATATATCATAGGTTAGATGAAATGCATATTTATAACATAATTGAAATCATTCATTAACCAATATACACGAGAAAAGAACAATACAAAGATTGGAAGAAGAAATCTCTTTATTAACAAACTGTGAATAGGTGAGAATACAACCCAGCTTCTTACACAAGGACTCCTCTGCAACCGAGGACACTGAGTTCTGCTAATCCAAGACTCTGAAGGGATACCACCAACATAAATTTGCTCTTCTAGAATTGATTGATTAGTCCCATCCCAAGGCCTCTATTTATACATTGGGAAATACCGTGGTTTCGAAGGTTAGGATGGTTGAGACAGTTGGGATAGTTATGGATTAAGGCCCAACTAATCTTATCTAATCACGATTTATATTTTTTAATGTCGAATTAAGGTACATGCGAGTATGTATATAAGCAAGGCGTGTATGACATGCTTGTTGCTCGAAGGGAACTCGCGTGTTTAACGTACACATGGGTTGCAATGCAAATAGTCACATGTGACACGAGAGTTACAATGCAAATAGGTGCGTGTGCAACCCTAAACTCAGAATAAAAATATATGAAGCTGGTCTGAAGACTATGCATCAATGGTCATGCACATCTATAGTGTTTTAGGCAACTTCAATCCAAATTGTCCTTTTGTGTCCCGACATAGTGAATTTTAGTACTCGGGCGAAGAAGTGCCATTTAGGTTGATAACACCCCACTAGTATTTACTCCATTTCACACCATGAGAGAAACAAATAACGTATGCATAAATTTCATTATGAAATATTTCAATAGTAACATTAGTCAATTTCACATCATGGAATCATAAAACCATGTATACATAAATTCAATGATGAAATTTTAAATTAAATTGTAAAATAACCATACAATTATTTTTCCCATAAACAAGTAATACACTACCGCACCCAAGACAAATTTCAACTTTATATATAACATTCCACGGAGAAATAACAAATGTAAGGAAATGAAATGAATTTGATATTAGAATTTAATTGAATTATTCTCAATTCCCTCATCTTTCGAACACTCACCCTCACTTTGTAAAAACATAATAAAAGAATATCATTTCAATAAAAGAGAAATTTTTGTACCACTTAAAGTTGCAATACAAAAACATAAAGGTTAGAAATTTTCCAATACCCTATGATCCCATGGAGTCATCTTTGTCATCATCAACCTGGAAGAATATATAAGATCCCATTGAATCATCTTTGTCATCATCATTATAGAAGAATATAATTTATTCAATAAAAAATATTAGCACATATATATTTATATTGATAAAAGGATGAATTTATACAAAAATCCTCCATTACTGTTTTAGTGGTTCCATTTCTATTTTAGAGGTTCTAATAATGAAACCTTCTCAAAGAAACTAATATATACAGTCATCCAAAAGTGGGGATTTCTATTCCATCCTATAGTAATCCATAAACTACTAAAGATTTTCACATATTGACTAGTAAGCAAAATGCAAAAAAAAACATTCAAAACTTAAGATAATTGCTAGTATCACTCTCGGTTCCCTAATCAACATAGAGAACCACATCGTTGTTTTATTCATTATCAGAGTTGTTAACAACTTCTTCATGAACATATTCATCAAATATAGGCTCAACATCATAGGAGTCTTCTTCCATTTTTATCTCAGTATCTTCTTCTTTCCCTTTGCTATAGGCATCTTCATCATTTACTCTATTAGCATTAGGGTGAACTTGCACACCCTCACTATCCTCCTTTTCCATCAAACTAGTGAAAATATGGACCAAGTGCATTACCGACTTACCTTCTCCATTCTTAAAGTATGGAGTTTCTTCATTTTTAGAATCCCCCCCAACTAATCCACTAGAAATTCTTGAACCTCCGTAACCCACATGTGCCAGACAAAAGAGAGATAAGATATTTTACAGGTTACTTGAAAAATAACACATTGATGATTAGACCCACTGCTGAAGTGCCTATCTCCTCAAGGCAAGGATAAGGATAAGAAACTATCATCAGACTCAAGCATTCCATGGAAAGAGACTCCCAGGGTTATATCTACCAACAAATCTTAATTTGAAACCTTCCTCACAATAGGAGGAATGCCACACCTCCACATAATACCGACAAATAAAACCATCAAATTGACTGTTCAATGGGATATGATGATTTTTAATACTAATATATCTACTCTCCTTAAATTCTCTTCTGCCACCTTTAAAGAGAGTGACATCACTGCCGAGAAAATCTTATCCAACTTCTATAGTTTTTATGCCATATATGTGTACAAATGACATTCTCAATCCATCTAGGAAGAGGGTATAAACACAAGAAGTTAATGTACCAACTAGGCTCTGTGGAGCCCATCATTCTTTCACCATGTTAGTGGGCCTAGGGTGAGGGTTCTAGGAATTTAGTGTTTTTGCCTCTTAGTTCACAACAGAATTTCAACCCAAAATCCGACACCTTGCATGTTTGAAATTCGACACTTCTCTGTCGCATTTTTGACACATACACATTTTTTTGCCATCAATGGCGTAACGTTGGATCTTCGACATTCTACTAATGTGGGTCAAATATTCGACACACCATTGCGTCACATATTCGACCGTTTTTCCTTCCAAAGTGCCAATTAAAAATTGCATAAACTGTTGAAAATTTGACGTTCTCTGACCCTTGAAGCGTCGGCCTTCCGACGGACATAAGTGCTGGAGGAATGGCGACGTTGTCGGTATTTTTATCCAGAGAGTGTTGGAAATCTGATGCCATTCGACACTTGAAGCATCGACCATCCGACACTGGAAGAGTCAGCCTTCTGACGGGAAAAGGGTCAGTGGCATGGTGACCGCGTCGGATATTCGATGCGGACCGACACTTAAACCGTCGGTCGTCCGATGGGCTGAAGCGTCGGAGTCATGACACTGCCATCGAATGGTTTCACCGAAGTGTCGGAAGAACGTCAGAAAAGTGACGCCTATTGGTGGATTTAAAAAATCGAAAGATTTCACTTAGTTATAGCGATTTGATAACAAGTGTGGGCTGGGGAGTTGGTGGCTTACAGAGGAACTTCCTTTAGCAAATCATTCAACCTTCCCCTAGGATAAAATGTTGTACGTTAAAGCAGGCTCCTTCGAGGCACAACAATGATTTTGCATATGGTCCCTCAAGACAATGATTTGTCATGCATGTGGGCTCGGGATTTGGTGATTTTAACAGTAATTGCCTTCCCCAACAAAGTCTATTGTCCTTCCAAACTAAATTGTCATCATGCATCATGCACAACAATTTGCCTTTATTAAGCTCACATAACTATTTAACTCTAGATGGCGAGTCCAGATTGGATGTTCATTGATGTTTTTACTTGCCTTTGCTTCCAAAAGGAATCGTTGTGTGTTGGTGTCTATCTTCTATCAAAGACAACAATTTACCTTCCCAAAGCTAAATCACTATGTATCCTTGCTCAACTGCCTTTCAAAGACAGTGATTCCCTCTGCTGTTACTTAGACAACAAAATAGTGACAAGTGCATCCCTGGGAGAGGCTGGCAATTACTAGTCCTAGAATGCTGGTTATAAAGATTTTACCCCCACATGGTTTCAACCTATAATTTGACCACTAAAGGAAACTTGTTTGGACTAGACATTGGTGAGTTGACAAGCAGCTTAGATGATTGAGTAGAGGTTAATATGTGGAATGTGTCAAAGGGCTCAAAGAGAGAGTCTTTACATTCAAAATTGTCAGACATTTTGGGAGATGAGTTTGAGAATACAAGTGAGAACAAACCTGATTTTGAGAATACAAGCAAGAAGAATTAGCAAGTTTTTGAACAGTCAGTGATGGATTTGAGAGAAAACACTAAAGAGCTACCAATTTTGTCAAATTTCTCTAAGAAACATGGTTCATTGTTTGCGGTCAATTCCTTCTCAGTCATGGATTGCAGGTCTGCATAAAACAAGTATGTTGAGTATGTTCCCATGATTGGGTCCTGTTCCAGTAATGGTACCTCAACATTATTCTAAGATTTTTCCCTGTATAAAAGATAGCTATTAGAATTGACCCTGACTGAACTATCTTAAATGCTGTTTCATATAAAACCCAAAAAAAAGTAAAAACAATACTAAGTTTAAACTTGCAATACCTTACTCTCTTGCAGAAGGTGTTGATGTCCTTGTCCAAGGTATTAAGAAGACTAATAGCTTGTATAACCATGTTATCCACTCTATTGACATTGAATTTCATGTTGGCTCTGCTGTAGCTATGCCCAAGACCCAATTGAGCCTTCTCCAAGTCTATGTGATTCAAGATATGTGATTTCAACTCAATGGCAGACAAGCTTTCTAAATTTACTTTGTTGTTACAGAAGGGTACCTAAACCAAACAAGAATTTAGAAAAGTCACTTCCTATTTGATTCAGAAAAGACTTGTACTAACAACCACTTAATGGAAGATTAGCTCGGAGTCATAGCTGAGGGATGTAGACACTGGTTATGCTCGTCTTGTTGTATTGCTGGTTTAGATATTAGGACTCTTTTGATGATTCGGTATTGATGACAAATTGAGTATCCTAGAGAATAAGTAAGGAAGACTTTTAATATTTTTCTTAAATTTCTTTGTTTTTGAATGATGGACAACAAAATAGTATCCAACACACTTGAGTCCTCGCAGGACTAGTCAAATGTATATTTTTATTTATTCCTTGGGAATATCAAATATAGTGATTTTAAAACACATCTCAGAGAACAAAGAAACCATGGATCTAATATAAATCTAACTTAATAAACAAATCCTTTTACCTTTCAGTATAAATATGATTCATGAGTCCTAACTAAAGAATTAAAAGACACTTATGGGAAATTGACCTCAAATTGACAGCTGTTAGAATTGACCCTGATTGAACTATCTTAAATGTTGTTTCATATAAAACCCCCCAAAAAAGTAAAAACAATATTAAGTTTAAACTTGCAATACCTTACTCTCATGCAGAAGGTATTCATGATGTCCTTGTCCAAGGTTTCGAGAAGACTAATAGCCTGTATAACCATGTTATCCACTCTATTGACATTGAATTTCACGCTGGCTCTGCTGTAGCTGTGCCCAAGAACCAATTGAGCCTTCTCCAAGTCTATGTGATTCAATTACAGAGCCCTGTTTACTCGTTTTTGCATGATTCCTTAATGTCAAAACTAAATATCCATTCAGTTGATGCTATGACCCATTTTGCTCCAAACCAAGCCAGGATTACTACATATCAACACTATGTACATCCATCAATTACAGTTATCTAGGATATGTATGAACAGAATTAGTCAAGCACATGCAAAAATATTATAAATGGACAAATAGAAGAAAACAATGTGGTTTAGACATTCCTTAATTTCTATACTCAGATTTATAATACGATCACACTTGTCTCTTAGGAGACAAGTCACTAACGAAACAATGGACATACCTGAGAGAGAGAGAGAGATAGGTAGTTGTAGGGAAGAGTGAGACAAATACAGACCACAAGGTCATGGATCAATACTGTCAACCTCAAAACATATATAAAAAACAAAAAAATCTATTTGCATTTGTAGTAGTTGTCGACCCAACAACTCTCCACCCACAAAAATCAAAATCCCTAATCGAGGTTCTACACCCAGCTTGATGAGATTCAAACCAGATTCAGTTAATTTTTTTAGGCCTTTCTGGCCACAAACAAATACACCTAACTGGACTAAATTTTTAACAGCTACACTTATTGCCTCATGGCTTGGGGCTTGAGGTCCAAACTCCACTCAGCGGCATCCATCCACAGTATCTATATTGACCAAAGAAACACCTTATCCTACTGGCCTGCAAGCAACAAATACAACAGAGACAACAATTTACCTTCCCAAAGCTAAATCACTATGTATCCTTGCTCAACTTCCTTTCAAAGGCAACGATTCCCTTTGCCGTTACTTAGACAACAAAATAGTGACAAGTGGATCCCTTGGAGAGGCTGGAAATGCAGGAAAAACATTGATCTCCCTTATAACCCAATTTATCCAAATTTATCATGCATTTCCCTTTGTAATTTATTATATAGGCTTTCCATTTTTATGCTTTGTGTTGTTGTTGTGTTTTCTACAGGCTGGGAGCATGAGTTTATAGCATCCAATCCTTTTGCAGCTAGTGAATCCCTTTATTTTCCTGGAGAGATGGAAACATAGCTTTTATGAAATATTTATTTATAAGAAGACCAATGATCAGTGGGTCAATGCCTTTGATGTAGTGAATGGAGTCTATGAAGGCTTTGGCTGCTAAAACAAATAGATATTGAAGTCAAGATATCTCACGGTCTAATAATAAAGTATTTGCCGGAAGAAGAGAAACTCTATAAGGCTTCACAGTTGCTTTTTACTACAAGAAAACATAATGTTCTATTATAACCAGCATCGGTGGCTAAGTATTAAGAACAACGATTCCCATCTAACTACTTTGTATTAGCTATTATGCACAGGGCAAGGAATGCCTTATTGTTTGTGACTTCGTACAAAGAGGCAATCTTTAAGAGGGCCTTCATATTGAAGAGTATAAACCAATGATTCCATATAAAGATTGGTTTACAATGGCTGTGGAGTTGCAGGAGCATTATATTGGACCACTTTTGACAAGCAAAATGAAGCCCACGAAAAAGTCGATCACAAAAATAAATTGTATGTTTTTTCAAAGTTTTTGCTTAAAACTCCTACTCTATCTTTGTTAATGCATTCTAATGATATAGGCTTGCCTATGGATTCACAGGGGAAACTTATCAAATATATCACTATTTCTTGTTTGGATTTATGATAAAATGATGGGTGAATTCTAGGGTTTCATGCACATGCAAGATTGATGCTAGAATTGTTGGAAGAACACAAGCACAAGGAGGATCTAGGGTTTTCTTGGTTGCTCCATTGGTAAAGTTTGGTGAAATTATGCTTCTATGGATTGAATGGTGGTTGTAAAGCTGTGTTTTCTCTGAATTAGGTATTTTTACCAGCTTTTGTCAACTTTTACATGTTATAAAACATCCTCTTGAAGGATTTTTCTCTTGTTTGTTCTTAGATCTCTGATTTTTTCCCTAATTAGGTTCCTCCAACAAACCCTAGAGGTAAATATAGTAGTATTTCATGTGTAAATATACGCATTTGCGTGATTAGTGTAGTGTTAGATTAGATCTGCATTTTTATAAACTAGAAAACCTTAGAAATTTATAAAATTCAATAATCCAAAAATAACAACAATTTTCAAATTATAAGCCACCCTCAAATTTTGGTCTGCCTATTTAGCCCTAGATCCTCCAGTGTGTCACCTATCTTCTTGTCTACATCCACGAACTTGAGAAGCAACCTAAAAAAACCAGTCAAAAGTCAGAGTTAGGGTTTCATACTATACATGTTTCAGGGGTTGGGATAATTTGGCCTTGATAAAAGGTTACTTTATGCCTTACAATGACCCCATTTAATTGTTTAGTAGGGAAATTTAGGGACTCTTTCATTACTGATCAGTGTTACTATCGTTTCTAGCCCGAAAACCTATCAAAAAGACCTGCAAAATCAACCAAGTTAGGGTCATATTTGAGTTATGGGGAAATCTCAACAATATAATTGAATTCTGCCTTCCAAAAGCATTCTTTTCAGGCTAAGGAGTACTTGTATAAACCCTTAAAAGGATGGTTAACTCAGCTGGTAATTCATGTTGATATACCAATGTGTACAATGGGGTGAAAAGTTACAATGGAAACTGAAAATACCAATGTGTACCATCCCCAACTCACAACCTACAGGGAAAAGCACAAATATAAGCATAGGTTTACCACTGCACAATCAACCATTAAATTTGAACAAGATATGAGATTAATAAACAAATTACAAAACTACTGGAGAAAAATAAACTGGGGCAGATAACAATATACTCATGAGGAATAATAGGGAAACAACGCTTCAGATACCGTTTTCCTCACAAGTCCATCTATCTTTTTCTGTCTTTTGACCTTTCATATTCCCATCAAACTCAAATTCCTATCAAATTTCTTGTAATGAAATGCCTACATTTAATTTTGTTGTCCTAGCTATATGGTATTGGTAATGTATTACCAAGAGGCCAGTTATCACGATAAATCAAAATATTTAAGATAATTGTTTAGATCAGATATAACAAAGTTCGCCTCTATGTATGGTAATCATCATCATCAACTAAATGTATGTGTGTGCACATGCATAAATACCCAATACACA
>LPNX010977180.1:29385-47844 GCA_001517045.1 Pseudotsuga menziesii
ATGTATATTGCAGAATGGTGTTGTTTATTATATCTAGCATTTAGGGATGCTGAATATATATAATGGGTATGCATTTATATTGCAGAATTGTGTTGTTTATTATATCTAGCATTTAGGGATGCTGAATATATATAATGGGTATGCATTTATATTGCAGAATTGTGTTGTTTATTATATCTAGCATTTAGGGCTGTTGAATAGATATAATGGGTATGCGTTTATGGTGTCTACCCTTTTATATTGCTGAGAAGTTAAGTATTGCAGTGGATCTTAAGTTTATTGCTGTTGTTCCGAATAAAAAATATTAAGCACGGGGGCTTAAATCTTTATGGTGCATTTCCAGTGCCTCTTGTGAAGTGGAAATTTTAGAGTTCTGAAATTTGTTACACTTCAAGTATTACGTAGTGAAACAAATCCTATATATATATTAGTGAAGATTATAGTAAAATAAATATACATATATATATGAGGAACATCAAATAAAAAGATAGCAACGAGAATTTATATATAAATATAAATGTAAAAGAAAAGCATTATATCTATGGTAGAGAAGAATACCAATGCTGATTGATTTACCGGTCGGTTATAACTTTTAACTGTGGAGGTGTTATTAATGCCTGGGCTTATATTGATTATTGACCAGGAGTTATTACATTATTTTATACCGGCTAATTATGGGATTTACCGGTCAGTTATAACTTTTAACTGTGGAGGTGTTATTAATGCCTGGACTTATATTGATTATTGACTAGGAGTTATTACATTATTTTATACCGGCTAATTATGGGATTTACCAGTCGGTTATAACTTTTAACTGTGGAGGTGTTATTAATGCCTGGACTTATAATGATTATTGACCAGGAGTTATTACATTACCTTATTTTATACCGGCTAATTATGGGGTGTTGTTGAATTACATTGACTCATTTCTTGACTACTGACTTTCAGCCATTGCAAAAATTACCCAGAATCACAGCCATTTACTATGGAGGCGTGGCTGAAATCCTTGGATTTATTGTGTGATTACTAAGGTTCAGCGGTTATTAAATATTTGCCGGATTCTCAGCCACCAATGGAGGAAGGCGTTAATTATGTTTTGTTGGGACGAGGATTTTTTTCAGAGAAATAATAAAGAAGGGATTGGGGGCGTTTTTCCTGGACACGCCCCCCCCTTTTTGTTTGGTTTTTGATCAGAAGAGATCAGCGTTAGAGGGGGGTGGTGTTTTGAAAAAAAAATCTCTGCCTTTATGTGAAGAGTTCTCTTCGTTGTGGAGGGGAGGTTATTAATTCTCTTTTGGAGCTGAATGCTGAAGAGGGCTGGAAAATACTGTTGTGGAGGTTAATTTTGGTCCTCCACTATTTTAGATCTTGCAGAGCGTATGATTGAAGGCTATTTTTTTTATCTATGCCTTTTCATTTTGGATGGGAATGCCTTTTATGACTTTTGAACTGCCTGCGTCTTTAGATTGCGATACTGTATGCGTGTGGATTTTACAACCACATGTGTTCCCGCATTGCGGATTGGGAAGTAATAAGGATCTAGACTTCCTGCGTTTTCATGCTTGGGATTTAGACCATGTAGTGATAGTGGTAAGTCCCAGGTATGCGATGGGAGAGCTACGCATTACTTGTGATCCCTTTCAACTAACAGATACAATCTGTTTAGATCTCAGCAAATGTTTTGTGCTATTCTTTGATTTTCAGTATTAAAATGTAAGAAATTGTCTGCAAGGGGCGTTCTTGGTATTGGAAATACAGCCAACGTGAGCGTTTCCTTGCTGCGTTCTGATTGTTGTTGGTGCCTCGACTTTATCAGGGTGGATCACGACCTCTGTAACATGCCGTCCTTTTGGGGTTTAAGTTTTATGAGCTTAACTTATGAGGTGTAGATGATGGCCTCGTAAACATTTCAGTATCATGTGTTGTTTTTTGGAATGCTTGTGCTGATTGTAGATTGCGCCCTTGGTTTTATGGACTTGGGATGCCTATGTTGTGTTTCCCATTCAAAGGTCCACAAATTCCTATAATGATTGCAGATCACGCCTTGTTTTTTTTAATGGACTCGGAATGCCTGGGTTTTCTTTGCTATTCAAAAGATCTGGTATTCCTGTGCTGAAGGTGATAAAAGCTAGGAAACTGGTAGGCTTGCACTTTATTAGAACTGAACCCCCACCTTCGATTTACGGAAAATGTGAATTTAGGTTTATAAATATTTGTATTGAGGCGTAAAATATGTTGGCCTGCGGTTATGGACCTAAATATACTCGTGAGGCATATTATTAACTAATATTTAGTGAATCATGAACATTTGTTAGTTTTGTTGTGATGGGTTACTAAATATTCGTTTGCAATCTATGAGCTTATCAGATTATGTACTTCGATTTATGACCTTTCGTGTAATGGTATCAACGTGAGGTATAACTGCAATGAACCCCAATGTCGGAGTTGGTTATGGCAAATTAAGCTTCTATGATTCGACTTCCATTCAGTCATGTCCCAATTCATAATTGGAGCCACAACCTCTTCATGGAGCCATATTGATGATGACTCCGAGGTTGTAGATATTCTTGTCCTAGCATGAATATTTATATACGTTACAATTGGGATGTCCTTTATTTTGAAAAACTGGTTTGCTTTTGAATTTAACAAGATAAGGTGAACTCCGGACCTTGTGTCTGGATTATAGAACAACTTGGAGAAAGTTAGAATAGGAATGGATTGAGACTCTCATAATCAAGTTATCTTGGAACTTGAGTAGGTTTCAGTTTTATAACCTTACCTTAGTGGGTTTTCCTCCCAGCTCAAGTGTGACTCTAGGCTGCAAGTTAAGTAATCGATTTATGAATGTGTACATAGTTGCCTTCTATTTTCTTATTTGTTCCAGATCAAGAAGTCAACCCCTTATTTCTGTGATCGGAGTGCAAAAGCATTCGTTGACATTAACTCTGCAAGTTAAACTTGTTTAGGAACATGTGTCTGTAATTGCCTACTACCTGCCTTGTGGTTGTTAGATTTTCTGAGGTGTCCCAGTTTTTGTACCGACCTGAATCAAACATACACATGCCTCGGAACTAGTTTTGGGTACAACAAGAATGTATCAGCAATTTGTATGAAGAATACGTGTGCTCTTGAATAATTTTGGTATCTTAAGAGTATGCAAGGAGGAACCTTGCAACGAAGAAAATGGTAATTGGAGGGTATCTCTCAGTGGAGAATTTAGGCAAAGGATGTGCCATGAATTTGTAGAACTACTCTCAATAAATTAATATAACACAAGCTTTGGTGGATGTAGCCTCGGGATGAGGTGAACCACGTACTCCGGTGTCTCTTTCATGTTTGCGCCTCATGTTGTTATCTTCGCTACAATATTGGTGTCTCTGTGTGTTGAGTCTAAATGTTTACTTTCTTCATGTTATTTTTGTACATTTGATCATGCTCTGCAAATGTACTGTAGTACTGTAAGTCATTTTGAGAACACCATGATGATATAATGCTAGTCGGTGTAAATAATGCTGGAGTTTACATTAAAGAAAATTGCCGAATAATTGCTTCACAATGCACATGGTTTTTGACATATTGGATATGAAATTTCTTGTAAAGTTTGCCAGAAACAGGTTGGACCCCTTCGTAGTAATAAAGGAAACAAAAAAAAAAACCTTACCATTTTTCCGTACTTATTGGCATCAAAGGCTAAGAGGGACACTACATCATCCAAAGAATCTGAATTAGATGGTCCATATTGTTGAGATTCTGATGAGGAATATTTTGTAGGCAAACCCTTGTTTGATGATGAGATGGAAAATGAATGCATTTATCCATTTCATGAAGAGTTGGATGTTATATTTGAAATAGATAATCATAGTTTTGGGGGCCCCATATATCATTCATCTAGTGAAGCATCTAATGAGGAACCTAAATATTTGGAACCTATAGAGCAACCAAGCATCCACTCTACAGGATCTCCAGGAACTAACATCATTATATCTATACTCATTTGATTTCGTACAAAGTGTTATAGCTTGCTTAGTGCTCCTCTGTGTTTGTCATTTACGTTCAACTTAATAGAGAAATCAACAAGTCAAGGCAAATATTTCTAGTACATCTCCTTGGTCTATTATAGTCCAAGCATTAGCATATTCAATGGCTTTCCCTCATGTTGGTAATCCATGTGTTTCCCCTGTCCAGTTTGGAATACACAACAAACATCACAGAGACGTTATGAGACTTTGTTGCTGATCTATGGCTTGGAGTTGGATGTGAGCATATTGATCGAGCCATGTTCTAAGACAACACTCATTAACTAACTCTTCTAAGGCCAGAAGTCCAGGCTTTAGTTCCGCATGTTAAGGAACGTAATGACCAATTGGGGTGATTATGGTAAACCCCAACCCTGGTTATTGGGAAATGGGTTTATGAGTTTGAGGTGCCATAGCAGCTTGCCAAAGTGAGTGGTTGATGGTATCAAATTATATAGCATAGGGTCCCCTCCCCCTTAAGGCAAGTCAATATTGGACCGCCGATTTTTGAGATCAACAGAAAGGAGCAAACATCTCAGCGCGCACAAAAAACCCTTGTCACCCACAAACCCTTGTCACAGGATGCCCAAAAACCCTTGTCACAGCATGCCCAAAAAAAGGAGGTCATGATGCTTACTCGTTGAGCCATGAGCTCCAAATCCAAACCATGAACTGTGTGCTCCAAATTTGTACCGTCAGCTCCAATTCTCAATTGTGAGCTCCAATTATCATCCGTGAGCTCCAATTCTCAACCGTGAGCTCCAATTATCAACCGTGAGCTCCAATTCTAAACCCTGTGCTCCACCAGACCTACTCCCAAATTCACAAAAACCTCCAAATTGAACTGAACTGTCCAAAACGAGTCGCGACAATGTCCAAATACACTTGTCATTTTTGATTATATATTATATGTATTTTATTTTTGATTATATATTATTTTATATTATATGTATTTTATTTTTATTATATGTTATTTTATATTATATAAATTTCCATAATAGTATTTTTTTCATTAGGCATAGTATTTTTAACTTAGCTATATGTATTTTAAATTAGGAATAGTATTTTTTATTATAATATGATGATGATGATGGCGATCTCACCTAATCCCTACAATGAAACCCCTGAAGATGAAGATGATGATGGCGACCTTAGGTAATCCCTATAATCTCACCTAATCATTATCGTTATGTTGATCATCATCATCTTCATCATCATCGTCATCATTGTCGTCGTTGTCTTCAACATCGTGGTCTTCATTATCATGACCCTCATCATCATGATCGTCGTCGTCGTCGTCTTCATCATAATGATGATCGTAATGGTGATGATGACGACGACGACGATGATGATGATGATGATGATGGAAATGATCACCATCATCACCATCATCATCGTCGTCATCATAATTATCTTCATTATCAGGACCCTCATCATCATCATCATCATCATCAACGTCATTGTCATCATCATCATCATCTTCATCTTCATCATCATCGTCATCATGACCCTCATTGTTATCATCGTCATCCTCATGATGATGATGGTGATGGTGATGGCGATGATGACTGTGATGATGATGATGATGATGATGATGGAAATGCTGATGATCACCATCATCTTCATCAACATCATCATCATCATAAGTAAAACTTAGTTTACTTCAAATATTAATTTTCAAAAAAAAATGCATAATACTGGCAAACCTAATTTCAATCAAAAAGTGATGAGAAGGAAATTGTTTGATATAGCCAATAAAATGAAAGGAATTTTTTGTATCCTTGAAATAATTCTTATATCTAGTAGATTCCTTGACTTCTAGAACTATGGGTCCCAAATATATGTTCAATAGAGAGATGCAAACCTAAGAGGAAGAAAAACTCCTAACTTGAATAAAGAACCTTCACATTAATGAGGGAAGAACCATCTACATAACGACACATCCCTATCTTGGATAAATGAAAATATAGCTTTGAAGGATGATTGAAAAGTTAAGCATGTGAGCATGTGAGCATGGTGATGATGACAATGATGATGATGATGTTGATGATGATGATTATGATTATGATGTTCATGTCGATGATGACAATGATGATGATGTTGATGACGATGATGACAATGATGATGATGATGATGATCCTGATGATGATGATTATGATTGTGATGATGACGATGATGATGATCTTGATGATGATGATGATGATTATCATCATCACGAGGATGACGATGAAAATGATGACAACGATGGTGATGATGACGATGATGACGATGACGATGATGATGACGATGATGAAGATTATGATGTTGATGTCGACGATGACAATGATGATGATGATGATTATCATCATCATGAGGATGACGATGATGATGCATTTGATGATGATGATGTTGATGATGATGGTGATGATTATGATGTTGATGAAGACGATGACAATGATGATGTCGACGATGACAATGATGATGATGATGATGATGATGATGATTATGATGCTGATGAAGACGATGATTATGATTATGACGATGATCATGATTATGATGATGATGATGATCTTGATGATGATGATGAAGATGATGATGATGGTGATGGTGATGATGATGATGATGATGATGATGATGACGATGATCATGAGGATAATGATGATGATGATGACGATGATGATGAAGATGATGATGACGGTGATGATGATGTTGGTGATGAGTATCATCATCATGAGGAAGACCGTGATGATGATGAAAATGATGTGCATGTTGATGATGATCATGAATACAATGATGAAGATTACGACGACGATGAAGATGATAATGTGTGATGCTGACGACGACAATGATGAAGACCATGATGATGATGATGACGATGATGAAGACGATGATGATGAGGATGTTGATGATGATGATGATGATTATGGTGTTGATGTTGACGATGAAAATTATGATGATGATGATGATGACGACGACGACGATGATGACGATGATGAAGATTATGATGTTGATGTTGACGATGACAATGATGATGATGATAATGATGATGATGATGATGAAGTTGATGATGATGATGTTGATGATGATGGTGATGATTATGATGTTGATGAAGACAATGACAATGATGATGTCGATGATGACAATGATGATGATGATGATAATGATGATGATGATGATTATGATGCTGATGAAGACGATGATTATGATTATGATGATGATGATGATGATGATGATGATGATGATGATGATGATGATCTTGATGATGATGATGATGATTATCATCATCATGAGGACGAGGACGATGATGAAGATGATAATGATGTTGATCGTGACGACGACAATGATGATGACGATGATGATGAATATGATGATGATGTTGATCGTGATGATGGTGATGATGACGACGACGATGATGAAGATGATGATGATGGTGATGATGATGACGACGATGATGATGATCATGAGGATAATGATGATGATAATGATGAAGATGATGGTGATGGTGATGATGTTAGTAACTCTTTTTTTTTAAATAAGATAAAATAATAGTCCTAATTAAATATTTACCTTTCAATATATTTCATCATCTTCTTCATCCATGTCAGTGTCTTCTTCATCCATGTCATCATCTGTATCATCAGATACATAGTCAACATTGTAAGGATTGGCCATATCATCATTGTCATCATCATCAATTACGCTCATCGTGTCATCATCAGAATAATCTTCATCGGCATTGTCTGCTACATCATCTGATTCAACTATTCCTTGGAAATCTTCTATTGGATCATCATCGTCAGCTAAATCAAGTTGATCATGCTCTTTGTCATCATATTCTTCTTCCAGAGAACCCTCTTCATTACCATCATCTAGGTTATACTTTACTGGCCTTCCCCTTGGATTGTGTCTTACAACAAACGACCAGCCCACTTTATTTGGAACCTCTGAGTAAAATACTTGTTCACATTGGCTTGCAAGAACATAGGGATCTGTTCCTGTCTCAAACAACCTTGTGTTTACCATGGTAAATCCATTATCATGTTCAATAATAGTTCTATCAGGATCACGTTGATTCAATCGTAACCTGTACCCTTTGACAACGAATAGAACTACCTTAAAGGATTTAAAGTCACACTATATAATATCTTCCAAATACCCATAGTATTGATTTTCTAAGACTTCTGGATGTCTGTCAGTTCTAGATGAAACATTGGTAACCTCAAAGATAGCCGAAACCTCAGAATCTGATGTTTTCTTTGTTTCATCCAGTTTTTTGATCCGATATCTACCTCCATTGTAGACCATAGCCTTATGGTGTTTTACCTGTAATAAGCAATACACGAAAAGATTACACAACCATTCAGTCCTTATGCAACAATACATGGAAAATAAGAACATGTACGTCAATAAGTGCTTTGTAAAATAAAAGATTTAGAGGGATATTTGATTAATTATATGCTTGCCATTTTATCTTTAACACCATATGCCAAATTGATTTCCCTTTCTGTTAGATTGTTATCTCCATTGCGTTGTGTTGCTTTTACCAATGAAGCCACACCTTCCCATGATATTCCATGACCCGATTGTGCACATCATTCAATCCATACCTTCATCTAGTTAAGATTGTTTGTGATGTATAAATGAATTGCATCCCATTCTCGATCAACTGTTTAATGACAATAACCATTAAAATGAAAGAAAGGTGTAAATATCCTGAACAAAGACATATATGCTCTGAATTGAAGCAATTATGAATATAAAATACAATTAGAATATGAAGGATATAATAAACATCCACTAGCTAATAATTACCTTTCAGCTTCCTCAATCTACCTTTCCCCTTCAGTTGCTCCCCTTCAAATTTGTTATTGGAGTCCGGATCACAAATGTGATGTAAATTGAGCTTCGACGCTAAAATAGGAAGATATTCACTAACATACAACATGTTTTGGTATACCGTATATCCTTCCATCATAGAACCATCCGCATGTGCTCATTGTCTCACCAAACCCTTCATAAATTTCAAGTGCCTCTCAACCATCCACATGGACCTTGAGTGCATAGGTCCACACAACTCAATCTCCTCAACTTGGTGTATGAGGTAGTGTTCCTGTGCATTGAAAAATTCTGATGGTAGATGCTTCTGCATTTCACACATGAGACGAGGAATTTATCTCCTCCAATACTTTATATCTTCTTTATGGATTTCTTTAGATGTCAACCATCTACAAGTGATGCAAACCAATAATGATATTTAACAAAAATAAACATTAAATTACAATATATGCTGAAATAGTGCACAAAAAAAACAAATATAATTTATTATACGGAGAATTAAAGAAACACTAAGCACATGCAAGTAATCGCTAGTTACCTCATGTATTTACCAAGATTATATATAACTTGTTTGACATTGTTGTCGAATTTGTCCGAGAGAGAGAGAGAGAGGTAGAACATACTGTATCAATATACAAACCACTCCATTTATTAAACAAAGAGTATACAAACAAGAAAAAATTATATGGACATAACAATAATAATTACCTTGATGAAGACATGCCAATAATGTGTTTTGACCCCCACAAAATCACCTTTTTTAGTTATGATATTCTTCAAGTTTGTATAAAAACCAGTGGGAAATTTAATTTTCCGCATTACTTCTTTGACAACATTGCTTTGTTGCTCCGTAAACATCCATGGAATTGAGTTTATATTAACTTGTTCTCCGTTGGTATGAAATTGGATGATGTCTTTCATTGCATGGTTGCTTTCTTGAATGTCTTTGCACACTTTCACAACTTTATCTTTCTCCCTCCTTAGCTCTAGTAGTCTCCATAAGGTTTCAGTAACATTCTTTCCAATATGCATTGTATCAAACTAATGAGCAATTTGTAGGTGCTCATAGTAGGGCAGCCTGCTGAATTGAATAGGATAACTTTTCATTCCTCGTGGAAGACCATTAATGCCTTCATGATCACGATGGACATCATGAATATTAGTTTATAATTAATAAATTACATCATAAATCAAATATGGCCACTACAGCAAACAACTCACAATAAAAATTAAAATACATAAAAATTCATATATGATGATCCATACGTACCATGATGACGATTTCTATTGTATTGCATCTTCAAAGGTGAGGTGTCATTCTCTGTGGTTTTAATCCAGTCTCCTGCTTTCCATTGAAAATATTTATTTCGGTTGTTCTATACCTATGATTCTTAGAGAGGAAATGCCTATACTCATCAAACACCTCCTTTCTTAAGCTTTTTGAACGACGATATTTTATCTTAGGACCATAAACTGGACATGCAAATTTACCCTTTGTCTGAAGACCTACAATATTTAGATATGGACTATCTATGTCAAATATATTCATATATAAAATATTCTAACTACTCGATATCATTAAATGCAATTAAAGTGGAACTTAAAATTACAAACCACAAAATGAAGTTGACCCAGGGGCATCATGTATTGTCCATACAACCATTTCATGGAATTGAAATTTCCTTTGTCGTATTGGTCTAGATACATCCTACATAGTTATGCCATTCCATAACTTCAGTAGCTCATATATAAGAGGTTCGATGTATACATTCATATCTTTGACTTGGAACTTACCTGGTTCATAATTTGAAGTACATATATAATATATCATTATGAGAACCATTAAGATATATAAACCATGTATAAGAGTAAAATAATAGATATATATATGAAATTAAGATACATATTACGACAAATGAGATGCCACAACTACATTATAAATAAAACAGTTTTCGTCAATAAAACCTAGAATAATCATCGACAACATTATGTGCTCCCTCTTTATTGACTACCATGGAGGAATGTTATTGTTGATAACAAAAATAGGCCACACCATGTAAATGGATTTAATTTGTGCAAATGGATTAACACCATCTGCTGCCAAAGAAATCCTAAGATTATGTGGTTCTTCTTTAAAGTGAGGCCACTTTTCCTCAATATCTCTAAAAGCAGTACCATCTGCAGGCATTTGGATAACATCATCTTGACTTCTGTTCCTGGCATGGTAATCCATAAATTGCACTATGTTTTTGCAACTGAACAGTCGTTGCAAACGTGGAATGATGGGAATATAACGAAGAACCTTCTGAGGCGCCTTTTTTGTTACTTTATTTGTACGATATCTACTTACATGACATTCCGAACATTCTGTTGCAAATTCATGTAGATTATAATATATAACATGGTCATCGGGGCATGCATGAATTGCTTCATAATGCATTCCAATCTCTTTAATGATGGAAGATAAATCTTGATATGTGTTAGGTAAAATATTTGATGGTGGTAACAAAAATTCCACTATCAAGCTACAAAAAAAAAAATTTGTTAATGTAATAAATAAATAATATTAACGAAACACTCTTCATCCATACGATGATCAATAATGAGTTAACAATACAATTATTAGAGGAATACAAATAAAATTTATCATGATCCTATATATGTGATGGATTATTTTAGATACCTTAGCATCCATGTGATTGTAATGTTTGAAAGACCATTCATGACCTTCAAGTTCATTATCAACAATATAGTAGAGAGAAGATTTGTTTTGGAGCCTTCATAAAGGGGTTCATATGCCTTATCGAGAAGAGGTATATCGTGAACATCATAAAACTCATCATCATTTTCATTATCAACATCATCATCATCCATTCTAACGTTAAATGAATCATGGATCAATGTATTTGTACCATCATCTTCAATTACATCATCAGCATGATCATCTTGTTCAATATGATCATTCACTTGTTCTCCATTAAACATACACGCTCCATGATCCTGATCCTGAACTTGTTCTGAAAGCACTTCCTCTGGATGACATGCTATAGGGTGTCTTTGCTTTAATATAAATACATGGAAACATCAATAAATATACATTAATATATGAAAAAAATAATATTACATACAATTACCAAAAAAAATGAATATAATAATGTTTATAATGCTAAATTTACAAATGGACGATATTCGTGCCCCCCCTCAGCATGTCCATGTTCCTTGCAATGTTTTGTGGCTGTTGAGATCAATATTCTTCTCCTCTTAAATCCCTTGCATTGAGTACACAGACAATAGATTTTGCCATCACCCCTTCGTTTCGATGCATCCCATAGTCTAGCAAGCAATTGTCGGTTGTCTTCGTTTGGGTCTGGAATATTTAATCTATTTGACATTTTGTCATAAAATTCGTAAATGAATATAACCGGTTGTCTTAAAAAATCAAGTTCCATGCATCAACATTTTGTCAAACGGAGAGAAGTCGAAGAATAAAAAATTCCCGGCAAACTATCTATCGATGAAAAAAAAAATTCCCACAACCACCCGTTGAAGAATAAAACAAGTCCTGAAAACGTCTGTCGAGGAACAAATAATTTTCACAAATCGTCCGTAGCTTCTACAACAAACATGTTTAAAACAATTTATATTTATAATGGACATGTGTCGGATATTCGATACCTTGAACATAGTTACCATTGAAAGTATGGGACCATAAAATTTAAAATCATGTAAACCTTAATTTTTTTATTATTATAAAAAACCTATACATCCCGTCGGATATCCGACTCTCAGGGGTCAGATAACCAACATTATTGGGTTCACAGATGTCAAAGATCTGACACGGAAGTGTCAGTGATACGACACTAAAAGGGTCAGAAATCTGACGCCCTCGTGTCGGATATTTGATGGCGCTATAAATATTTTGTTATCGACATTATTTTGAGTGATTTCTATCTGACACATCTGTGCGAAATGTCGGATGACATCGGAATTCGGGTTCAAATCCTGTTGTGGTTTTTTTGGATATTGTAATATAATGTAGATTCAACCTATGTTTATGGTTCTTATGCCAACCCAATGGTGAATTTGGTATTTGTGTGGGAATGTAGCTATCGATTGTGATAAATATGATCTGCTAATTATCAAATCATCATCAATTCCATCATAATGCATAACTGTCATGATGTTAGGGTGACTCAAAGGCCATTAGGGTCTGTCAAATGTTGTTAGGGACACTCAAATTCCATTAGAGTCATTTAGGTGAAATTAGGGTCATTGTGACACTATTACGGTCATTTAGGTTCCATTAGGGTCAATAAGGATCTAGAAGTTCTATCACATGAATCATCATCATTGACATCAACAATGTCATCATCATAATCAATGGCACCATCATCCAATACATAAACATCGTCATCATCATATATCATCATGATAGTCATTCATGTCATCAACATTGTGATGATGAACAAGGCATCCAACAACTACCTTGAAACAATTTTGTAAACAATGTCTTCCCTCACCTAACAGGGATAATTAGTAATTGTCATGATCCTTGTCATCATCATTATCATCATCATAGACATCAACATTATCACCATAGACATCATCATTAAAATCATCATATATCATCATCACAATCAATGTTGGCATCAAATGTGATTGATATCATCTTATAACTATCAACTCATTATCAACACCATCATCATTATCATAATGCATCGGTGTTACATTGTTAGGGTCAATCGAATTCCATTAGGGTATTTAAAATGTTATTAGGGACACTTGAAATCCATTAGAGTAATTCAGGTGTCATTAGGGTCACTTAGACACAATTACGGTCTTTTAGGTTCCATTAGGATAAATCAATAACTATAAGTGCTATCACATGCATCATCAACATTGACATAGACATCATCACTGATTTGAAATAACTATTTTTAGGTTTATTTTTAAGTGATGGTAGTGATGTGGATTGAAGATCTAATGTATTCACCATTACAATGATGATGATGATGATGATCATCATCATTGTTATAGTGATTGTTATCATCATAGACATTGAAATTAATATCACCATAGTCATCATAATTGTCATCATCATATATCATGGTCATCACAATCAATGTCAATATAATCATCATCATTACCAACATCATATGGTAAATAATCATCATCATCATCATCTTCATCGTCTTAAGCACTCATGGACGTTAGGATTCATGTCATAGTTTTAGGGCCATTCATATGCCATTAGGGCCACTAAAATGTTGTTGGCTTAAAATGTTGTTGGGGACACTTTAAATCCATTAGAGTCATTTAGGTGACATTAGGGTCACTCAGATGCCATTACAGTTAGTACTAGGATAAATTAGGATTTAGAAGTTCTATCACCTGCATCATTATCATGGACATCCACATTGTCATCATCTTCATTGTCAACATCATACTTTACATAGACATCATCATCATCAAGTACATCATCAACTTCATCATTGTCATTATGGTCTAGGGAGGAAAATAAGGGCATTAGGGCCTAAGAAAATCTTGTTGAGCTCAAGGCTCATGAATAATTCCTCCAAACACCACACATATATTTTTTAATAGATATTTGTCCTACAAGTGGGATATGGACACTATTGGGTTTTTGTTTGCACCACTATATAGACACAAGGCCTTGAACCACCATATATATCTTCTCTAAGGGGTGTTTAGTACTTGGGTGGGATATGGATTCCAATATGAGCTTTTTTACACCATGGTTTGGAGTCAAGACCTTAACCAAGGTCAGAGAACTAAAAATGAATCCTTAGTACATATATGAATATTCTTAGGCTTAATCATTATGCAAGAGTTCTTGAACCACCACACTTGAGTTCTTTAGGTGATCTTGGCATCCCAATATGAATATGGGAACAATTAGTATATTATCCATGCAAAGAATGTGTCTTGGGACCTATGCCATAGGTGGGGGAGGTAAATAAGGGAATTATACCATAGATGGATCTTGGGATCTATACAATTGTTGTGGGAGGAAAACAAGCACCTTATCATGTGGTATGTTGTCTTCTTCTTCCCTATGGTAAATCTAACGTACTTCCTCTTCCACTACAATAAAATAGGCCATTAATGCCTATTTTAGAATCAAAATTTAGTGTTTTTAATCCAATTTGGCACAAATACTAGACACTAAAGTTAGCAACAATTGTAATTTCAAAATAGTGTAAGAAATTATGGAAATAAAATTCACCATTCAACCCAACCTTAGAAAAACTAGCCACAAATACTTGTGAATATTCAATCTTTGATTGCCTCCAACTTCCTCTTTTATCTCATTTGATATTTATTTGAACCTTGGTCCCTCTACAATGATAAATTACAATACAAAAAATAGATTGAAACTGAAAGGTGTTTTACATCTCTAATATGAGTTAACTAGTTAAATTTTTTCTACAGTATCTTTTATATAATTAACATACCCTCATTATATATATTGTAGATTGAAAATTCTCTTCCTTCTATCAAACAATATTTTCAAGTATTTCTTCTTTGTGCATTAGAAGAAAATAAGAAACTTGTAGAGCCATCATGAATGAATTTCCACCAGAGTCCTATTATGCAGATTTTCCGCCCTATGATGTTTATGTTTATTCAACACATCTTCACACTCTTTAAATCAACCATGGACGATGGGGACAAGAGATCGGTATGATTGCAGGCATGATTTGGAATGTACCATGCACAATTACATTGATCATTGGTAGCTCTGTCAAGTACACTAATAAAATTATTACCATACTCCTTGACACCTATTTCCCTACAACCTACAACTGGAAGAGAATGATTGGTAAAGAAATGTTTGTGGGAAAATGAGCCATAGGTTCCCCATGGAATTGATTTAGCTTGACCACTCACATGAAATTAACAATGGCTCAACCAAAATTAGTTTGGGATTATAATCCCAATGATGATTCCAGTGGTTGTCCATTAGAGTGCACTTGTGGGGAAGATGATTGTGTATGTTTTAATGATGACATTAAGAAATGTAATAAACCTACTCTAGATGCAAATAGGTTCTTTGCCTTGAATAGAAGGATTTGATCAATCTAGTTCATACATTTTTTTATTATAGAAGCACATGTTCTTTGCTAATGATTTAGTAGAAAGCATGTACGTTTCTTATTTATTATTTTTTGTTATATATACTTTATGGTGTTAACAAATCATGTTTGTATATATGCTTAAAAAGTCATGGTTTCTTTCATAGGATGATCAGGGAAAAGGGAAAGGCATCGTCAATGGAAGGGTGAGATAATATATATTTTTATTGTTATATTCCGTACTTTTCTCTTTTATCTAATCACGGAGATCCTTGTCACATTGGTTATTTGATTTATATGATAAGATTTTTTGAAGGATCCCATGTTAACACCTTGTCTCGGTGACACTGATGTGGAGATATCAAAAGCTAATGATCCTTTAGTAGCTCTCAAAAAAACTGTTAAAAAAATGGGCAATGACCTAGCTTAATTAACATATGTAGAAAAATTACCTGAAAATGAAAGGAGAATCAAATTCTTGATGGAAAACATTGAGAGTTTCAATGTAAGTTTTTGAAAGTTTTATTCCATTATTTATTTTAAAGAATATGACATTTTTCTAAAGGAATCCAAGAATATCACTTGGTGAAATCTATTTTCTTAGGTATTCATGAGATGGGCAAAACCTGGTGCTGAGAGTAGAGGAGGAGAACCTATGGTTACACCCCCAACTCCCGATGCACATGTTACTAGTGCATCAACTCTTGGTATTGTCGAGTCAACCCCTCATTCTACACCTAGTGTTGGTGGGGTGCAGAGCACAACCTTGACTTCACATAGGATCAATACTGTTTCTAGTATTGTTGCACCTCATACATCAGAGGCTAATGTGAGTTCCCTAATTCTAGGCATGGTAGTATATAGCATCAACCAGTTACTAGTTGACTTACATATGAACCATGATTTGGTGGAGTTGATGAACCACATGACTTGTTGTTTGGTCCTATGTTCAACCAGAAGTCAGTACAAACCATGGATGAGAAGTACTTGAAATCCATGTAAGACAATTACCACACTAATATCAGTCGATAGTTAGGTTATGATCATCCTATAATAATTCTAGAATGTGAGTGGGATGCACTAGAATAGGATGCCAAGGAGAAGAAGATGAGAAGATAGGGGTGAGGTAGAAACACCAAGGATAGTAAAATAATGTGCCGAACATTGAAATTATAATTTTAATATTGCATTTGACTAGGATTTTTAAATTGCATAAACATGTACTTGACCATTTTTGTAGGCTAAAAGACACAACAAAGGAAACACAGGCTAGACTTGAGAAGATCGGGCATCACAAACTTGGCCCAGGGGGCCACATTAAAGTAAAGGGCATATATGTAAGTGTTAAGATTTTAAAATTGTCCTTGTTGTATTTTCTTTCAGTGGGTTTAAACACTTTCCTTGACAAAATTTATTATGGGAAATGTAGTCCATTGAGTTTGGTGTCATGCCAACAACTGACCACCTCAAAATTTACTTCAAAGGAGGCTACAATTCCCTTAAAGAAATAAAAGAGGCCAATGCAGCCGACACCTCTATTATCAACACCGATGAGGTATACAAACTCAATGGGTTTTGAATGAATAATTAATTATAAAGTACGATTGAGCTTCTATAACAACTCTACAAATGCTATTGTAGGAAAGACAAGAAGCTATACTTGTCCCTCATGATGATCTAGTTTTAGAGACCAAAGTCGGTACTTCCCAGCTAGACTTCCCCCCTATTGCACCTATAGGTACTAGGGATGAGTTAAATTATGGAAATTGTTTATGTGTAGTTGGCGTCAATTTGATAACTATGAATTCTATATGCAAATGTATCTTGTAGTTTGATGATCCCAATCCAATACCACAAAAAACTGGTTGAGATGGGATTGAAGAAGTTGATGCCACTGAGAGAGTTGTGGACTACAATAATAAAAAAACTAGAAAAAGAAGTAGGGCAATAGAGATTGGCCACTATGCATGGTTGACAAATTTTGTTGAACTATGTGGAATTGTATGATATATATATTTGCTAGAGTACCATGTTTTCATTATATGCCAATTTTTATAGTTATAGTGTTTCCTGATCATGTTCTATATGCATGAAATATATATGTCTATTATGTTTGTTGTTGTATATATGTATGTTCATTTTCTTTGAATTTTGTAATTGGGCTCTATACATGTTTATTAGTGTTCATTTTCCATACTATGTCATATGACCACATGGAAAATGAGCACTGTGAAAACACATGAAAACAAAACATGTATCCTTGTTGTTGTCATGAATGATAACATTTCTAAGAATTTCCTCTTAGATACATGTTGGTTTGCATATATATATATAAACTTAGTATTATATTATGACTTCTCTAGGTATTTACGTGCACATAAATGCAACTAATAAATAATATATGTTGTATATATTAAGCTAACTTTGTAATACATGATGTAATGCTATTTCCGTAGAGAATACATTATTCTCAAAACATACATAAGTTCATAAATGCATTCACCTTTGGTGTTTTTAGGGTAAGATACATG
>LPNX010977180.1:47937-133701 GCA_001517045.1 Pseudotsuga menziesii
ATTTTCTTTAAGCTTATGATTATTTAATGAATGTTTTGTTGATTTTATTTTGCTGGTTTATGTTGTATACATTAAGCTAATTGTGTAATACATGATGCAATGCTATAAGAGAGCAATGAATTGCACTTAATCCAACAAATTTGAGAACACTTAATTAACAAATTTGAGAATCCATCTAAAGTATGATTAAATCATGGATAGGGAATGCAAAGGAATCAATATTGTATCATGGACAGCATAAATTCCAAAATATACCTACCTTGATAGACCCCAAAACATGATTTAGAGATCCAACAAATTTGAGGATCCATCTAAAGTACGATTAGATCATGGATAGGGAATGCAAAGCAATCAATATGGATAGGGAATGCAAAGGAATCAATATTGTATCATGGAGAGCATAAATTTAAAAATATGCCTACCTTGGTAGACCCCAAAACATGATCTAGAGATCCAACAAATTTGAGGATCCATCTAAAGTACGATTAGATCATGGATAGGGAATGCAAAGGAATCAATATTGTATCATGGAGAGCATCAAGTCCAAAATTTGCCTACCTTGATAGACCCCAAAACATGGTCCCATTTCTATTGTAAGTAAAAGTTCAAATGCAAAGGAATCAATATTGTATCATGGACACCATAAAGTCCAAAATATGCCTACCTTAGACACTAAAACATGATCTAGAGAGCACAAATACGACTAGGAAAATTAAGACCAACTCCCAATCAATATTTTATCATGGAGAGCATAAATTCCAAAATAGGATCCATCTAAAGTACGATTAAATCATGGATAGGGAATGCAAAGGAATCAATATTGTATCATGGAGAGCATAAAGTCCAAAATATGCCTACCTTGATAGACCCCAAAACATGGTCCCATTTCTATTGTAAGTAAAAGTTCAAATGCAAAGGAATCAACATTGTATCATGGACAACATAAAGTCCAAAATATGCCTACCTTAGACCCTAAAACATGATCTAGAGAGCACAAATATGACTAGGAAAATTAAGACCAACTCCCCATTATGGTCGCTTTCTATTATAAGTAAAAGTTCCTAATGGCTAGGCTTGACCACCAAAAGACTGGAAATAAGAAATATAACCTAATATTTTCAGGATTGATAGTCTAAAATCATTTAAGATATCACAACAACAAGAAAGCAATCATCAAATAGATATAGGATATGGAAGAGAACCTGCTCCCAAAGGTTGTCCTAAAGATAGATATCAAAAAAGCATGTACATTGACTTGTACAGAAAAATAGAGTTTAGTTATTGATGGACAAGAAAAAGGAACATGCTCGAGCATCCCTTTAGTCCAATGGTCCTTTGTGGCCACTCCAAAACTGTTAGGGGTTAGGGGCTAAAAAAAATCTATATTTAGCCACTTATTCATAATGGCTAAAAAATATCTATATTTAGCCACTTATTCATAATGGCTAAAAAATATCTATATTTAGCCACTTATTCATAATGAATCATTGGGGAATGCTTTGCAAAATATCTTAAAAATATATTAGTGTAAGACTAGAAAAGGGATGAAAGGAAGACTGCGAAAGAAAGTGAGGGTGGGTGAAGACATGTGGATTGGTGAAATATATTTAGAACACCTAGCTCAGTTTTAAAGGATGTATCTCCTCTTAGTATGACAATTAAATATTGAATTCCCTACTAAAAGACCATAAAAATATTCATTATAAAACCAATAAGATAAAAAATCAGAATACCCACTCATTTTATCGGAACAAAAAAGTTTTTTCACTCTCAACTTCACACTGTCACAGAGTTGCCAATGCCAGAGAGATTCAAAGATCTAAAACCATTGACATGAATATGGAACAGGTAATACCAGAATATCTTAATCTAATAAACTACTATTATGAAATCAACAAACATAAAAGTAAAAATAAGTAACATAACATGAACACAAGCATGAATTACAACACTCCCAAAATCAGATGAGAGTTGGGAACACAGTTCCAGAATTTAAAAGATAATTTATGACTTAATATGATACGAATCATATACATATCCTACTGTAAAATAAACACAACTGCAAACGAATTAGCATGTCTCACATGAATTAATTCCAAGACTAAGTAGGCCATGCCATGCTGCTACAAGAATATTCAGTTTGGACCAGCATTCTAAATCTTTATCTGTGACTACAAAAGTTCTTTTAATAGACCTCTTTAATTGTCTAAATTCTTTTATAAACCCTCCTCATTCAGGACAACCAATAACCATGGAGTTACATTTCAGCAATGAGATTCCCCAGTTCAAAATAATAGATCTTTGATAGTCTCTCCGTTTTAGTGGCTCAGAAATTGCTTGATTGCTTTCATGTGAGTCGTGACAGCACTAAAGTGTCATCGAGCTATCAACGAGAATTCACCAACAAATTCATCCTTGCCACTATATCCTCTCCATCCTATCATTCTTGTCATCAAGGGCAGAATGAACAAACAGTTAAATAGCAGTGAAATGCTCATAAAAATTACTACAAATCCAGCGCACAAATCAGAGGCCAGATTTGGGCCTCAGTAAAGGTTTCATACACAGAGAGTAAAGGTTTCATACACACAGAGATCTGCAAGAAAATAGTTTATAGTCGAAAGTATGAAAGCAACTAAAATACATGTCTGCAATATTCCACTCTAAACTTCAGATTTCAGCAAACCACCTTCATAAACAGTGACATCGGCCAGAAGAGCATTGTCAATGCAGAATAACAGAAAACAATATTTTATGCAAAGCACAGATGATCAGAATCACAGAAGCTTATTGCATATGAAACCCTGTTTAACAAACCCATATATAGCATCCACCTGATCCATGCTATTAAGAAAACGGACAACAGATGCATGGACCATTAGGCCATGGACAGAAATTCACAGATGGTTATGATATTAGGCTAAGGATGGATACTCACAAATGGGGAAGGGTGTTAGCCAAAGGATTGCTAATCAAGGTCGTTATATGCTTATTTTCAGAGCTGGGCATATCATACAAACCGGGCATGGAAAAAATTTAGAGTTGGGTATGAATGAGACCAAGTATTAAGGAATGTCTTCACTATTAAGGAACGGTTGCCAGTTTTCCCTGGCGGTTGTTACGAAATGCGGCGGTTGTGAAGGCGCAGGTGTCCCTCTGCCTGTGTTCTTCAATTGCATGAGGGATTCCGATTAAAAAGAGTTAGTTACCTCCTCTCGCTAACTCCATCAACGAGTTATAGTGCTGTAAATATAGAAACATAGTAACAAAGCTCTCAAAAAATAAAAAATGTAAATTCAAAAACATAAAACTTCAAGAAACTAAATGCTTTTGGATAGAACTTAGTGCTGGAATTTGACCAGTAAATGCCTGTTATGGGACATTTTTTCTGGTCAAATACAGCTTATATTTTAGATTAACCGTCAAATAAAACAAAAAAATATCCTGAAAAGTTCACGTATAATGTAAAAACCTACAAAAGTGACGAATGGAAATATATATCAACTCATGAAAAAGTTCACGTATAATGTGAAAACCTACAGAAGTGACGAATGGAAATATATATCAACTCATAAAATCAATTTCTAGAATATAAGATTAAAAAAATCAATTTAAGTTTATAAAATATTTATAATTTTTTATTTGGATAAATATATATTAATTATGTATTTTTTAATTAAATAATTTTTTTAATATTTTAATATTATTTTTTAATGTTTTTAATCGACTTTTTACACTATTTTAATAATAATAATAATAAATTTAAATATTTTATCATATATTATTATTATTTTTTAAAAATAAATAATTAAAATACATTTTTATTTTATTTTAAAAATTAAGTGTATGATTGATGGATGTTTCTTTTTTTTAAACCAAGGTTGAAATTTGACATTCTATCTTGCTATCAAGAAATTTTTATATGACATTTTAATTTTAACATTGTCTTATCAAATTCTTGGAAGAAGAGAATCCATTGACAAATCCCCCCCGCAAACATTGGCTTATTTACCAGGTGTGTACATCTTGTAACATTCACCCAACAAATAATGTCGAAACTTTTGAAGCGCATATACCATAGCCAGGCCTTCTCTTTTGGTCGTGGTATATTCTTTTGTGTCATTGATAACTTTATGCTAGCAAAGGTAATAGGATGATCAATAGAACCTTCGCCAAGGTATGCTAGTACAATATTGAGCTCGAAAGACGACGCATCGACATGTACATGAAACTCTTTCTTCCATTCCGAAAAAACTAGTATGGGTGATGTAACCATTTTATTCTTCAGGACATCCAGGTTCTCTTGACATTGTTCACTCCACTGAAACTTAACATCATTTTTCAATAATCTCTCCATAGGAGCAGTCACCTTTGCATTACCTCTAATAAACTTCTGATAATACCCTTTATGTCCCAGAGTCGTTCTCAACTATTTTACTATCGCAAGTGGTGGTAGGTCGACGATGATTGCAATTTCAACAGGGTCTACCAAGATTCTATCGCGAAAAACCACATGACCCAACAAAATTCCAAAAGGGGCACAAACAATACACTTCTTTAGATTCAGATAAATTTGATACTATTGACATCGTTACAACATCATTCCGAGGCTCTCAATATGATCTTTTATAAGCCCAAATACCGTCCAGTCATCTAAGTAGAATTTAAGAAATTTGTGAATAAAATATTAGAAAGCAGCCACAGCTATCCTGGAAAAGATAACAAGAGAATGCTTGAGTCCAAATGGCATTACTGTATACTAGAAACATCCTCACTCTGCCGCAAAGGTGGTCTTGTGTCGATCTTCCTTCGCAATTCTAATATGATGGTAACCATAGAACCCATCAGTAAATGAATATACTTCTTGACCCCAGACACTCTCCAATACTTCGTATGTAAATGGTGTCAGAAATGGGTCGTGTAGGCATGCATCATTAATATTCCTTAGGTCGACACAGATACACACTTCACCAGCATTCTTCTTATCTTGTACTACCATCGGGATAATCCACTCATATTCTTCAATAAGTTCTATGATTCCTACATCCAACATTCGATCTAAATCTATCCTAACATTTTCTTTCTACCTTGGATTGAGCCGATATGGTCGTTTCTTAATAGGATTTGCATCGAGCTTCAATGGAATCTTCATTTCTCTAAGATCTCCGACAATTCCCTTCATTTCGGAAAATTTTATGGGAAAAAGATCCTTAAATTCATGCATCAAGTTTGTAATCTTTTTGATGGTCTCATCATCCCAATAATCTCCAATACTGGCAAACTTTGGATTTCTGGGGGAGCCAATATTCACTTTCTTGATTTTCGACGGATTTAGGAACTAGTTGCTTGAAATACCAAATCCTTCCATTGTGCGAGTACCTTCAGACTTTGGAATGTTTATGTATCGTGGGTCATCATCATTAGGTTCTCCCATTACATTATAGCAATCCATCCAGTGTTGGACTGTTACACTGCTCTACTTAAAACTTGTCCATTACATTATAGCACTCCATCCAGTGTTGGACTATCGCACTGCTCTACTTAAAACTTGTCTTCGACACTGGAATATTTTCAAATATCTTCGTCTTGATTACTTGCAACACAACATCAATCGATAGATGGTCATCAACGAATTCAACAAGTGTGTAAAACTAATAGCTAGTTCTTCCCATGTTATTGTTTCTCGTCACAATTCAACCAACATATACCAGTTCCTTGGTTCCATGTCCTATCTGTGTATAAACTCGTGGACCCATTCCCATTGTGGACATGCCTCCCATGTCGCGCGACAATGCACTATATGCTCGATAGGATTAGTTAATCCCATCTATTTATGGCCATCATATACCACCTTCTCTCCAAATTAATCTTCAACATTGGGGCCATTCTGAGATAGACTATTTATGTGTGACCCACCATCTTGCATGTGTAGATTTTAATGTGAAATCCAAAGCTGACAAGTGATGAGGTTCAATGACTTTCTTTTCAAATTCTATAATAAAAGATTCCAAGTTAGCTAAACCTTCATAGGTAGGTATATCACATACCTCTATACCTAAATGTTGCATCGATTATGTAATTCTTACGCATCTTCTCATTAACACTTCATGTAATCGGTTTTGCCATTTTTCCAAAGCTTCTCCAAAATACGATGTGCATGAACTAACACTTTGCCAACTGAGTTTTATGTCAACTGTTGGATTCACATAATCATCCACACATAAGTAATGTTATATATATGGTCCAAATACCCATCTTGTCCTTCACTATTTACTTGCTCGACATTTATCTGGCCTTCTAGTGGATCAAGTGGTGCGACCACCCTCAACTCTTCATCTTTAAACGTTAATATCCTCTTCTTGAAGTGGATAATAGTTTGGTTATCAATGGCCCAATCGATCCTCATAAGCGTAGGATATGGATTTGTATCATCAACAATGTCGATCACCTAAAATTCTACATAAGTGTGAAGTCCTTCTATCTTGATAGGAACCCGAGTCAGTCAACCGATAGGTAAAGCCTTCAATTGATTTGCTAGTCTGAATTGGATAGGAGACCATACTAGTCTCAACTTTCCCATAGTCTCCCAAGTTTTCTTAGTAAGAATGTTCACATCAGATCCCATGTCCAGAATAATATAGTCCATGTCATAATCTCCTATCTGGGAAGTCATTCTCAATTCATGACCAGTCTTCAATCTTTTTCGAATGTGATTAACCCTTCTTTCTTGTTGCACATATTCTTGAGGTTCTTCTATTAAAGCTGTCAATTATGCTACAACATATTTATTTTGTATTAGTGCTAAACACATTTTAAAGAATTATTTCAGTTTTCTAACATTTTTCATCAGTTTCTTTCGAAATAGTCAGTCAAATCTCCCAGGCATTTCCAAGATTGGTCCTTTAGACGGTATAGCTATAGAGGTCGATGCTTGATTTCTGTCGATGAATTCTTGTCGTGCATCCAGGAATACTTCTTTTTATTTTTGGACATCGGATGGTACTTTCTTTTGGGTCGTTGGTCACACTCATGGTTGTCCATATGGTGCTTCTTGATCGGCTCTAGTTGCAACACCTCCTCTTGTTACAACGCCAATAATTGGCTCCCTTGGTTCAAGAGAGATATTTTGGATGTTAAGATTTGGATTTTGAGGTGGGTTATGATTTCCCACATTCTTGGCCTTCCATTTCAAAATCAACTGAGCACATTCCTCAATAGTATGATCAAAAGCCTTATAATATGAACATGTCATAGTAGGATTTGTGTAGCCCCTAGCAAAATGTCTAGGCTGCGACCAAATCCTCCTCCTTATCCTCTGCCTCTGAAAAGTCCATACCCCTTGGGTTGAGAGTATTGTGTTTGCAGATATTGAGCTAGAGGGTACTGATTCTCAGGAAATTGTGCCTGAGCTCACTCAACCTGCATATGTTTGTCATTCTTCATCAGGCACGTGTCGATTGTTTTCTCTTGCAGTAGCTGATACGCTCTGCAATATTTCTCGTCGTGGCCTGCCGACCTACAAAACTTACAGTATAGATTGGCAATGGCACTTATAATTTTCTGTAAGTATAAGTATTCTTTCAACCAATGTCCTCTAGTCTAGCAGATTCCACACCAAGGCATCCCTTGTGTATTCATTGGTTCGGTGCTCCTGATGCGATATAATTCATAAACATCAAGCAGTTGTCTTTATGATGTCCTTTGGTTCTACATTTGGTACACCATAGTTATTCTTGCACTTCCTTCCCTTTCTTGATATTCTGAAGTTGCAATGCAAGGTTGGAAAGTTATGACTGTATTTGCATCATTGCTGCATTAGTTTCCCCGACCGGTAAGGCTTCAAACTTCATAGCCAATTTCATAGCCTCGCTCTGAGATACAATATTTTGCTGCATCAACAAAATACAAATGTGCAGTAACATTTATGTAATAAACCATTCCTTGTGTTGGACGTATGGAATTTGAAAACTTACTTTGGCCATCAGCGTTTTGAATATTTGGTTGAAGTCCCAAACATACTCTGTAGCAAATTGCTTAATTTATTTGATTTCTGTAATGCACTGCGAATCAGATTTGGGCTTTCTGAACTCATATGTTAATCCTTCCTGGATTTGATCTAATGTATTATGCGGGATACCTTCTGGAACTAGAGATAATTTCATGTACCAGTCCAATGCACGACCTCTAAGGGTTGTGATCATCTAATATTTCTTTATGGCCTCGTCTTGGACATGTCGCATGGTCCATATGGATTCACATAGAAGCCAATTTTGCTCAGGGTCTTCTAAACCATTTCCATTAAATATTGGTAGCTTTATATCATTCCCAACCATTTTTTTTACTCTTGGTACTGTTGAATTAAATATTTCGCTAGTGGGAGTTCCCTGACTGCTATTTCCACTATTATTGTTAGTACGATTATCAAAACCATTGGGTGATGTGTTTCTAGATCTTACCTCAAGTGATGTACGTGGGGTCGTGGGTATGTCGTACCCTTAATATGGGTATGGTCCTTCTCCTTCTTTGGCTTCTTCAGATATAAGTTGGTACTCCTTTTCTTCATCACAAGATCCTCCATCAAGGTGCGATGTCAATTCCTAGTCCTCTCCTTCGGTCGCACTGCAACTTCCTCTTCTTATCGCAGTCCTTCTTCTCTTTCCCGATCGAAATCCTTTTCCACTCCTTAGGCGTCCACCATCTAGCTTAGTCTTGTTACTACCAGGAAACATCTCAATTTATCCCCATCCATTATGCTCGCAATTTTTCTTGCGACATATCGTGGATCTCTACGCACAATTATTTACTCGTCAGACTCCATTCTCAAGATCCCATTTTCACATGCCAACATCTTAATCCACAATTTCAAAGATTTCAGATATCGCCCTCGCGGTCCTTAAAAATTCTCTTTTTGTTTCACTATATGACTTTATCACGTCGACTGGAATTTTCATGATATATCCTCCCAAAATACTATCAACCCAAAAGTCGACAACCCTAGATATAGGATTACTAGTTCTTTGCAATCGTTGGATCAACTGAGGACTCCACTCGGTTGGTTCTCCTCCTTGGAAATTTTTCCTCTTGGTCGCTAGCTTCGACAACCACTCATGCAATACAATGGGAAATTCTATAAATAAAATCTCATGAATGTCTGTGTAAAGGTATCATTCCAACCACTTAGTCGGGATCCATTGTGATCCTTCACTTTCTTCCCATGAAAAATTTAGTGCCTTATAATCAACCCAATCTTGAATTTTTGGCTTCATCGGATTCCAAAACATATCCCGACTATAATGATCCACTATCCTGGCAATAAAACCATTTGTTGGTGTGCTTTCGGCCGAACCAGGTTTAGATCCCTTGTTTGTCAACAAAGACCAAGATATCATCCTAACAAAGTAGGACTCTGTCGGCAAGACCCGCGACATAGTTGAAGTCTCACCCGAGATATCTAATGGGGATTGCTAGAACCAGGTTTCTGTAGTTATGTTGGGGATTTCACTCTTACAATTCTATCAAGTCAGTCAACTGAAACCAAAATTATCCTTTTGTTTTCATTCATTCATTCAAGATAACTATCCACTAATTCGTCGACATAAATAATAATATTAATCATGAAGCATCAACACATATTCAACTTATTCGATGTCCAACACATATAAATACACATTCACAATAGAGTTGGTGCAACACATTCAGATCGTCTCATTCACAACAGATAATGATTCAACACAGGCATAAACATTAAAACACACAGAGACAAGATATAACATGGAAACCCATCAGGGAAAAAACACAAAGGTGCTCTTCATCTGTCATAAGAATAGGTTTATCACTTTTGGTATACGCCCTCAACTTGCATACTTTTCTTTAGATATTCTTTACAATTCGTACATATTTCTCTCGTCTCATGCTCTCTGGTTTTAGTGTATCTTTCTCTCTCTCTCTCTCTTATTCTCTTACTCCTTGATCTGCACATAACCTGGATCAATCATCTTCTTGCCTTTGACTGATCAACCCAAAGCCAATAACCTAACAACAATCAACCGCCGACTACCTGCACACAACTTGGCTTCTTGCTTTTATAATCTTTTCTGATTTTACTATTCTTGATTCAACCATCAAATGACTCTCAACTTTCAGTCAGCATACTATCTTTCTATTTTAATACATTCAGTTATATCTAAAATTAGGCACTATCGGCCCAAAATACAATCATGCTTTATTACTAAAAGCAAATTCTAGCAGAATTATGTCTGACTTTTCCTAGGGCCAACAATTAGCAAATAAAGAAGAGTGATCAGAAGAATTGATTGACATTGGGTTAAGTATGGGTTGTGATTATATGTTGGCGAATCAAAAATTAATTATGGAATTTGTAAGTATCTATGTTGTTTGAATTCTCTCGTTTTATAAGTGATAGAACAACCAAAATAATTTATACTAAATTATGATTTATTATGGGGTATAAAAATTGCAAGAAACAAAGTATGGAATGGAGCCAACAGAAAAGTAGTTGAGAGAAGGAATGATGCATGGTTTTGAAAGAATGCGTATAATTCAAGACTCAATTATGTCTATGGTATGCCACTTTTCAATTTACATTCATGTATATTATCTATTTCAATTGTCATGCTTGCCAATGTAGATACACTCATTACACCTTTTTTTTTATTTATTTATAATGTTTGTGGATGGAAGCTAAAGAAGAGGAAGACAATAGAGGCAATCAACAAAAAATTCGACCAAATAACCGAAGTTGTGTAAGTGGCTCGAGCATTGACAATAGTTCCAACGAAGAGTGGTGATCCATATATTTTCAATGTCAATGCAATAAGATGTATATTTTGAAATTATTGTCTTTAAAATTAGACATTGTATATAATGTACTAGACATAGTGTCCTAATTGAAAGACAATAGGTTACCAATAAGTGTAACAATTACATGCATGTAGACATTTTGATTACTGTGAAGTTTATGTTGTCTCATTGTGTATGACAAAGAGAATCTTATTGAGATATAATATTATAAAGTTTTTATTCTATTGCATTCTCCAATGCTATTGTGAAATGTTACATTGTTAATAAAATATATGGTTGATTAAATAATAGATGCAAAAAATTATGATATAACAAAGTAATGCAAACATCATATCCAAATACAATAATCAAAATTCAAATGAATACTACTATAAAAATATTTTTCATTTTTTGATGAATAATGAAACTAACAAAAATATAAATAAAATATAGATATTACAGTGCCATGTTAGTAGTCACTGCTCACTAAACAAACAAAAAATTGCAGTGCTCTCAATTGTTCCAATCGTACTGATGTATTTAATGCCATGTTGTAATGATGTGCTTTAAGCAATGTAGCATCGGTATGTAGAAAGCAATAAGGACTCGATCCAACATAATACTCTGATGCACACCCTGGTGCTTTTTGTGACGTCACACCCCAATGTGCTATGGTATATTAACAACATCATTAAATTTTAAAAATATAGCTACAGTCAATGTCTTAGTCGACTTTATCACTACATTTATCTTCTCTTATTGCACTGGTGATTTATAATAGTTAGGTTGCACTGGTGTATTTTAAAAGTAAGTAAGAACTGATGCTATTTTCGGTTACAACATCGATGCATTTTTAAAGTGCTTAAGCACTTATGCTAGTGATTGTAAAACACACTGTGCATATAATGTTTTAATGAATCGGTTCTTGTGTTAATTTTGGTGTGCGCCAATGCATATCATGGTTTCATATTTTCATTTGCACCAGTGTTGTATGTTTCCTTTTTATGCATTAGTGTGTTTTTATTTTTATTGTTTAAGATTAATTAATCCTCCTTTTTCCAATATAGTTTATTTGGTATATTTTCCTAACTTAGGGGGATGATTATTACTGTACTAGAGTGTGGGGGACACACATAGAGGTTATATGCCACTTACTGCATGTGTATGCATGAGTTTATGTCCCTCTGAGACTAATCTCTACATTATAGGATCCCCCTCTGAGTGCCACCAACAACCTCCATCAGTCGGTTATGGTAGGTAAGTAGTTATGCTAAGTTAACCTCAAGTTACAATAAGTTAGATCACTTTTAGTTATCCTAGAGCTAGTTTTTCATGCATGAAGGGAGACTGGCGCATTTTTCCCACCTATATCATTAGTTAACTAATTGTAGACTGATTTAGACATTCGAAGTTAGACTAGTGAGGTCTAGTAGTGATTTAGACACACTGAGTTAGCTAATTAGTCAATTAGAACTGATAGATTTGAATCCTATCTTTAGCATTCAAATTCTATTTATTGTATAATCATTGTATTATTGATTAATGAATGAAGATTAATGTTGTGATTATCTGAGCAATTCTTGTTTGATTAATCTGAAATTTGTGGCGTGAATTTCCTGTTGAGTGTACATTCTCTTTGATTATTCCACTGCAAAATTCCCTTCCTACAACTTTCATATTTTCTTGTAGATCAATGGTTCACAAATTTAGCATGGTATCAAGGCCTTGTCCAGGCTAGCATCAAGTATTGTCTGATTTCCATTGTACACCAGAAGCAGCTAAGTTTCCACATAAATCCTGGAATCATAGCATTGCTCCCTCAGGATTCTGTCCAGATAAGTATTTCCAGGTGTGACGAACTCTGAGAAAGTGTACATGTCGAGGTGAAAAGGCTTGAACTGACATATGATTGCGAATTGAATTGGTTTTGCAATGTTGTTTGCAGGTACCTATGTAGCTTCTTGAGGAATTGACTAATTAATCTACATAAAGATGGATTCTACAACTCTCGTACCCCAAATCCTTACACCCTTCAACTACACCGATTGGTGGGAAGATATGAAGGTATCCTTGCACAAGATTGGTCTGTTTAGGATGAAAATGGGTAGAGAAACTGAGCCCCAACAGTATGTTGAGAAGAACAAATTTTTGAATCGGCTTGATGAATCCTTCAAATTCATGTGCACTCATATCTCCCGGGATCTTTTGTTCCACCTTGAGGGACTAAGGACTCCAAAGGAAGCTTGGGATAAGCTTGAATCCTTGTTTGGAAAACAAGATCATCTTCAAGGGAATTTTTTGGAGAATGAGATCATTTCTCTACAACCCAGCAGTTTCGAAACTATTCTACAATTCTTTACAAAATACAAGTCACTAGTATTGCAATGCAAACAATGTGGATTAGAGAGAAAAGATGAGCAGCTTGTGCTGTTACTGTTGAGTAAGCTTGGCTCAAAGCCTTCAGTCTTTGTCTCTACATTCCATTCTGAAAAATATTCCATCCCTAATTGGAAGATGCCTTCTCTAGATGCTTTTCCTGAGTCCTTAATACAAGAACAAGATAAATTGGTTCAAATGGGAGTGATTCAGACCTCCAAGAATCAGGCACTCTTAGTGACTGACTCAAACAATGCATAAGCAAGAGGGAAGCAAAAAGAGAAGGAGACCAAAAACACTGATTCAAAGCCAAAGGAGAATCATAGATCTTTTGATGGAGCCTCGGGTTCCAAAAAAAAAGAACAAATTCGAGAAGACTAGATGTCTCTATCGTATGAGAGGCTTTCATCCAGAGAACTAGTGCATGAAGAAGACAATCGACCAACTATCAACACTCCTTGACCAGAAAAATATTGCCCTTCCACAAAGAGAAAATAATTATGATGTTTGATAACAGACAAAATATCATGAGAGGTTCCATGCCTTGAAGGAAAACCTCACTCAGTCAAAGGATTATTTGATATATTCTGGAGCATCCAACCACATGGTTGCCTCCAAAGAATCCTTCACCACTCTGAATCTCTCAGGAGGACCTATCATTCATATAGGGGATAAGTCATAGATCCCTGTAGCAGGTAGAGGTTCTATTAAAATCTAGCATGGAGAGTTCATAAATGTACTCTATGTGCCCTCTCTTGCAACAAATTTGTTATTTGTTTATCAGATGACACATACTGGCTCTCCAAAGAAACATTAGAGGAAATTTCAACTCAAAAGGGGCCTTTTAACTCTAATTCAAATTCCATGTCATCATGTGTTAGCCAATGAAATTGCTTTAAATTTGAAATACCGTATAGGTCTTAAACAATTTTTAATATAAATTTGGGGATAGGTATCGTAAAAAACTGTTTTTTTGTTCGTACTTTTGACATATTTCCCTATGTTTTTACTCAAATTTTGATCAAGAGAGCTCATTGGATGCATAATTAAATTCCGCATCCAACGAGCTCTCCCAATTGAAATTTGAGTAAAAACACAGGGAGATATGTCGAAAATAGAAACAAAAAAGTAGTTTTTTTTTCTTTTCTTCCTCCAAAATTAATAAATATTATTTTATTATTTTAACTATTATTTTATTAATTTTCCTTAGGAGACTTGTATTTGGTCCCGACTCAATGGAGATCTCATATATATCAACTGGGAATATTATAGCGAAGGGTGTTGCAAACCATGCCTCCAAGGAATATGAATTCTCACACTTTTTGTCATACTCAGCTCCAGTACAATCTCAACAGCCATTCGAAAGGGAAGGTAAAAACTCTCTTTCATCTCCATTTGCAGATAATGGTATGTTATCTAATATTTCAGTTTCAGAAGATGAGGAACAAGATAAATGGTCAAAAAGCTCATTGAAGCCTAAATGGGTCAAAAAGCTCATTGAAGCAACTGGAAATGTTGTTGGGAATCCATATGATAGAAGAAGAACAAGGTCCCAGTATCAGAATGAACATGTTGCACTCTCTCACATAGCTTCTCTACCTATAGAGTGGTGCAACAAACTTCCACAAAGATGCTACTTGATGATAGCGAATGATCCACAATTTGGCCCACTGAAGAACAAAATGGGTCATTCCATTCCTCCTACAGAAAGAAGAGACAAAAGCAATATTCAACGGATCAAAAGAAGATGGAAAGGTTCACATCTACAACCCTAGGATGTTGATGCACAAAATAACCAAATTTCTGCATTACTGCTCCACAGTGTTGCATATTGCAACAATTTTTTCACAAGTTTTTGATTGAAAAAGATTTTTTTCTCTTAAGTATAGCTTGTTTTCTTGTTTTTACTTGCTTATTTTGAGGGGGGGCGGGGCGGGGGGGGAGGCGAGCGGGGGTTCCCATGAGGTTTTCCACATTTTCCTTATTTTATTAAGCATTATTTTATGTCATTTAGATTGTATGGGTTACTTTTGTCCTAGTTGTCCAGAGTTAGGATTAAGGGGGGGCGTTAGGATTAATTAATCCTCATTTATCCAATATAGTATATTTGGTATATTTACCTAAATTAGGGGGTAATTATTACTGTACTAGAGTGCAGGGGACATAGATAGAGGTTATCTTCCACTTACTACATGTGCATGGATGAGTTTATGTGCCTTTGAGACTAATCCCTACATTATAGGATCCCACTCTGAGTGCCACCAACAACCACCATCAGTTGGTTGTGGTAGGTAAGTAGTTATGTTGATTTAGCTTCCAGTTACAATCCGTTAAATCACTTTCAGTCATCCTAGTGCCAATTTTGCATGGAATGGAGAGTGGTGCCTTTTTCCCACCCACCTCATCAGTTAACTGATTGTAGACTAATTTAGATATCTGAATTTAGACTAGTGAGCTCCAATAGTGATTTAGACACACAGAGTTAGCTAATCAGCCAGTTAGAACCGATAGATTAGAATCCTATCTTTAGCATTAGAATTCTATTTATTGCATAATCATTGTATTATTGGTTAATGAATGAAGATTAATGTTGTGATTAACTGAGCAATTCTTGTTCGATTTATTTGAAATTTGTGGCATGAATTTCTTGTTCAATGTACATTCTCTTTGATTATTCCACTGCATAATTCCCTTACTACAAATTTCATATTAGCATGTAGATCAATGGTTCAAAAATTTAACATGGTATCAGAGCCTTGTTTAGGCTAGCAACAAGTCTTGTCTGATCTCCATTGTACACTAGAAGCAGTCGAGTTTCCACATAAATCCTCGAATCATAGCATTGCTCCCTATGGATTATGTCTAGAGAAGTCTATGCAGGTGTGACGTACTCTGAGAAAGTGTACATGTCGAGGTGGAAAGACTTGAATTGACATATGATTGCGAATTGAATTGGTTTTGCAGTTTTTTTTACAAGTACTTATGTAGATTCTTGAGGAATTGACTAATCAACATACATAAAGATGGATTCTTCAACTCTCATACCCCTAATCCCTACACCCTTCAACTACACTTATTGGAGGGCAGATATGCTGGTAGCCTTGCACAAGCTTGGTCTATTTAGGATGACAATGGGAAGAGAAACTGAGCCCAATAGTATGTTGAGAAGAACAAAATTTTGAATCGGCTTGATGAAGCCATCGGCTTGATGAAGCCTTCGGCTTCATGTGCACTCATATCTCTCGGGATCGTTTGTTCCACCTTGAGGGACTAAGGACTCTGAAGGAAGCTTGGGATAAGCTTGAATCCTTGTTTGGAAAACAAAATGAGTTTTGAGGGAATATTTTGGAGAATGAGCTCATTGCTCTACAACCCAACAATTTCAAATATATTCAGCAATTCTTTACAAAGTACAAGTCACTAGTACTTCAATGCAAACAATGTGGATTAGAGAGAAAATATGAGCATCTTGTGTTGTCAGTGCCGAGCAAGCTTGGCTCAAAGTACTCAATCTAATTTAACCTCAAGTTACAATAAATTAGATCACTTTCAGTTATCCTAGCGCCATACTTGCATGCAAGAAGGGAGAGTGGCGCATTTTTCCACCTACCTCATCAGTTAACTGATTGCAGACTGATTTAGACATCCAAAGTTAGACTAGTCATATCTAGTAGTGATTTAGACACATTGCGTTAGCTAATCAGTTAGTTAGAATTGATAGATTTGAATCGTATATTTAGCATTCAAATTCTATTTATTGTATAATCATTGTACTATTGGTTAATGAATGAAGATTAATGTTGTGATTATTTGAGAAATTCTTATCCGATTTATTTAAAATTTGTGGCATGAATTTCTTGTTCAGTGTACATTATCTTTTATTATTCCACTACATAATTCCCTTCCTACAACTTTTATATTTTCCTATATATTAATGGTTCACAAATTTAACAGTTTGAGTTAAGCACATTGAAAAATAGACCTCCATAAAAGCCTCTGGCTTTCGATTTTTATAGTCACAATACATATCCGTAAAAACCTCCGCTAAAACATCTAGTACCATTGTGGAGATTGTAATAGAGGTTTTTTTGAGCTTTTTTCTCAAATATTGTAACTGTTGGAGACATTTACCACCTTAAACACTCATTTTGGTCAATTTGGCCTAGTTAAACCACTATCCTAAGTATTATTGACCTAATTGACATCAGTGGAGCATTAAATGACATCACCTAGATCACACCCATGCCTACCTTCAGTCAAGGAGGCTAAATTAGCCTTCTCCTACATTCAGGGAGGCTAATTGGAGTACTCTGGGGGTGATCTGAGTGTAATTAATGCACTTTATTGCTAACTGATGGTTACAATCAGTTAAATAGGGAAGTGAAGGTGCCTCCCTTCATTAAATTGATTATTTAATGAACTGGAGTCAACAGGTGCGCCTCCAACCACTTCTGATGTTCAGTTACACTTCAGTTAACCTCCTCGGGGTTCTTGGAGTCATTGAAGCACTACCACTTGATGGTTGGCTTGCTGTGACATGTGTCTGATCTCTTTCAGTTAAGACTCAGGCATTTATTGCACTCCAACTTCATTTAGGGCTCAGTTGAGTCAATTAGGGTTTTGATCGGTGGTTAACTTGAGTGTTGACTGTGGCTTACATTCAGTTAAGCTAGACTCACTCATTCAATTCAAATGACCTCCTTAGGAATTCGAATTGCTTTGTTATTCATGCTTGCAACATGACATTGTATTGTATTACTCATTCTTTGTGTGAATATATAGTGCGACTACTAATTTTGTATCCCTTTTTCACCATTTTCATGAATTATTGTCATTAATCTATTGATGAGACTGTGTTTAGTCCCTAGATCACCTTGCAAGTTTAATATGGTATCATAGCTAACGGCGGGACGAAGCTCAATCTCTCAAAAACAAGCTTTTGACAGATTTCTGCATGAAAATTGAGCAATAGCTCAAAAATCCAGCATTGCATTAGAAGCCAAGGCTTACCACTTAATACCCCAAGTAAAGAACTAGTTGATTAAGCTTGCTTGATTGACTATGCTAGGTGTGATGAAAGCCTAAAACGTGCAGACTGTCTGACCTTACATTTCCCTTTCTGTTGTGATTTTCAGGTTTTCTACAAGTGAAGCATTCGCTCTAGCAGATCCAGATGGCCTCGTCAGTAGATCTTTTGAATTCATACAATTTCCACTCATGGAAAGGAGACATGGAGATTTAGTTGTGCTCCAAAGGACTCTATAGAGTCACCGTGGACATTGAACCTGAGCCTGGTTCTGCTATAGACAAATCGAGATTCTTGAACAAGAAGGATGAAGCCTTCGAATTCTTATGCCTCTCTATTTCCTGGGATCTTCTTTTCCATCTTTCAGGATTGAAGACTCCAAAGGAAATATGGAAAAAATTGGAAACCCTATATGGAAAGCAAGATGACTTGAGATTTTACCAGCTCAAAAATGAATTTATGTCTCTCCAGCCTTCCAATTTCGAGACATTGAATGACTTTTTCACAAAGTTCAAGCACACTATCTTACTCTTGAAGCAATGCAAAGTGGAGAATGCAGATGATCAGCTCATCCTCACCATACTCTCCAAACTTGGAGCTGGTTATTAAGTTTTTGTTTCTACACTCTGTGCGGGGAAGCTCACAACCCCTGGATGGAAGATGCCTACACTCAATGCCTTCATTGAGTCCCTAACAAGTGAACATGATAATCTTGTCTAGATGGGGATCATCAGATCCTCCTGTGATCAATCCCTCCATGTCTCGAGGCCCAAAGATATGAAGGGTGAAGGAAAGTAGCAGAAGAACCCAAAAACTAAATTTGATGCTCCTAAGCCTAGAGTTGAAAACCGGCAACATGATGAGTCTTCTGGCTCAAGGAAGAACAAAGGAAAAGGGCACCATGGAAAGGAAAAATTCAAGTGTCCATACTGTGGGAAGGGCTTCCACCCTGAACATGCCTGCATGAAGAAGAAGCTTGATGAAGCTACCTTTCTCCTTGAGATAAATCACATCAATCTTCCAGAAAGCTTTCGGAGGAGAGATCGGCAAGATCGGGAACCACAACATGAAAAAGGTCATGCCCTCATGGCAAGCACTTCGAAGTCCAAAGCACTCTTGATTGATTCTGGAGCTTCAAACCACATGATGGCTGAAAGAGACTCCTTTTCATACTTGGAGACTGGAAAATACATCCCCATCCACATGGGAGATGACTCCACCATTATTTCAGAAGGACAAGGTATGGTTGATCTTGAGAATGGTTATTTTTCAAATGTTTTGTATGTATTGTCTCTAGCATCAAATCTCCTTAGTGTCTATCAGATGAAACATATAGGAGTGCCTAAGAGAGTTTCTTTCAACCCAAATGATGTTGAGATAACGGAGCTTGCATCAGGGAAACTCATTGCTAAAGGCCTTGCAAACCATCATGCAAGAGCCTATGAGTTCTCTCACTTTGTTGCAGATGCAAAGCCCACCGCTCTGCTAACTCATGGAAATGAAGTTAGTAGGATGTGGCATGAAAGGTTTGGCCATCTAAATTTCAAATATTTGTAGCAATTACAAAAAATATCCATGGTTGAAGGCCTCCTGGTCATCAAGGCAACCACTGGAAATTGCAAGGGCTGTGTGATTGGAAAACACCTTGAGCACAAGTTCGATCGGGGGAAGGCAAACCGAGCTACATGCATATTGGGGATGATACATTCTGATATCAGTAGTCTGATTCCTATCACATCCATGAATGGATCAAGGTATCTTCTGAATTTTATTGATGATTTTTCAAGGTACACATGGGTCTTCTTTCTTGAAAAGAAGTCTGAAGTATGTGAAAATTTTTCTGAACTTAAGGCCTTGATCGAGAATGCCTCTGGGCTTAAGATCAAGATCTTGAGATCAAGGAATATGTCAGTAATGAGTTTCTACACATATGCTCCCAAAGTGGTATTCAGGTCCAACATTCAATTCCCTACACTCCCCAGCAGAACGGAGTAGCGGAAAGGAAAATCGGTCTCTCAAGGAGATGACCACCTGTATGTTGGAATCAAAGAAGTTGGCTGCAAATTTGTGGGCTGAAGCCATGCATGCTACAACATACATTCAGAACAGGGTTCCACACTCATCTGTGAAATGGAAAACCCCTTTCAAAGCATACTTCAGACACAAGCCGGATGTGTCGAACCTGGGGGTGTTTGGATCCACTGCATGGGCCTGGATTCTAGTTGATAAAAGAAGGGATTTGCAACCGCAAAGATTAGAATGTATGTTTATTGGGTATCTTGATGAATCAAAAGGATTCAATCTTCTGGATATCAAAACAAAACCGATCATCATCGATAGAAGTGTCAAGTTTGATGAGCCTCTTCAGGAGGTGGAACTAGTGAAGGAGAAAACTGTTGATTTTCCTTCATATTCTACTGAATATTTGGATGATGAAATTGGGGGTGATGACCTTGATTTGGATCCTCTAATTTCTAATATCAATGTGAAGCAATCATCATATTCTGAATTAGAACCTGAAGTACAAAATCATCTTCCCACATGGGCCCGACAGACACTCTCCTTCGCAGAAGATAACATTGGAAATCCGGATGATCCAAGGAGAACTTGGTCTGATTTCCAAAGAGCAGGTATTGTGCTCTCCTGTATTGATAATTTGCTGTCCAAAACTTGCTATTTGATGATTAGTTCATACCCAAAATCCTACTACCATTCTCGGAAGGATCCGAGATGGCAAGTTGCCATGGATGAAGAGATGAATTCTCTTCAGAAAAGCACTACTTGGGAGCTAGTTTCTCTTCCTCCGGGAAGGAAATTGGTTCAATGCAAGTGGGTGTTTCGGACCAAGGTTGTTGCTGATGGAAGCACATGAAAATATAAGGCAAGGCTGGTGGAAAAATGTTTCTCTTAGGTCCAAGGATTGGACTACCATGAGACCTTTTCACTGGTTGCAAAAATGGACTCCATCCGCCTAGTTTTGGCAATTTCAGCATCTAAGCACTGGGAAGTGCATCATATGGATGTTAAGTCAGCATTTATGCATGGAGATATTCATGAGGAGATATACATGAAGCATTCAGAGGGATACATCGCTGATCCATCTTTGGTTTGCAAGCTAAAGAAGTCACTATACGAGTTAAAACAGGCCCCAAGAGAGTGGTATTCCAAGATGGATGCCTTCCTTCTCTTGCAAAACTTCCAAATGTGTATTTACAACAGTCTGATAGTAATTTGATCATTATTGTTTTATATTTGATGAATTACTGATCACAGGTAGCACAGTTGCTTCCATTTCAACCATCAAAACTGCTCTCCACAATGCCTTTGAAATGAGTGATTTAGGGCTCCTAAAAAGTTTTTTGGGGCTCGAAATTAACCAAATTCTGATGGGATAATGGTCATTCAGTACAAATACATTTCAGAACTATTAGTCAAGTTTAACATGGCTGAATGTAGGCCTTCACCATTCCCTTTCCTTTCATGGATCAGCCTTGAATAAGGAAAAAGCACACCTCCCATGGACTACACTATCTATCGACAATTGATTGGTAGCTTGTTGTACTTGACACATTCTCAGCCTGATATTTGTTATGTCGTGAATGCTGTATCAAGATACATGCAAAATCCTCATGATATTCATTGGAAGGCATCCAAGAGGATCCTCCAGTATATTCAGGGAACCAAGACCTACGACATTCACTATGCTGCAGACTCCGAACTAGAGCTGGTTGGATACACAGATTCTGATTGGGCGGGTGATTCTATTGATTGGAAGTCTACTTCTGGATATGTATTCATGTTTTTTGGTGGCCCCATTTTCTGGTCTAGCAAAAAGCAGGTTGCCATAGCACTATCTTTAGCAGAGGCCGAGTATCGAGGAGCAGTGAATGCTTGCATCCAAGCAATTTGGTTGCAAGGCATTCTTTCAGAGTTTGATCTTAGTAGTACTTTGTCCACTGTCCTCTTTTGTGACAATCAAAGTGCTATTAAGATATCCATAGATCCAGTTACCAGGTAGAGGACCAAGCATGTAGAGATCCACATGCACTATATCAGGGAGTTAGTGCATGATAGGACCATCATTCTGCAATACTACTCGACTGCTGAGCAGATTGTAGACATCTTCACCAAGAGATTTTCAGAAAAGAAGTTCACTTACCTCCGTTCACTATTGGGGGTGAGTTCATCAGGGTGATTTAGAATACTTTCAGTGTTCATCTTGAGGGGGGGTTTTTCCCACTAGGTTTTCCCTCTTTTCCTCACTTAGTTTGTTTTTGAGCATTGTTTCAGTTTCAGCATTGTACAGGGTGACCTATGGCCTTAGTTTCTAGGGCCCTAGCATTTTTATACATTTATGTTTTCGAACTCCTCCTGAGTATAGCTTAAGGGGGGGTGTTGGAGACATTTACCACCTTACACACTCATTTTGGTCAATTTGGCCTAGTTAAACCACTATCCTAAGTATTATTGACCTAATTGACATCAGTGGAGCATTAAATGACATCAGCTAGATCACACTCATGCCTACCTTCAGTGAAGGAGGCTAACTTAGCTTTCTCCTACATTCGGGGAGGCTAACTGGAGCACTCTGGGGGTGATCTGAGTGTCATTAATGCACTTTATTGCTAACTGATGGTTACAATCAGTTAAACAGGGTAGTGAAGGTGCCTCCCTTCATTAAATTGATTATTTAATGATTATTTAATGAACTGGAGTTAGCAGGGGCACCTCCAACCACTTCTGATGTTCAATTACACTTCAGTTAACCTCATCGGGGTTCATTGGAGTCATTGAAGCATTACCACTTGATGGTTGGCTTGCTGTGACATGTGTCTGATCTCTTTTAGTTAAGACTTAGTCATTTATTGCACGCCGACTTCAGTTAGGGATCAGTTGAGTCAATTAGGGTTTTGATCAGTGGTTAACTTGAGTGTTGACTATGGCTTACATTCAGTTAAGCTAGACTCACTCATTCAATTCGAATGACCTCCTTAGGAATTTGAATTGCTTTGTCATTCATGCTTGCAGCATGACATTGTATTGTATTACTCATTCTTTGTGTGAATATACAGTGCGACTACTCATTCTGTAGCCCTTTTTCACCATTTTCATGAATTATTGTCATTAATCTATTGATGAGACTGTGTTTAGTCCCTAGATCATGGTGCAAGTTTAATAGTAACAATAAAAACCTTTGCTATAACCTCCACTACACGGCCTTTTCCTTGTAGTGGATTAATGTGCTAGGTAGATTCATCAAATTAATTCAAAAAATTGGAAGATGAGTTTCAAAAATTAATTCAAGATAATTGGGCTCGTATAGATAGTGATTATGAGTTCCTGGCCATGCAACAATCTATGACTTCCCTTAAAAAAATAAAGGGGGTTATGAAATAATGGAAATGTAGATATGAGGAGAAGTTACAATCAAATCTAAAAATGACAAATGACATTATTAAAGCAATGTATGATGGGAACTCAACCAAAGTGTTTTCGAATGAAGATATCAATGCGTTATAGCGTTTGGAAGATCATAAAAAGGAGATTTTGTAAAAAGAAGAAATTGCTTCAAAGCTAAAGAGTCGAGCGACGTGGTTAAAAGAAGGTGATGATAATATAGTTTTTTTCAAGCCTATGCTAATTTTTGAAATTTTCATAATTCCATTAGGAAAATTAAGATTCTAAATAGAGAAGTTTGAAGATATTTCAAGGATAAAGTGAGGGTTTCTCAATCTCATTTTGAAACCTTATTCAAGGAGAAGGAGGGTTTCCCTATTGAAGATAATATGACCATTATGAGACTAGCTTTTCAAATGTTTAATTATGAATAGAATGAACAATTGGAAGTGTAGATCACTTTGGAAGAATTGAAAGAAACATTGCATTCCTTCAAAAGAGGGAAGATTCCAAGCCCATAGGGTTTAACTATTGAATTCTATCTAGCTTATTTTGATTTAATGAAAAATCATACGATTGTTGGTAGTCAAGGAACCTAAGGCCGAAGAAAAGGTTATGGGTGCTCTAAACTCTACATTCATCAACCTTATTTTGAAGACACACGATGTTTTTCATCTTTGGAGGATTATCGACGTATTTTATAATGCAACTTAATTTACAAATTGATTTCAAAACTCATTACTAATCGTATAAAAGGTATTATGTCAAGAATCATATCCGAGTAGTAGTTCAACTTTCTGCACAACCGCCATATAGATGATGTAGTAGTTTTGGCGTAGGAAGACATTCATTAGGTTAAGGTGGAAAAGAAATAGGCGACAGTACTAAAGATTGACTTAGCTAAAGATTACAACAAAGTTCTTTGGTTGTATGTAAGATTGATCTTAATTCAGATGGGAATGAATCTAAGTATAGTCAACAAGATTATGGGTTGTGTACAATCTGCATCCTTCATAGTGTTGATTAATAGGGTGCCATTATAATTCTTCAGAGCTTTGTGTGGTCTGAGACAAGGGGTGCACTTTGTCTCCCTTTCTTTTCCTTTTGATTGTGGAGGGACCCAACATGTTGATTAGGGGGGCAAAAGAAATGGAGAATTGAAGGATGTTAGGATCTCTTCAGTGGCAACAATCATGCATCATTTGTTTGTTGACAATATCTTAATTTTTGGTATTAGAGAATAACATGAATTAATCAAGATTAAGGATAATTTATAGGTGTATTGCAATGCAACCGGTATGTAAATCAATCAGATTAAGTAGGCCATTTACATAAATATTTTATCTAATGGAACATTGAACATGCTAATAGAATTGTTTCCTCTTTCAATAACAGATTTGGAAGAAGGTTTTAAATACCTTTACTTTTATTTAAAACCTATAAAAATACACATTTGAGAATTTCCTTTGGTTATTTAAAAAGATTGAAGCAATTAACTGTAGATGACTTTCTAGAGGTGGTAGGTTTGTGCTAATAAAGTTAGTTTTGGAAAGTATATCGGTATACTGGGTCTCAATTGCAAAGGTTCCAATAAGAATACTTACTAAAATCGAAAAAATAGAGTTTATATCGATGGACACGAAAAAGGAACGCAGAGGGTATCCCTTTAGTCAAATGCTTCTCTGTGGCCACCTAAAAATTTTCAAGGGTTAGGGAATAAAAAATATCTATCGTTCCAACAAGGATTTTGCAACAAAGTCTATTTGGCGACTTATTTATAATGAATCGTTGTGGGGGAATGTGATGGAGACAACATATTTTAAATATATATCATTGGAAGACTAGATAAAGGATGAAAGGAGCTGTGAAATGTTGTTTTATCATATGGAAATCTTTTATAGATTCCTTTTCGATGGTTGGGTCGTGGCTTGCATGGAATATAGGAGATGGAAGGGAAGTGAGGGTGGTTGAAGACCTATGGATTGGTGTAGAACAGGCTTATAAGTTGTCAGAAGGTCTACTTAATCTGTTGCACGATAAAGGTGTTTTCTTCTTGCACAATGTTGGTAAATTTAAGCTTCAACTAGTTTTGTTAAATCATGGAAATTGACGTTAGACCTTAGTTTGGTTAGTTATAATGTGGTGACAAATGGGAAGGATATTTAAAACAATGACTAAACTTGCTTGTGAAGTGATGGCAATGGAGAATTTTCAGGGGGAAAAAGTTGGTGGTGGTATTTAGGGTCCCTTAAAGGAAAATATTACCTTATGGTTGGTCTTAGCTAACAAGCTATTGACGTGGGATACTAGGATCAATTAGGGATGGTGTGGTCCTAGTTGGTGCAATCTTTGCTCTTAGGATGTAGAGATGATAAACCATTTGTTCATTGGTTGCGCCGTAACTTAAGAAATTTTGGAAGAATACAAAATCATTTCAAACAAAATTTGTGGTGGTCGATGAGCTTACATGAAGGTTGTGTTAAAGATTGATTGTCAGGTGACATGGTTAAAGAATATATAGTGCTGTCGAATATCCTAGTATAATGGATATGGTGGTTATGGAATGTAAATATTTTTTAGAACAAGATCATCCTGCAGCTTCACTTGATCCTGAATATGGGTGGAGTGTCCATCCGAAATGCGTCGAACACACCCAAATTTTCACACAATGCAAATCCAGAAGCTTGAAGCACAAAGATCATCTGTCGAAGTTGGTGACGCACATGATTATCTTGACGACTAAGGAAAAGGATTTGATGATGCCGTGTTTGGACTATCATATCCCATGGGGATATTTTGATGGTTTGAGTAAGAGGCATCCTCCATTAGGAGGCACATGTGTAATTCTGTTCTTAAACACAACTCATTGTTATAAAACAAAATACACAATGGAAAGAGGAACATAAATGAAAGCAAAATTGTGTGCTCTCTAAATACTATTGAGATGCACATCACAAAAAGGTTGTAAGAAATTGTAGGTAGTGGGAGATTTAAAATTAGTAATTATGTGAGTAAAAAAGAAGTTTAAAATTGACAATATTAATGTGTGCCAATTCTAGATTTGATAGAAGAAAAAGTGTCAGCTTTTGAATGGATAACGTACACTCACATCTTCAACGATTTGAATCAAGATGCAGATAAGTTATCCAAATAAGCTTTAGAATTGCATGTTGGTTCCCTTGTAAAGCAAGAGTTTAATGACGAACAACTCCCGAGGAAAATAATGGTTTCTCTATTCTAAATTCTAAGATAATGGTTTCTCTATTCTAATAAACTTGGATAATTCTTCCTTTTCTTTTTTTGCACAAAGTCTATCTTGTAGGCAGCAAGATTTTTTCTTGAATTTTGGTTGTAGATAGTTATGGTTATCATTCTTTATATAGTTGTCTTTGTAATACTTTTCAGGGAGAGGGTCAAATGATGTTGTTACTTTTTTGTATCATGTGGATATGGACTGACACTGGGTTTTTGTTTGTCTTTTCATGTGTAGGGGGGTGGATTTCACTACTTGTATCTTCATAGGATTGTAAACAATTTCTTTATAATTAAAAAGAATTGATCTTTTCTAGTTGAAAAAAAACTTGGATAATTCTTCTTTTTGTTTTGCATTTAGAGAGGCAAGATAGGAGTTTTTGTGTCGTAGAAGCACGTTCTACAACCAAGTAGGGGGAGATGTGTAACTCTTTCCGTGTTCATCCTGGAGTTGTCACATGACCTTTTAAAAAAAATATATTATAAAATAATAACATGTTGGTTCAAATTAGAGTTAAACATTTACAAAGAAATATATTTAAAAAACACAAATTAGATCAATTGGAGATGTGTAACTCCTTTCGTGCTCATCCTAGAGTTGACACATGTCCTATATATATATATATATATATATATATAACACATTACATAAATTAAAACCCTTCCTCAACATTTACACTTTAAAAACAGGTTTGCATTGAAGAGATTTGATCCCTCTCGGTCCTTGCTAGATCCCTTTTAAGATGGATCTATGCTGGTTTAAAGCAAGCTTTATGGAAAGTAGGTGGTTTTTTCCTCGATCAAAACAATGTATATTCCTTTAAAAAAGATTATATAAATTTAAGTTTCATTAAAAAGAATAAAATCATAACCGATCTCCACTCTAAGTATCAATTATTAAATTAAAATTCATTTAAACTCGATGCCCAAGATCAACGCGACACTGGAAAACAGGCAGGCTGATTATCAAACTTCCATGGTGGAAGTAGAAGGTAAGCTGAATCGAAAACCCATTTCTATGTTAATTGACCTAGGGGATATTCTGAGTTATGTTTCTCCTAATTTAATAGAAAAATGAAATTTATCAGTAGAAAAGTTTGCAAAGTCATGGTTAGTTCAATTAGCTACAAGAGCAAAAAGAAAAGTGATTAGTTTTGTAAAAGACTAAACTGTAGTTATGAATCAGTTTGAAACATTTGTGAAGCTAAATGTACTTCCTTTAGTCTCTTATGACATGTTAATTGGTGTGGACTGGTTAGAACATCATAGAGTAGTTTTGAACTGTTTTGATAAGACTTTTACATGTGTAAATAATGAAGGAGAAACAGTAACATTAATAGGAATTCCTAGGAAAACAACTATTAGACAAATCTTTGCCTTGCAATTAAAGAGAGTTGTTCAGAAGGGTTGTAAAGCCATTGATGTAACTGTAACTGACGAAGAACAGATTAATAATGAAAATAAATTAAAACTAGAAGATATTCCAATCCTGAGGGGGTACTCGGATGTATTTCCGGAATAAATTCCAGGACTGCCTCCGAAAAGGGAGTTGGACTTCACTATTGAGTTGGCACCTGGTGCAGTGCCCAGCTCAAAAGCTCCTTATCTGATGAATATATTGGAACTAAAGGAATTAAAATCACAGTTAAAGGAACTTATTGATAAAAAGTATATAAGTCCAAGTGTGTCTCATTGGGGAGCACCTGTTACTCTCGTTAAGAAAAAGGACAGTACTATATGCTTATGCATTGACTACCATCAACTTAATAAAATGACCATTAAAAATAGATACCCGTTGCCCAACATAGATGATCTGTTTGATCAGCTGCAGGGAGCAACTATATTTTCAAAGATTGGTTTACAATCTGGTTATCACCAAGTCCGAATCAAATATGAAGACATGTTTAAGACAACTTTTAGGACCAGATATGGTCACTATGAGTTTGTTGTCATTCCATTTGGGCTTACTAATGCCCTGACTGTCTTCACGTGTTTAATGAATAATGTATTGCATAAGTATCTCAATAAATTCGTAGTGGTATTCATTGACGACATTCTAATTTATTCTAAGTCTAAAGAAGAACACACGGAGCACTTAAAAATTGTTTTACAAGAGTTAAGAGAACATCAGCTTTATGCTAAATTTAGTAAGTGTGATTTCTTTAAAGATAAAATGCAATACTTGGGCCATGTAATAACTAAAGAGCGGATCTCAGTTGATCCAAAAAAGATAAATGCAATTGAAAAATGGTTGGTTCCAAAGGATGTGACTAACGTGCGATCATTCATGGGGATTACAGGTTACTATCGAAGATTCATTGAGGGGTTCTCAAGAATCGCAAATCTCATAACTTCTTTATAGAAGAAAGGGAAGAAATTCGAGTGGAATCAAAAGTGTAAAGAAAGTTTTAAGAAGTGAAAAATATTATTAACTACTGCACCAATATTAAGAATTGATGATCCTAATAAGGACTTTGTCGTATGCACTGACGCATGCAACGATGGTCTAGGTGGGGTCTTAACTCAAGAAGGACATGTAATTGCATATGAGTCTAGGAAGCTTAAAATTCATGAGAAAAACTATGCTACTTACGTTTTAGATTTGGTTGTCGTCATACATTCTTTGAAGATGTGGCGCTATCACCTAATAGGAAGAAAATTTATGTTAATGACAGATAATAAGGGATTAAAATATTTGTTGGATCAACCTAATTCAAACGCAAGAAAAGCTAGGTGGCTAGCTTTCCATAGTGAGTACAATTTCGAGATCTAAAATATTAAGAGAAAAGAAAATAAAGTCGCTGATGCTCTAAGTAGAAATGCAAGACTGAATTTTGTAGCAGCAATCAACACTTACAAAACAGATTTAGAAGAACAATTAGAGGAAGGAGTAAAATTGGATGAAAATTATCAGAATTACAAGCTAAAGTGGTAGAAACTTTAACTGAAAGTTTAAGTATAGGGTATAGTCTAAATGAAAAAGGATTAATACTCTATAAAAACAAGCTGTATATACCTAATGTACCTAAAATTAAGCTGCTGATTTTAAATGAAATTCATAAGACTCCTTACTCAGGACATCTTGGTTATCAAAAGACTATAACCATGTTATAGAAAGATTATTTTTGGCCAAACATGAAGAATGAACTAGCATAATACATTGCCAGGTGCTTTGAATGTTAACAAGTTAAGACTAAACACCAGCATCCAACCGGTTTACTACAGCCATTACCCATCCCTAGCTGAAAATGAGAAATAATCAGTCTTGATTTTATTACAGGTCTACCTAGAAATCAGAATCTGAATGATTCGATAATGGTATTCATTGATAAACTCAGTAAAGCAGCTCATTTTATACCTGTAAAGACCACCTACAAGGATGCTAATATTGTTGATATATTCATGAAACAAATATTTCGTTTACATGGGATACCGAAAGTTATAATTTCAGATAGAGACCCTAAGTTTACAGGCAATTTCCGAAAGTCTTTATTTAAAGGCATGAATACTACTTTAAATTTCAGTACATATTTTTATCCCCAGACGGATGGACAGACTGAAAGGGTGAATCAAGTGTTGGAAGATATGCTTAGAATGTATGTTAGAGAACAACCAGGTAAATGGGAAGATTACTTCCACTTGGTAGAGTTTACTTATAACAATCACTACCAAGCTTTAGCAAGATACAACCCATTTGAAATTCTGTATGGCAGAAAGTGCAATACCCCCATCTCATGGAGTAACCCAATTGACAAGTTAGTACTAGGACCTGAACTATTAAAGGAGATGGAGTTAATTGTAAAACAGATGCAAGGTAACTTAAAGTTTGTGCAAGACAGACAGAAAAGTCAAGTAGATCTTAAACGAACTTAGAAAGAGTTTCAGGTGGGTGAACATATTTGTATAAATGTAAGGCCTAAAAAGAGTTCTTTGAAGTTAGGAAGTTGTGCTAAGTTGGCACCCCAATATTGTGGTCCTTTTGAAATACTGTCAAGAATGGGATAGGTGGCATATCAATTGGCTTTACCGCCAAATTTAAAGGTTCATAATGTTTTTCATATCTCTGTATTAAAAAAATATGTACATGATGCTACTCATTTTATAAATTGGAATGATGTGTAGGTGGAACTCGAAGGAGATTTTCTAGTGAAACTAGATTGTATCCTCGACAAGAGGGAGATCTTGCTTCGGAATCGCACCATTGGGCAGGTAAAGGTGCGATTGAAGCACCTTAGTCCAGAAGAAGCCACCTGAGAATTGGAGAGTCATATGCAGGCAACATATTCATTCCTATTCCAGGGAAACTCTGAGGACGATGAATAAAATAACATCGAGGACGATGTTATATTTAAGGGGGTGTGTATGTCACATACCCTAAATTACAAAAATATTTTATGTTTTAGGAGACATTATGTTTTAATTTTATTATAAAGTTTGTAATTAATGACCAAGTGGGGTTAAGGATAATTGGATTTAATTGCTGAATATTTTATTAATTAATAAATAAAAGATGAGACAACAGCTTAAGGAGGTTGTTAAATGAGTGTTTTACTGACCACTTGATGGAATAGGCTGGGTTGAGAGCAGATTGACACTTGACAACATCTTCAAACTACTTCTAGCTGTTGTAGGAGGAAACTTCCTTATTTTTGTGGTCATGTTCCCCAAGAAAGTGGAACAAGAGCAGGTGGTTCATTAAGTGAAAAACTGACCCAAAAGACCTAGGCATGCTGATAAAACTACCCATTGAATTCAGTTGATGCTGCTCATTCTTTACTTGTGAAATTTCTGAGTGAAATTTGGTGTACAAGAAATTCGATGGAGGGGACAGGCAAAAGTGTTTGAGTGAAAAGTGTTGATTTATTGAACTAGTGCAGCTGTTTTGAGCTGAGTTCTTATTGCTACAGGCAGAATATTACTGGTGATTACTTTGTGGAGTTGCACAAATTTCTAAACCTATTCTCTCACCTAGTGCTTTCAACCAGGTAGACTAGTAGATAGGTTCGGGGGTCCTAAGATTTACAGTTAAGCTGTTTTCGGGAGTTGGTTGGGAGGAACGGGCTCCTTAAGTTGTTGTCTCATCTGCTATATTATTAGGTTCTACATGTTATTTCTAATTTCTCTATGCAAGTATGGAAATCTGGGATGTATAAATTTAGGATTTAATGCATCTATATGACTGTTTGTTAGTTAGTTAAATATTTTATTAATATAGGATTTATAAGTTCTATTTCAGTTATGTATTAGAATGAATAATTTAGGGTTATTGTAAATTTACTTATGGATAAAAATACCTGAGTGTATTTTTCCACACCTTCAAGAAGGTAATACTTTAGTACAGTAGGTGAAATAAGTATGATGAATAAATCAAATTAGGAATTGTAAGAATATGATTTATTTACTTTCAACTGTTAATTCTTTATAGGAATGTTTAGCAGATAGATTCCTCTATTTTCAAAAGTTCCATTATCTAAAATGCATCTGTAAAAATTATAAATATAAACTACTACCAAAGAATGTTATTAAAAGTCACCACACAGTTTGCGTAACTGTGTTTCGTGTTAAGCACAGTAATCACATTGTCTTTAAAGCTTAAAACTAATACCTAGAATTATTAATTATTACAGAAAACAAACAAATAACATAAATAGGATTCACTTAGATTTTAAAATCAGTATAATGAAATTCTAGTAATAACTTAGGTTGTGCAACTAACAACTAGGTAATTTCAGTAATACTATTAGTAAAACTTCAGATATCATTTTCATCAAAGTGAAAGCAACAATAATGCAGAGCTTTAATTTTTAAACAAAATACAAACCCTAATTAAGGAAAATTGTCAACCAAAACTTTCCATCTTTCCTCTTTCCAGAAAAGGGTTTTTACAGTTTAACCCATATCCTAAATAACCAAAATTCTCCATTTTACAATTATAATATCTATATTATAAATGCCTTATATTAAATAAAAATTACACAGAAACTATTAATTATATACTAAAATAAAACAAGAAAAGATAAATTAAATAATTCTAATCAAATTTACACAGTCAAGCTCGGGTTGTAGTAACAAACCCCTCTTCCTTTTATTATTTACATAAACCAAATCTTTATACTAAAAATTTAAACAAAACTTACTTTCATATTAAATTTCCACAAATTACCCTCTTTTTAATAAAACCAAAATGATGGACTTTTACTGCAACGTAACCTTTCCATTTCCTTTTATCAAGTTCATCACCTTACACAGGAAATTTTAGCAATAGGTTCTTTTAAAAATTCATTAATTATAACTTAAACAAACTGAAGTTTCCATTACAGAAAATTAAACCATGACGTCCGAGTCTGTCAAAGACTCTTTCCTACTCAAACCGGTGCACCCTTAATTACTATCAAATCCTTTACAAGTTACAAATAGGTGTTCACATTTAAAAATTTAAAACATCAAACAGAACAACCCACGTCCTGTCCAAAATTTACTGTAAATAAAAACGAGTCACGGCCACATGGCCTTTCCAATCAAGTTTTGTTCAACGCAGCCACGACAAAAGAGCTCGAAACTCGATGAGACTGTATCATCCAAACCCCACACTTAATCGCAGAAGGAAACCTCAGGAAAGAAACCGAGGCTTACCCAGTTGGTCGAGAAGCATGGAGACCTTTCTCCTGAAGTATTCTATGCCTCCCAACTCATAGTAGCACCTATAGAAGAAGTCTGCATAGAAAGTTACGAATTATTAAGTTCTTGTTCAAAAGAAAACCTTGTCACAGCAAATAATTGATAAGACTTTGCAGATAGAGTTAATGAGTTTACCTGGAGAGATTTGGTCCTCGGTCGCGCAGTGATATTGTTTGCACAGTAACTATGGCCAAGGAAACCTCTTACCCTAGCAACTGGTAGGAGAAAGCACAAGCTAAAAAGCTCGACAAGATTGTCTAAAGCAACAACAAAGCTCACGATGAAACCAAAGCTCTTTACTGATAGTGTTTTCCACAAATAAACCGTGTGCTTAAATCCTGTAACCTCACAGCTATCGAACCAGGGATTCAGTTTGGCTAACTAGTGGTTTATGTCACTCTTAGAAACGAAATGATGGCATCAAGGCCATGAGACGATGAGCCTGCGACGTTTTTTTTTTCACAGCAGCGAAGGGAGGGTAAATAATGCGAGATTTTAGGCTTTGGGGGATTTTTGTAGTAGGGTTTTTCGAACGCAAAAACCCCATCCACCTTTTGTTTGCCACGTGTTTTCCACTTCCACCTAAAATTTGTGGGTTTTATCTCTAGAGTTTTGATTGCTTGGGTAAAGCTTGCAAAAAGGGTCATATATAACCTATGTTATGATCTCCTTTGAAAAACATATAAGCACTAGATTTTCTTTTATTATAAGATGCTTTAGTATAGATTATAAATGTATTATTAGTTTTAATTGTTGCTTAGATAGGATTTATACCTATAAAATAAAGATCATATAATTAGTGTTAACACATGCAAAGGTTTTGGGTTTATATTTATTCTCTAGGTAATGAACTTTCCACCCATAAAAACAAAGCATTGTCACTTCACTTATAACCATATAATGTAGTCTTTTGCATTTTCACTTGGTAATTACATAGGTAGTTAATGAAATTATACTATGTAGCAAATCGTTACTTTCATTTTTATAAATGACATTTCTTATATACCTTATGACAACGCCTAGACTTAGGTGTTAATTGCTTATGTGACATTCGAATGAATGTTGATACAAATACATATAAATTACTTTGGTAATAAGTAATATTATATTGCAAAAATTAGTTTGCAAAATTTATCCTCCTCTAGAGTTGTATGTAGGACTTCATATAACAACAATTGAATAAAAATATGATGTACAAGTTATAGTCAAAGCTAGGTAGAAAACATCTATTTCTATCTTGTGCTTGGATTTCCAAGTACTTACGCTTATAAATAAATAAATAAGAAGTAAATATACAGGCAAACTTTAAGTCCTTAAAGCAAGAATAATAAGGCTAACAACTTAGACCTCAATGTTGAGCAACGACTTAACAATTTTCAATACTTGGAAAAGATACAGGTTTGACGATGCCTTCTTTTTCTCAAAGCTGTAAACTAAACAAATATTCTAGCATTTACTTTGCTAGTTGAGATAATTAAATCTCGATCCTGAAACTGGGATACAAAACGTCTTACCTGTAATTAGACCTGTACAAGAATCATCACTTCATTGCATTAGCTAAAAAGCTAAGTAAGCCTCGGACATGAACTGAAGTTCCTTTAATTAAGCAGAAGACAAACTTTAGTATATCGTAAACAAACAGTTGTTTCAGCTCAAACTATTTCAGATCCTTTTTCTTACTAAATCAATCTTTCAATACTTAAATATGAATGCAGATAGTGAAGTATGCAGCTATAAAAATTAATAAAGGAATTAGTTTTAGTTTCTAGATTATACCCTTTAAAATGATAACTGTTAGTGGTTAAGTTACCCACGTCATCAATGTTTTTAAACATTAAATGTTGCAAGAAAAGTTTTAAAGTTTAATGAAATTTTGGAGTATCACACTCTAACTCCCGAGTCACTTGGGGCCGTAATCTAAAGTGTGACAATGTGTTAGCAACTACTAGTCTACTACTAGGCCCAAAACGAGATCAAAAATTTGTGCCTACTACCTATGTGAACCTCGCTACCAATGTCCAATTTTTTTCGTCAAAATGAAATTCAAAAAGTCGGTTTGAAAAGTCCTCCTCTACAAGACTTCATTTCTTGCATGAATATCATGGACTCACGACAACTATAAAGAACACTTGATGTCATGCAAATACAAATAATGGCATGTAGCTAGGATCACAAACTGTGCAAAAATTGATTTATGTATTGCTATAGAGAGGTGTCATTAGGTACATGATATGGAGAAACAATGGTTATTAATAAAATTAAAAAATAATTGTTGGCTCAAGAATAGTCTTCAGTTTGATGAGTGGCACGATCGTGATGTTATCTCCCTCTGTCCTTCCAAACATTTGTGGTTTCTCACGACATTTGTCCTTATTGCTACCAAAATACATATAAAAATTTATTGTCTTTACATCCTCTTCTCTTTAAATCCTCATCTCATAGTCATAACTAAGGATTATTATGTCTACACATCCTCACCTTATAATATGAGTTGGGTCAAGGCGCAAAGACAACCATAAAATATTAAATTGTCAAGATGCAAAGAGTAAGAGAGAACTATAAGTAAGTCTTATATTAAATTTACCTTATAAGTCTTTAATTAACACTATCAACTGAGATTTGACAAGTTGGATTGTTCTGATATTCTTATCACTCCTTACCAATGTGATTGCAAGGCATTCATTGAAGGTGAAGTCCATAATTTTAGGTCTTCTTCCTCATTATCATGCCTTTTGGTAAGACAATAAAGAGGGTAGTGGCAAGCATCAGCATGGAAAACGGTCTCAACATAGAGGTTATAAACATTAATTTTTTCATTAAATAATTTAAATTCCTACCCGTGACCATGGATTTCAGTGAATTGCAGAGTGGTACAAAACACAACAAATTTTAGATCCACAAGCACTTAACTACTCACACCTATAACTTTCTGAAATCTAGCCATTAATAAACTTCTTTTGGTATTCTGGTTCAATTTAAAAGGCGGATTGTTAGACTCAGACATGCAATGAATTGCAAGGATTCAATTGACTTAGGCCTCTCCATCACATACATGCATGCTTTCACAACAAACACTGAAAGAACAATATTTGGTTTTTGCATTTTTTTTATGTGAAAAGGTTTGGTTAATTTATACTTGTCAATTAAAGTACAATTATTTATATTGCCTTTCATCTCTTAAGGGCTGAGAGAATAAATGCCCTTCCAATCGAAATTAAAAACCACCCTTCAAATTTGATCATTAGACTACACTATCAATTTATATCCATTTATAAGAAAATGGAGAAAGAAACATCCCAAAAAAGAGTAAGAGACATTCCCGAAAGCATGGACTAGACTATCAATTTTTATAAGAAAATGGAGAAAGATTGAAAAAATGTCTCTCCGTTCAGGAGACTGCGGAATGAAGTGCCAAATGCTTGTTTCAAGTCCCATGAATGTATACTTAGATTTCTCTGTATGTTGATTGTAAGTAAGTATTTGTTGTAGCTACTCAACATACTATTTTGAGTATGTGGTTAGATTTGTTAATTTAGTTATCAGTATAGATATATTTTAAACTTGGATCTATTGTGTATGAGTCTAATTTTATAAAATGGTATTTATTTTATTTTAAAATTTTGAACTTTAATAAAAATTATACCTTTAGATATTAATTTCTTTGTTTAATATATCTAGAATGAAATCAATATAATTTATTTATTTTTGTGTGTTAATCAACATCATTTACATTTTTATTTCCTTTTTTTGAATGAGAATTGCAAGGTACATAAAGTTACATAACCTTCGGAGTTACCCCTCATACTAAATCAACTAGATAGAATAAAAAATCAGAATACCCACTCATTTATCTGAACAAAACTGAGAACCAACAAAAAAAAATCCACATTAAAATAACAAATGAATATTAAATTCACTTTTAAAAAAAACCAACTGAATAGGATAAAAAATCAGAATACCCACTCATTTATCTGAAGTGCCAAATGCTTGTCTCAAGTTTCATGAATGTACACTTAGACTAGACTTCTATGTAGGTCGATTGTAAGAAGGTATCTGTTGTATTACTCGGAATATTATTTTGAGTATTTGGTTAGATTTGTTAATTTAGTTATCAGCATAGATATAGAAAGTGCCAGGAGATCCAATTTTTTAAGGTGTAATTTTTTTATCTTAAAATTTTACACTTTAAGAAAAAAATTACACCTTAAGATATTGATCTCCTAGGTGTTTAATATATATATATATATATATATATATATATATATATATATATAATGAAATCAATATAATTTAATTTTTTTTGTGTATCATGGGGCAGTATTTGCATTTTCATTTTCCTTTTTTTTAGTGAGAATGGCATGTTACATAACTTTACACAACCTTAGACGTTACCCATACTAAGTTGTCGTGTACCTTGCTACTCTCCTTGCAATGATTATTGCATTGACTGAAGTTATTTGTACAATAATCCACATTAAAATAACAAGTAAATATTAAATTCACTTGATTATATAAAAAATCAGAATACCCACTCATTTATGTAAACAAAACTGAGAACCAACAAAAAAAGATTAAAGTTTTTTCAACCTTGACTTCACAGAGTTACCAATGCCAGACTGATAAGTCAACCAAAACCATTGACATGAATATGGAACAGGTAATACTCGAATATGCTAATTTAATAGACTACTATAATGAGATCACCAAACATAAAACATAAAAGTAAAAATAAGTAACATAACCTGAACACCAGCATGAATTACAACACTACCAAAAATAAAAATAAGTAACATAACCTGAAAAACAGCATGAGTTACAACACTACCAAAATTAGATGTGAGAGTTGGGAACAAAGTTCTAGAATTTAAAAGATAATTTATGCCTTCCTATGATACCAATGATATACATATCCTACTGTAAAATAAACACAATTGTAAACAAATTAGCCTGTCCCATATGAATTAATTCCAAGAATAACTAGGCCATGCCATACTGCTAAAAGAAGATTAAGAAGATTCAGTTTGTACCAGCATTCTAAATCTCCATCTGTGGCTATTAAAATTCTTTTTATAGACCTCCCAAATTGTCAAAATAATTTTATTAAACCCCAAACCATAAGTGAAGACGTGGACCATCAACAACCATGGAGTTACATTTCAGTCCTGATATTCCCAGCAAAATAATAAACCTTTGACACTCTTTCCCTTGCAGTGGCTCAGAAAGTGCTCGATTGCTTTCATGTGATATCAGTGAAAAGACATCGAGCCTATCAACAAATTCATCTTTGCCACTTACCCTTTTCATCCCCTCATTCTTGACATCAAGAACAGAAATTACAGAAAATTATAGTGAAATGCCTAAATTTAGACCTCATAAAAGTTACAAAACCAGAGCATAAATCAGAGGTAAGATTCGGGCCTCAGTAAAAGGCCTCATACACAGAGAGAGCTGCAAGAAAAAAGTTTACAGTTGAAAGTATGAAAACAACTAAAATATATGTCTGCAATATTCTACCCTAAACTTCCGATTTCAGCACACCACCTTCATAAATAGTGACATCGGGCAGAACAATGCCCATGCAGAATAACAGATAACAATATCTTATGCAAAGCACAGAGAATCAGAATCACAGAAGTTTATTGCATATGGAACCCTGTTTAGCATCCACCCATGATATTGAGAAAATTAGCAACAGATGGATGTGGGCATTAGGCCATGGATAGAAATTCACAGATGGTTATGGTATTAGGCTAAGGATGGATACTCGCAGATGGGAAGGGAAATAGGCAAAGGATTGAGATTTAGACACAGGTATTCTTTTATCAAACCTCCCAAATCATAAGTGAAGACATGGACAACCAATAACCATGAAGTTACATTTCAGCCCTGAGATTCCTCAGTTAAAACTAATAAACTTTTGATACTCTTTCCCTTGTATTGGCTCAGAAATTTGATTGCTTTCATGTGAGTCGTGACAGCTCTAAAGAGTCATCGAGCCTATCAACGAGAATTCACCAACAAATTCATCCTTGCCAATATTCCCTTCTTCATCTTATCATTCTTGTCATCAAGAGCAGAAAGTACAGGTAAATACTACTGAAATGCCTAAACTTTGGACTTCATAGAAATTACAAAACCAGCGCACAATTCAGAGGCCAGATTTGGGCCTCAGTAGAAAGTTTCATAAACAGAGAGAGAGCTGCAAGGAAAAAAGTTTCTAGTTGAAAGTATGCAAGCAATTAAAATACATGTCTGCAATATTCCACTCTAAACTTCTGATTTCAGCAAACCACCTTCATAAACAGTGACATCGGGCAGAAGAACAATGCCAATGCAGACTAACAGATAACAACATTTTATGCAAAGCACAGATAATCAGAATCACAAAAGTTTATTGCATATGAAACCTGTTTATCAAACCAATATGTAGCATCCACCCATGATATTAAGAAAACTGGCAACAGATGGATGAACCATTAGGCCATGGATAGAAATTCACAGATAGTTATGGTATTAGGATAAGGATGGATACTCACAGATGGGAAGGATATTAGGAAAAGGATTGATATCCAACCCTGATATGAGAGCAAGGATGGCTAATGAAGATCGTTACATGCTTATATTAAGAGCTGGGCATCTTATACAGAACGGGGATGGAAATTGAGAGTTGGGTATGAATGAGACCAAGTATGGAAATTTATAGTTTAGTATACTTCCAGAAACCTGATAATTATATTTCACAGATTGATTAACTCTGATTAAAACATCAGTTAGACTATGCGAAGGATGAATATAGAAATATGGTCATGCTATTAGGTTAACTGGGGGTGGATATGGTAACAGGCGGAAGGTAAAACAAAATTTAGAAATCACTGAAGCAAGTTTTGCATAGCCTGAATCATATTTATGGGTTCGCTTAAAAAATCCATTTCAAAATAATAAGATACCTTTAGGGAGACAGGGATCTGCATCAGCTATGTGGAATTTATAAAGCCATAAGTGGCATCCCAGCTGTAAGCAAATGATCTTGCCTAGGAGTAAGCAAACGCTGGAGCCGTAAGCAAATGATCTTGAATAGGGGTAAGCAAAGGCTGGAACCGTAGCGGCCACCCCTCTGATAGTCACAGTTTTAGTTGATCCGCAAACATACCTGCTTCTTCACCAGGTAAAGATCCAGAAGCAAAGCTGCCATTTGACTCGTCGATCCAGTTTTTTAACTCATTGCCGGGGGAAAATTCTCACCCCGGGTCGAGAGCCATAGAAAGAACCACAACGGCTCACTGAACACCACAAGATAGTATGAAAGGAACACGGAAAGCCCAGTTTTTAAGTGTTTTTTGCTTGGCACAGAAGGTAACCATGAATATGAATCGAATGAACAGGGCGACTGGAATTTGTACGTTAGTACTATCCAATTTGAAGAGAATGTTTGGTGGGGAGTAATTTTCAGTAAATTTTGATATTTTTTTTACTATTGATATTGAAATTTGGTTGGTGGGAAAAGTGTAAAGTAGATTGTATAGTTTAGGTGCAACAAGTGCGCTCCCAACAAGTGTATTTGATTTGATTTGATTGTTTTAAATTCATTTTTAATAATAAAATTAAATTTAAACAGTCAATTTTAATAAAGGATTTTATATTTCTCATATCATGGGAAAAGTAAAGTGTTTCTTAATATATTTCAAGATGTTAAAAAGATTATAAGGCTCATCAAATGTTAAACAAAAATTATTAAATTAAAAAAGTTCAAATTCTAATGGTTTTGTCACAAAGTATTTATAAACTTTTTTTAAGGTGTTAATCAAATTCTAATGGTTTTGTCACAAAGTATTTATAAAGTTTTTTAGGTGTTAATAAAGTGTTACAAAGGTTTATGGCTTTTATTAATAATATCTATTTTAAAGGATAATATGAGTGTCAAAAGAGGACCAATTATTAATTTACTTGAAGATGAAAAAAATCTATTGACTCCTAAATAATCTACTTGAAGGTAACATAAAAGTTCACCAATCTTGTCATTAGTATCCACTTTTAGGAGATCATGGAGTACCAAAAAGACCCATGGTATCCCTTACTAAATCATAACCTAATCTCTAATATCTACCTCAAAGCACAAAAAAGAGCCTTGGACTTCTACCTCAACTTATAAAAAGGCCCATAGTATCCATTTCTAAATTATAACCTACCCCCAACATCTACCTCAAGGCACATGGTATTAAATAGGGCTCACAAGCTTTTTAAAATGAATATACTTTAAAGAGAACATGATCGATAAAAAAGACCCAAGCCTCAATAGGTATAACCTCACGATTTCAAGAAAACTTAATCCCCAACTAACCCACCTCAAAGTGTCCAAAAGGTCCATGGACTTTGTTAATGGTGAAAATACTCAACTCTCAACCAACCAACCTCAAGGTGTTGGAAAGAGTCGTAAAACTCATTATGTATAGTGATTGACCACTATAAACTTCTTTATTGATGGCTAAAAAGACTGTAGAATTATGGTACCACCTCTAGAATATGCCTAATCTTTCCCACCAATAGAGTACTATAAAGTTTCGTACCAAAGCTTTAGATGTGCATTGAACCACTTTACAATGGATTTAATTCATAGTATGTACACATAAATTTAAACCTTATGTCAATAGATTTGTTTTTTAATATATCTCACTTATTTACTTGAAAAAGTTTATAAACTTTATAAATAATAACCACCTTACAATTAATTTAATTAAAAATATATACACATAAATTTAAACCCTACGTCAATATATTTATTTTCCTTAAATGTGTCTTACATGAAATACTAATTTCAAAACTCTTCATTATGGTTAATAATCATAAAACACTATGTCAATCATTTTTTTAAAATATATTTCACTTTTCTATACTAATCTTATGATGTTTTTTTAAATGACTATACTATATTATGTATATATGAGTTGGCACAAGACCTTACAAACAGGTAGATCAAGGACAAAACTAGTCTTCATGACAGCTTTATTCATGATGGTTAATGATCATAAAGTTCCAAATTCGCAAGGACTTTGACTATAGAGGTTATGCCTAACTGATGTGGTTTAATGAGCATAAGACTAGCACAAAAAGCAGTCTTCTTACATAAGAATAAGTAAGATGCGGTCTTATCTGCTCTTACTTTTTCGTATGTGGTTTAATGAGCATAAAACTAGCACAAAACGTTGTTTCGTATGAAAAGTCTTTGGCTTGCTCTTATTGGTAATGGTATCTGGTCACAGATAATAAAGTTTAAATACCTTAAAAATAAGGTTGTTGATATGTGGCTTCGTTAACACTCTTTCACGGTGCAAGGCACTTCTTTCATGTGGAATGACTTTATCAGGTCTATCTCTTGGATCACCAAATGTCTGGGTTGGAAAATTGGTAATGGAAAAGGTATAAAAATTGGCATTGACCCTATCGCAGGGCTATCCTCGGATTATATCCTACCTGAGGATCCACGTCTCTACTTGGAGGATTATGGCATCACTTATCTCTCGGATGCACGCAATTGGGGATCTGGCTCACATGATTACTGGCTCTCAGCAGTTGATCTTGATATGGGTGGTCAATGGAAGGACTTATGGACACAATATATCATTGGGCTACAACACAGAGGCATGTGTATTAGTGATGGGCCTGATACATTGGTTTGGATGTACAACAAGTGCAATGGTCTGGTAAAAGTAAACTTGGCATATGAACTAATTGCTTATACATATGTTGGTACTCAACCTGTCATTCCACTAATCTGGATATGGAAATTCAATATCCCACTAAAAATTATATGTTTTAACTGGCTTTGCTTATCCAATCAAGTTCAGACTTGGGATAATTTGAACAAAAAAGGTTAGTTTGGCCCTCACTGGTGTGCTTATGCAGATCAGCCCCTAAGTCCGTAGATCATATTTTTGTTGATTGTTGTTTCACTAGATAGGTATTATAGTATCTCAGCACAAAACTGGATGTCCCCATAACCTGGAAGGAGACAACATACTTGTAGAATATTGATTCCTGGTTCCAGATGGAAAAAGAGCTTACATATCTTCCTCCTTTGATGGCCTGGCAAATCTGGTTGACCAGAAACAGATGTATTTTTGATGATAAGAAACCAGATATAATCTATATTGTTCATACAATATTAGAACAACTACAACTTCATCTTGTTCACTCTCAGCTGAAACACAAGATTAGAAATATTGGGTTGGCTCAGGTTTTTGACTTCCCTGTGGGTTTTTTTGATGGTGCTTCTGCAAATTCTATGGGTGGTATTGGTATACATCTTATGCTCAGTCAGGACCATTACTTTTGCATGCATATGGGTGTGGGGCAAAGCACAAACACTAGAGCTGAACTTATAGCACTGTGGACTTTCTTATCTCTACCAAGTTATTTGGTCTACCTTATCTTCACATTCATGGCGACTCCACATTCATTATCAATTGGTTCAATAGGAGATCAGTCCTCTCTTCACTCTCCTTAGATGGATGGTGACAAAACATCAGAGATTTGGAATCTTTCTTCATCCAACTCGATGTTGTTCATGTTTACAGAGAGTACAATGTCATGGCTAATGGCTTATCTAAAGAAGCATTGTCTAAGGCTTCATGCCTATTACAGTATTCAGAAATTACTGAAGGTGAATGTACTGAGTATGGTATAGTTCAACTATTTTAATCTCAGATCTCTTTCTGATCAGCATTTTGAGGCCTATTGAGTAAGATAGTCTTGACATCCTTTGGATGATAGATGTGGAAAATTACACTCTTGATTACTTGCTAGATGTGCTTCTTTGGATTAGCCTTCAGGACAAGACTAGTATACCTATAACTTGATGGTAGTGGATGGATGAAGGTATTGATATTCCATATTTTAGAAAAGAAGAGAATCACCTTTGCTGACCTTTGACAGTTGAGGATGTTTATCTGTAGTTGTGAACTTGCCACGTGCATAGACTTAACTGTTGATGTAACAAGTTACACTTGATTTCTATGAAATAACAAGGAACTCATATTTTCTTCTAGAAAAAAAAAGAAAAAGTAAGATGCAAGAATTTACTTTATATGAATTTATTTTATATGGGAAAGTAAGTTGTAAGAATTTATATGGGATTAAAAGTTTATTTTATATGAATTTATTTTAGATGGGAAAGTAAGATGCAAGGTTTATGAATTTAATTTATATGAATTTTGTTTGTTGTTGTTTCTTCCTGATGTGGTTTTAAGGTTTTTGCTTGGTTTTGTTCTAAAACTAGTATTAAGTTTTTTATTGTTAGTTTTTGTTTCGGGTTTTTGGTCTTTGTGGTTTGTGTGTGGTGATTTTTCGGTGTTGTTTATCAGAAAGTTTTCTTTGGGAAATATGTGGTTTTATGCTTATGGCACCACTCCCATTGTAATCACTAGGCGTCCGTTCTAATCCTCGGGCATGGGTGCACTACTCCAAGTGGTTTCCATCAAATACCTCTGGTATCCCCGACGTCGATACTGTCACACTTCTAGACAAAACATGTGATGGGGATTCCTTGGTGTCGACATACATGCGACCACTCATGGCTTTGGAAGGTGGTCTTGCTTCTTCTGTCAAACCCTCTTCAACTATGTTGCATGCTCGACCGCGTAAATTGGTTTTCAAAAAGGTTAAGCCGGGTCATCCTATTTGTGTTCTGGGGAGAGATGTGATAGTTGATATGGTGTCAACACTTGCACATCGGGCTCTTATCGGTCATTTTGAATAAATCAAGTTATCCCGACCAGTCATCCTATCATGGGTTCGTCAATTTTGGAAGCCCATACTGAAGTTTGTTCCGAAGGTTCTTACATTGGTTAATGGTTGGGTGTTGTTTCAGTTTCTGTCTGAGGAGGATAGGGAGATCATCGAGGGACAATACTAGGTGCTAGGTCAAGGTTCTTTGGTTCTTGGTCACTGGCATGTTGGGTTTGACCCTTGTTCGGAGCGTTTGGTTCGACAACATCTCTGGATATTGCTTTCGTACTTTTCGATACAATGTTGGAACTTGCAAGGTTTTATGGGTGTCACAACTCTATTGGTAATTTCATACTGATGGAAGATGAACATCTTTTGGGTTTCCAACGAACTACTCCTCGAATGCTCATGGATTTGGACCTTTCGGAGGGGCTTTCGACCAATCTGGAGGTAATTTGGGATGGTGGGTCTTTCATTCAAAGGCTGGATAATGGGAGGGTTGCATTCTGTTTTCACCTCTGTTGCTCGACGGGTCATTCCAAAGAGTTTTGTCCTTCAAGGGGGCCTTCGACAGTGAACACCTCAATGGACACATTGTTAATTGAGGGTTTGTAAGCTCATATGGATAAAGACATATCCTTTCCACTTCCTCTTGACAAGGATTCGACTCTCACCTTTGTTGGTATGTTCACATCGACTGTGCCTTTACTTTTAAAATTTGTCGATGTTGTTGATATTTTGAGCTCACTTTCTGTGTTGGATGGTAAAGACCTAACTGATTCCATGCCACCATTTATTGGTGAGGGTTCTCCTATGGTTTCCACTCCCTTGTTATATGGGGGGAGGAGGTTGGTGTGGGACTTGATGGCCCATCACTTTCTATGGTTAAACCTTGTCCTTCTATTTCAGGTGAGGTTGGGGGCTCCCTCTTTGGTCCTGAAGATTTTCCTCCACTTCAACCCATTCCTTTGGATAGTCTTAATATTTCTCTCTCTCCCTCGCTGATATCAGACGATTCCTTAGTGTCGGTTACTCCTATTATACCTCTCTATGGGTCTATTAACTCTCTGTCAACGGACCGAGGCACTATGGACGTTCCCTCACTCATGCCCTTTTCTCCCAATCCAACATTTGCTTTTGTTGAGACCACCTGTCTCGATATCCTTCTGATTCCTTCTTTTAGATCGGTGGATGTGTCCAACAAAGGTAGCATGAGGGGGTTAAAAGAATCCATTAGGGAGCAGGCTTTTGTCAACTCGAAGGTTTATCCCCTATCTGTTAGAGGGTTGGTCGAATGTTTAGATGTCGGTTCTTCACCTTCTTCTCGGGCTCTCAGAGAAACAGTGGCCCCTTCATTGGTTAACCGATGAATTGTTTATCCTTTAAGGTACGTGGTCTTAGCGGGAGCCCTAGATGTGCCGCACTGAAAAGGTTTCTTGATATTGTATGTCAGGTTGTAGTGTTTCTACAGGAGACTATGTCTTCTGGGGATTTGGCTTGTGATTTATTCCTTAAGCTATGCCATGGCTAGTTTGTTAGTGCTCTAGATGCTTGTGGTCACTCAGGTGGGACACCGGTGGCCTGGTATCTACTAATGGTTGACCTCAAGGCATTCAAAACTTGTGCAGGTATCATACTTATTGGGAAATTGAAAGGTCATGATCTTACTGTTCACATGCTAAATATCTATGGGTCTTATTCTAACATAAAAAGTTTTTGGTATCTTTTTAAGGCCTCTGGCCTTCTTTCCCTTCTACATCTCATCCTTGCGGGGGATCTAAACTTTACTTGGTCTTCTCATGAGGTATGGGGGTCAGGACGATCTCTTGATCTGCCGTTGGACTACTTTTATTCTCTCTTTGATGAAGCTTATCTTGTGGATATTGTTCCAGTTGTTTTATCTCTGACTTGGTCAAATGGTAGATGTGGTTTGGCTGGTATTGAAAAACGACTGGACATATATTTTATGGCTGAATCTTTGTGTGACTTGATGGGGAAATATTGGTATTGGAATCTTTCTATGGGCTAATCTGACCATAAAGCCATCATTTTACAGTTGGGATTTGACAAAGGTAAGGTACATTACCCATTTAAATTCAACCCGAATTGGTTAGTGGAGGATGATTTCAATTTTTTGTTCACTTCTCAATGTGATATCCTGACTGGGGTTGTGCTTGCTCATCTCTCCCCTATGCAGTCTTTGTTGTTTAAATTGAATAAATTACACCCGTTGGTCATGGAACGGGAAAGAGAGAACAAACAAAAAGCTGATCAATCCTTGTGTGAGATTGAAGCTACTATACAATAATCTGAGGAAGATTTGGGGAGTGGCCTTTTTAGCGAGGATTGCTCTAATACCCTCAAGGATTTACTCTTACAAAAGTAGAAGATTCTTGCTCATAAGGAAGAGATTCTCATACAGAAGAACCGTGCTATATGGTTGAAAGCAGGGGATGATAATACTAGGTATTTCCATCAATATGCAAATCATAGAAGGCTCACAAATTTGATTTGGGAAGCTAGGGATGGTAATGGAAATATGGTATTTGATCAGGATTCTATCAAGGAAGGGGATAATTCCTACTTTTCTACTTTATATAAATACCGTAAGCCCAACAATATTAGTGAACAGTTGGAGATATTAAAGCTCTTTCCAACTTTCTTCAGTGCGGATGAATGTGCAACTATTGTTGGTCTTATTGGATTGAAGGAAGTGGAGAAGACATTGAAGGGGTTTGAAAAAGATAAGATCTCAGGGCACGAAGGGTGGATGATGGATTTCTACCTTCATTTATTTGAGCTGTTGGGTATGGAATTGGTGGAGGCCATTGAGGATACTAGAGTATCGGGGTGTATTCCAGATAACTCAAATACTACTTTTCTCACATTGATCCCGAAGCTAGATAGGCCTACTTCCTTTGGTGACCACATGTTGATTTCCTTATGTAATCTTTTATACAAGCTTATCACTAATATTATCGTGGAGAGACTGAAACCTGCTCTTGGTAGGGCCATATTAGCTGAACAGTTTGGGTTTCCAAACCGTTAAATACTGGACACTGTTGGGATTGTACAAGAAGCACTTCACTCGATCAAACATAAGCACCTTTCCGCCTTGGTCCTTAAACTGGAATTGGAAAAATATTACGATAAGGTTGATAGATCCTTTATTTGGTTGATTTTACTACAGGTGGGTCTCCCTTTTTGTATTACACAGTGGATTATGTCCTGTGTGAATACTGCTAGTTTTGTTGTGTTAATAAATAGTTCACCTTTGAATTTCTTCAAGGGGTCCCGTGGTATTAGACAAGGCTGCCCACTTTCACCTTATCTCTTCCTCTTGGTTATTGAGGGACATAGCTGGTTACTTCTCTAGGCGAAGGAAGACAAATTGATAAAAGGAATTAAAGTTTCGAGATCCACCTTTTTGACACATACTATTTTTTTCGATGATGTATTGATATTTGGTACTGGGTGATTTTTCTGAATGGTATCCATTAGAGGAAATTTGAGGTCTAAAATGGGGCTCCTAAGGAAAATAATAAAAAAGTATTTATTAATTTTGGAGAAAGAAAGAAAACAACAATTTTTTCATTCGTATTTTCAACACATCTCTTTGTGTTTTTTTCTTTATCAAATTTCAAGCGGGAGGGCTCGTTGGATGCATAATTTAATTTTGCATCCAATGAGTACCCATATTGCATATTTTTTTTCTAGAACCTGCTTCCCGAAAAACAAGAAATACCTGAAAAATGTGATGAATAAAAAAACATGATGATGATTCATCACACTTTTTTGGGTATTTCTTGTTTTTGGGGCAGTGGGGTCCATCAAAAGTATGCATTGTGGGTACTTGTTCGATGTGGAATTAGATTCTGCATCCAACGAGCCCCCCTGCTCAAAATTTGAGCAAAAACACTGAGAGATATGTTGAAAACATGAACAAAAAAAGTATTTTTTAATGACAAATATGTCAAGTCAACCATTATGGTTGACTCATTTTATTGAAATTCTATTGGTTCTTGATTTCCAAGTCACAAGAATTTATTGTTGGCTCATTTTCTTATAAGGCCCATTTTAGACCCCAAATTTACTTTAATGCATTTAAAGGGCTTGACTTATCTTTTTCGCAGAGAGCTTCGGGTATGTCCTTTAACACTCATAAGTCATGCTTCAGTTACTTTGGGGTTGATCAGAAGATGATGGATGAAATTATTGTGCTCTTCCCCTTTCCAGTCAGTCATCTTGACACTGGGTTGACATACTTGGGTTTCTTCCTAAATCCTAATAATTATAAGTGTGCGGACTAGTCTTGGCTCTTAAAGAAATTTCATTAGCATATGAATTGCTAGATGTCGAGGTGGCTTTCTCTGGGTGGTAGGAAAAATTTGGTGAATTTGGTACTTCAATCCTTATCGATTTACTAGTTTTCTCTCTTCTGTGTCCCTATGTGTATTCTATTGTCTATTTGCAGATTGATTTTTTGTGTCCTGTGGGCTGGAACACAAGATTTTTCTAAATTTCATTTGGCTGGATGGAATTCATTGTCCATGCCCAAAAATTGGGGTGGTTGGGGGATCAAACACCTTGGGTTTTTTAATCTATCTCTCTGTGTTAAGAGTCTGTGTAGAGGACTTATGGAGCCGAGGATTTGGAGCATAATTTTAAATTTGAAATAAATGAGAAGGCTTCCACTTTCTTCCTGGATTCGAGATGCAAAGTTTAAGTGTAATGCATCCTCGACTATCTGGAATAGTTTGATGTCGGCTTTCCCTATAATTATCCACGACCTTTGTTGGCAGGTGGGGAGAGGAAATAACATTTTTATTGGCTTTGATCTGATTGTAGGTAACAATCATTGGCTCCTTTCCTATTCACTTCTAGCCCATATTCATCACATAAACATGATTGTACTTAAGCATGCTTATGAAATTGGGGCATATTCTGAACCAAGCTGGGTTTCTTAGGATGTTTTAGGCTTGATTGGTGATGTGGCCAAGGAATGGGAGGAGTACACTTCTTGTTTGCGGGATACAGGCATTGTACTTAATGAGTATCTCGATAAACTGGCATGGACTGGGAATAATCAGTTGGGTACAGTCACAACAAAACTGGCTTATTATTCTCTTATTAAGCATTGATAGGATTTTTTTCCTGCATGGTGGTCTTCGATCCTTTGGAAAGTCAAAATATCTACCAAAATTAAGTGTTTTATCTATCTTGCCCTCAAAAAAAAGATACTTACATGGGATACTTTATAGTTACATGGTTTTTCTGGCCTAAGTAGATGTATTTTTTGCCGCATTGCACTGGAGATGGTTGAACATTTGTTTGTTGATTGTTCTTTCTTCCGAAATATGTGGTTGTTTATTTGCAGTGGTTTAAATTGCTTATGAACCTAGGTAGATGGTTCTATTGCTGATTTTATGATGCATGTTGCAAAACATTCTCAAATACCCCTTGCGCTCTCTAAGGTCTTTATTTGGGAAATTTGGCATGACAAGAATTGTCACATATTTTAGCAGATTTCTGTAGATGTCAGTTTTATTGTGAAAAAGGTTCATTCTTACTCTGTTTTCTCGGCATATTATGGGCCTCGATTAAGGGTCCATAATATTAGTTATCCTCCTCTTATGTGTGGTTCCAGGATTGGATTCTTTGATGGGTCAGAGAAGGATGGTTCTTGTGGGGCTGGAATGGTTCTTAAGTTGGAGGAGAATCACACCTTTCTATTGTGTATGGATGCTGGGAAGGGCGCAAATACTAGAGCTGAACTTCTGGATCTGTGGGGTTTACTTTATTTTTCTAGATGCTGAGAGATTAGTTTGTCACTAGACTTGGGGGAATCCAAAGCTATTGTGGATTGGGCTTTGGAATTACATACTATTCATTCTGTCACTCTCTTTCACTGGCTAGGGCGGGTCATAAGGATGATGGGTTACTCTCCCTATCTTTCCTTCCAACATATATATCGGGAGTTCAACATTCAAGCTAACGAATTGTCAAAGTGAGCAATTGGTATAGGGGTAGGATCGATCACCTGGGAGGAGCTATACGACGGTGTGCTAATAGACACTAGGAAATTGAGTTTTCATTGATACTCATTTTGTCACTCTTTGGATGCAGAACCTATCTGAAGGATTCAATTTTGTATATCTGTAGTAAACTTTGTGTTCACATTTATACTTTTTCATGAAGAAGGGATGGTTAATTTCTGGACTGTTATAGAGGTAGAAATGGTAATTGAATAGTACTATTGAAACTATATGATGATGTTATTGTCATTTTAGACACTACCGACAATTTTGGACATTTTGTAAAAGCTTTTTGTTGTATTTTAGACACAACTTTATTTAATATAAAGTTGTGCATTTTCCAATGAAAAAAAAATAATTTACTTTAAATGGGAGTGATAATATATGAAGGAAACTAAAGATGATTCTCCAACATTTTACTTTACATACTTTGTTTATTATACATCTAAAATGGTGGATAATTAAGTTATTAAATTGATTATTAAAATATTTTTTATTTTTTATTTTTTTAATCTTTTTTAATGTTATGAATATCAATATATTTATATGTATTGCAATTGTTTTTTTTGTAATGCTGCACAATTTTATTAAATTATGAAAACAAAATATACAAAATAAACCCTAACCAGAAGAGGTCTCAGGTGGTGAAGCCACCACCAAAGCCTCTAAAAAACGAAGGGTCGTATGAGAAAAACATAGCTGAAATTGTTCAAAATGGTAAGACTAGCAGAGTACCCAGTTTTGGACATCATATCAGACATAGACATAGACATAGTTCCAGGGTTCATTTTCAAAAGTAAACCAAGACATAACCAAACTAGACAATTATGGCATAAAAACCTGAAACAACAACTCGTTTCTGCAGATGACCTGAGCATGCTTCTAGATGGGGGTTCTCCTAGATGATGGGGCATCCCCATCCTTCCTCCTACGAAGGGATGTATGTGTTGATGGACGCCGCTGGAGTAGTTTGAGGCTGTTGTTGATCTGACTTCTAGCCATCCATTTTCTTTAGATATTTGAACAGTGGCTCCACGGTCGAAGGGATGGGGAAAGGCGGTGCATGTGGAGTTGGAATCATGCCGGTGTCCCGCGATATTCCCCCCATTGCACTCCCACTTCCACCACCCCCGAGACGGACATGCCCAACATTACCAACCATGCCCTTTCCATGCAAATGTGTTGTCTAGTGCTGTAAGCTGGGTGTCCATTTCTATCATTTTGGGGTTCATAGCTAGAATAGTATCGCGGGCATCCGACCAATTTCTTAGCATGTCTTCCACAAGATTACACAACATATTTTTTACCATCCAGTAATGGTTAACCCGGATTCTGCCTTGCCCAGAAGCTAGTCATTGGTTGAGGACCCTCCCCTCCCAATATTTAACGAGGATGCAGACCGATAGGGAAATGTGGGTTTCATACCCCTCTGTAACTTGCAGGCTGCACCCGTGTTGGGATTTTCCATTGCTCGAGCTAGCGTGACAAGGTGTCCCCTATTGTTTGTACATAATTGTCAGATAGAATCTCAATAGAAGGAGAAGGAGAGCGGGGTGTTTACTGGAGCCTGCAAGCAGAGCACTGAGATGCAACCAGGTAGACCTGTGAGTATAGCCCCACAAAATCGCAAGGGTGCCACCTTGAGGTGAATACCAGACTTTCAAATGCGCAGTAGACCCGAATTGACATAGAGAATAACCAAACCCAACAACGACAGTGAAGCAATTATCCATGGCGAAGATATCCCCCGCCTGACTAGACCCTGTACCAACTCGCATTGAATTGCTCTGCATCGCCATGAAATATTGGGAGGAGTAGGGTGTCTCCACCCTACATCGTAGGCACGGAAATGACCAGCTGATATTCCCCCACGTGTGAAGAACTTTGAGAGGGAGGGCTAGCAGAGTTGATGGATGTGCCAATCTCATGCAGATTGCCACGTGGTGGGTGCACAGATTGAGGCATGGAGCGTTGATGGGCTGCTACGTTGTCACCCACATCTCGGGTGGAGAGCAGCAAGGTGGAACCAAGATGGCATCAAGGGAACCCTGTCCAATTGTCTATATTTGAGAGCAAGGTGGCATCAATTGAACCCTGCAGCGTTCCTTCCATAAGGGTGTGATTAGAGTTCACTCCCATGTTATCCAGGCAATCTGCTAAAGCATTGGATTTTATGCGCATGTGGTGAAAGGTGAGTGCCTGCATGTGATGGAAGAGGGTGGCCAGACAACTCAATCCATGCATGAGGCGCCAACTAGTGGTCACTTCGGAGACCGACGTGCCATTGTGAATTTTGGTGGCCAAGGAAAGGATGATCTTAGTCACCTTCCACAATCAGAGGTAGAATATTTCTTCTGATAGATATCATTAATCCTGTCACCATGCCTTTCAATTTCATTGCATTGTTTGAATCGAGACCCATGTTTCCATAAAAAAGATGGATGATATCGTCATTGTGGTCTCGGATAACTCCACCGTGATCGGTTTTCCCAGGGTTCCCTTTGGAGGAACCATCGAATTTCATCTTGAAGACTGCATCAGGGGGGGTTCCCAGTGTAATGGGCTTCCTATATGCACCTTGGGGGTACCTAGGGAAGAAGGGAAGATAGTGGAGTTGAAGCTTAAGGCCACCAAGATATGCTTTTCACCCTGTGAAGTGGGGAGGTTGGCGACCGTCCAACCTTTGGAGTGGATAGTTTCTTAAAGATTGTTTTTTATTTAATCCCAAAGGGATATGACTGTGGTCTCAGTGTTTTTAAATTTTTTTTGTTTCATTCTTTCCAGGTGCTCCAGAACACAAACCCCTGGGAAAGGGTCCAGAGTTGATTGAGGATTTTTCTTTCAAAAGGTGAATCAATCATTATTGAAGAGTGTATGTAGCATTGTCTTTGACTCTATTGGAACGTCGAAAAGCTTCAGCGATGGTGTCCCATAGTGAGATGGTAAAGGGGTAAGCATCTAGGAGGTGGTCCATGGTTTCCTGTTGTTCGCAACAAAGACAACATCCAGAGGGTTCTTGGAACCCTTTCCTAGCCAGGTTTTCCCAAGTGAGTATACGGCGATGCATTAGAAGCCATAGAAAATGAGAGGCTTTGGGCCAAAGAGGGGCCTTCCAAATGTGGTTCCAAACAGTAATGGCCTAGCAATATAGCTATGCAGAGATGATATCGTAAGCTTCTTTGACCGAGAAGGTTCCAGATGGTCTATGGCCCCATCTAATGACATCCGAACCCTGATTTTGTTGGAGGCGACGACTACATATTTTGGGCCAAATTTTGTCCACTAGTTCCTTGTTGGGAGCCATGTACCAGGTGGAGGGATCTTTCCATTGACGAAATCCATCATTCAAGGGGTGCCAATACTCTTCAAATTTGAGGTATTCATTGAGCTAAATGTAATTCTGACTGTCAGGGACAGGTAAGAAACTTTTAAGACTGGGTAATTGTTGCCTTGAGTCACACCAGAAGAGGGATTTATCCCCATCTTTTATTTCCCAAAAACTATGATGTTGAATGAGTGCCCTATATTTCTTGGCCGCCTTCCAAATATGAGAGCCCAAAATCTCCTCATCAAATCTGATGAGGAAGTGAGGTTGATAATCTAGGGCATACTTGTTTTTCCATAGCTTGGTCCAGGGGGAGTTGTTTTTAGAAATCCAGTTCCACCAAATTTTTGCAAAGAGTGCTTTGTTGTTTAGCTCAGGATATTTGATACCAAGGTTCCCATATTTTTTTTTTGGCAGAGATTTTTCCAGCTGACTAAGGCCCAACGACTATTATTGTTATTGTAGCCCCAGAGAAATGGCCTCTGCAGAGATATAATAGCTTTCAGAACGCATTTGGGGGATACCAACACTGAAAAGAGGTACAGAGGCATCGATTGTAGAGTGGACTTAAGCAGGACGACACGACTGGGGAGATTGAGGGAGCAGAAGGTCCAAGAGGTTAAAGGGTTTTCGAGTTTGTTCAGAATCTCTTTCCATGAGGTGTGTTTGATGGCCGAATTACACAGAGGGGCACCCAGGTATTTTGAAGGTAGGAGGAGACAGAGAAGCAGAGGATTCGGGTTATATTTCTCTGAGCGATGACCCCAGTATTAAAAAAGAAAATTTGAGACTTTTCCTGAGGCTTCTTCAAAGGTGTTTAGTAAGGAGTGAATGGTACGGGCTTCTTGAACTAAGGGATGACCAAAGAGGAGATTGTCTTTCACAAATTCCTGGTAAGCAAGAGGGGGGGAATTAGGGAGCGATAAACCACGCATGGTGCGCGCTATGATAGCTGATTGAATCATTCTCCCTAACCCTTCAGTAATGAGGATGAAGAGGAAAGGGGAAAGAGGGTCTCCCTAGCTAATGCCTCACGAGGGGGAGAAGGTGGTGGAGGGAGAGTTATTGACCAAGACCGAGAAGAAGGCTGAGGAGATGAGGGACATGATCCACTGAACCCACTCCTTACAAAAGCCAAAGGATAAAAGCATTTTTTCAATGAAGTACCAACTAATTTTATCAAAGGCCTTGGAGAGATCTACTTTGAGGATCATGCCAGGGGTTTTGGTGGTTTTGAGAGAGTGGACCGCTTCATGAGAAAGGATGATACTGTCTAAGATTTGGAGGATGTTAAGAACCCGTGTCAACCATCCTCTTTATTTTATTAGTATATTTTATTGGACGCATATGCTTTGTAAGTCGTCCCGTTACTATGTTGTATTATCCCACATTCATGGTTAGTAATAGTTGTTTAAATTAGACTTAGTATATAACTAAGTGTTGAGGCCAATGAAATCATCAAAGAGTTATTTTGTATTGAGCTTGCTCAAAGGAGGTTGCCCCCTCGAAGTGGCCTGTGATCAGTAAAATATCTTTTGTCCTCCAATATTTATGTTATATCGTGCATTCTTATTTTTTATTGCAGGAGGTTCTCCACATCTGGTATTAGAGCACTTTCCTTGGTAGAAGTGGGAATTTTTTTTTTTGGAAAAAAGGGGCAAAATTGGATGATGAATTTCAGATCAATTTCTGAAACTTTCTGCACAGAATCAGAAGAAACAGGTTGCATATATGAATTTATATTACAAAAATACATAGTTTCAAAAAAAAATCATCTTGTTTGGAGTTCTGGAAGAGGAGATATCGCGGAATTAAAATCAACAATTTTTTAGAATTTCGATGATGGCCGCAGAAATTGTAGAGTGAAAATATTTTGACTAGGTGCCCAGATTTCTATTTCGTTTTCGTGGGTAGAAGCAGAGTGCTTGTTCTGGCTCCAGAAACAGGTTATAATAGCGATTCTGAGCAATATAGATCAGGTTATGCTCATTTTAAAACTTTCATCTCAAAACCTTAGATCTAATTACGGGGTTTTGGGCATTGGGTGGCATATTTGACACTTTTTTTTCTGGCATTTTGATTATTGTAGTAGTTCTTCTTCTTGCAATGGTATTATTCGTATTAGGGAATAAACCCTATCTACTTAACTGTGGGAAGTACTTAGACATAGTTTTTACAGTTTATTTTACCACACAGGGTAGATCAGACATTTATGGCCTTTCCTGTCCCTCTGCAGACTCTTTCGACCCCATGGACTATTTTTGTACGTTTGATGTTTCCAATATCATCCCTAAAAACACCTGTTATTTGCTATACGTGACTTTTAAACCCTTTCTCGAGTATACACGCGGATATAAGGGCCTTAAACCCACGTACATCGAGATGTGTGCAAAAGGCCAAATATTTTTGGAGTTTTCCTTGATGTGGATCCGAGTCACTTGTATCTTGGCTGTCCATATGCCTTGAGATCGCTTGGATTTGACCTTCCATTACCCCATTGAAGCACTATATAAGGAACCCTTTGGATACATTGAAGGAGGAGAATTGAAGAGCAAGAAAACTATAGTCCATTGTTGCCGTAGCCTATACTTGACTCTGCATCCCTTTGTCCCTTGGAGCACTTGGTGTTCTTCCCAAGCTTTCTTTTGCTTGTGAGCTTGCTATTGAGAGATGGAGGATTGAGGTGGTGGAGGCCCAGGTGGAGGACTTAGTTTCTCTGGTTCGCAAACGTGCCGACAGAGGTTGTCATTCATGTAATGTCTGATTTATATTAATATAAATATCTTTTCGTGTCCAATGATGTGCATTTAAATGAATATTGAATCCATGGATGCTTTGAATTGATTATACATTATTGATTATATATGCTAGATTAGGTCTAACACCATTATATAGCATGCTTGTTTTGTTTACTGTTGTTGAGAGAGCAAATTGTTAACATAAGCGGGATTGGAAAAAGCTCAACGGGGATTTACATCAACCATCCAGAATAAGGTATGTTTCGAGATCCTTTAGTGTTATATGTTTTATTTCTCTTACATATTGGGAACGGATTGATTTTTGTAGTTACTCTGTCTATTGTGGTACACCCCAAGCCATAGGAAGTTTTCTCTGTAATAGAATTGGTGACCATACTGGGGAGTTCCTAGTCATTTCCTTTGGGGTTTTGTCAACATTCAATGTTCTTGAACTGCTCTGATTTCTCTGTTTCTGAGTTGGGTCTGGGGGCATGTTTTCCCAGTAGTGTCTTACAGGAGTAAATTTTGTCTTAGTTTGTTTGTTTTCCTTCTTTTTATCTCTTTTTCTTCCAGGACACGGGTTTTGCCTTCACAGTCGCGTGTACACACAGGTTTTCCTAGAATAGCCGCGTATATACGTGGATTTATTGAGAACAATCGCGTATGCCCTAATTTTTTCCTTTTTGGGGAAGATTAAGTGTTGCTGGGTGAGTTTGGATGATTGTTGAGTCTTCTTGGATGCTTCTGGAGTCTGTATGCATCCTTGTTTCTGACCAGAGACACCTTCTTAGTTTAAATTTTTGAAAATGTTCTTGTCATTTCATTTTCTATTTTTTGTTTTGGAATTAGTGCATTAGGTCTCTTTTACCTTGGTGCTTTGCTTGGGTACTGTCTGGTAGTGCTTGCAGAGTCTGAGGGTTGTAGAGTCATACTTTTGCTTTTTATCTCATTTAATTCAAAAAATACAAAAACATTTTCTTTTTGCATCATTATGTATTGTTTTCATTTTGCATTTGCATGGTACTTGCATTAGGTTTGCATGGAGAATATTAGTTATATTTTCATATAGGAATGATTGCATATTCATTTGAAGGAAAATTTTGCACTTCACGTAGTAGCATACCCTATTCTTCATTTGACACAGTGCATTTGCATTGATTGTTAGGTGTGCATTTTACTTCTTGTTGCGTCATAACATCATTAGTTGCACGACCATTTTTCCTTTGAGTAATAAGCCAATTAAAATCAACGCATAATAAAATAAATTACACTCTTTTCTTTTATAGGGTGCACCAACAAGACTAGGTTTTAGGGTCTTGGAATAGTTCATTGTGAGTAAATTCTCCAAGACCACTGAACGAAAAATTTATGTGTCTGTCTAGGTGAGAATGTGAAATTCCTTTATATAATTAGTGTTCTCAGGATCCTCCTCTTACAAGGGAGTTAAGCACGAGGTAGTGTGAGCGGTTATGATTGGGATGACCCTTGGTTGTAACTGAGTAGCACCAGAGATAATTCCAGGATTGTATTCGTATCTGGGGGCTCTTTTGAGAGTTTTGGGCTTTGCTACTCTGCCCATATGGTCAATCCCACCTGCGACTATCCACCTGAGCATTGATTATATTGAGGTGACCTTAGTTGCCTTACCTAGGTTATCAAGGGGGTACTTCGCAGAGGTTATTCTATAGGTGTCCTAGCCAGGTAGGGGTCGGACAGCACAGTCGCTATATGTGTTGAAGATGAGGGCCACTATAATTGGTTACAAACCTCTGCTTATTGTGTATGGGAGTCTCAAGGCTCTCCTAGGTGAGACATACCTGCTTCATTCGGGAGCTCACATATCCTACCCTTGTTTGCTTGTGATTTGGCTTTACATTTTATAGGTGCGTGCTCTATGCATGCTAGTTTTCCTAGGGTTTGCGTAATTAGATCGAGTCTTTTCATTTTTTGAGTCATTGTGGATTTGGGCTCGGCGCTTCGTTGTTCTCGTCATTTAGCAGGACTTCTGCCTTCCATGTCTCCTCCTCCTTTGGGAGAGAGAAACAAATAGTCCAAGCGGACTACTTCTCACTTTGATTCACACACTATGGGAGATCATGAGGATGAGATTCCAGAGATGTCCTCTCCACCTCATGAGGTGGGGGAGGAAGATCCTACTCCCATATATGATCCTTCACCAAAAATACCTTCACAATCTGGTTATGATCCCTCATTCACAGGTCATTGGTATTGGTTACCAGGCAATGAGACTCATTATGAACCCACAAGCACTAGTCATGTTCGTTATGGCATGTCCGATATCTTTGCACCCGATTCGGCACATCATGTCGAGTTGAAAGTTGAACCTAGCACTACGCCTGGGGGAACTCCTATTCCTTTCCATGTGGAGAGATTTGGGAGCACTAGTCACATTGCACCTTCCATCCTAGTGGTGGAAGAAGCCTCACATGTCCGTCCTAGACCTAGTGTTAGTAATCATATGCGGATACCAGAACTGAGACGAGTGACCATTGGGAACACCACTTACATTCCTTCTCATATCCCTTCATCCTCGAACCCTACTCCTTCAAATGCATTTTGGACAACCCTTCCTCCCCCTCATTCACGTGGTCCTTCAGGGTGGAATATCGCTACTATCCATGTTTGTATTGTGATTGCTCGTATGGTAGTATCTCATAGTCAAGTACCTCCTATTGTGTCAGGAGGTCATATCCCTGTTTCTGGATCGTCTTATGGTCCATCTCAAGGAGTTCCCCATATCCCTAACTATGGAAATTCTCATGTGACATCCCATGGGACACCTTATGGAGCTTCTCATGGATAGTCTTATGGACCGCAATATGGACAGAACTATCAACCCTATGGGTACAGGTATCAACAACCTGCTTACTCTTCCAATTATGGCTTTGTAGCACTGCATAATCAAGGTACCCCACATCACAATGCTTCCATGCAGCCCTATATGGGTCAAATGGGAGGAGGTTATTATGGCCAAGGCCATGGTATTTATAGAAATCAACCTTACATGAACCAGAACTATCAGGGAGCGTGGCATAGACCGACTCAACCTAGGTTCCCTTTCCTTGCAACATTGAACTTACCTGACTTATCAAGACTTATGAATGATCTGCTATCTCATGACCCATCCTGGCCGGCCGTCCCTAACAAGCTTCCTTCAGACATTCCCAAGTTCGAGGGTAAAGCTGGAGAAGATCCTAGTGAGCATGTTACTACTTTTCACCTTTGGTGCTCTTCCAATCCCTTACATGATGATTCAATCCGTTTGAGGTTATTTCAATGCACCCTCACCGGGCCTGTAGCAAAATGGTATATAGAGTTACCAAGGGGGGCATACGTTTTATTTGATGACCTTGCCATGACTTTCCTCAATCACTTTCAGCTACCCGTACGTTACGACGTTGGTCTCGAACTCTTGTCAACATTTTGACAAGATAAAGACACACATATCTCGGATCATATTCAAGAGTGGCATAGATGGAAGTGGTTGAATAAAGAATTTATACCACCGGAATTTCTCCTTGAGTGGTTCCTCAAATCATTGTTACCTTACATTGCGAAGAGTGTTTCTACATTCGGAATCTAAAACGAGGAACAAGCAATATTTAGGGCACAAGAGTTGGATTTGATCTATGCTCAATCCAGAATTTTGTATGAGATTATACCTAATGCTCCTCGATTTAGTTTCGATCCCAAGATCAAGTCTGGGCCACATGCTGATGGCATTGTGGGCTCTACAAGTACCAAACCTACGGATTCAATTGTGAAACAAGTGAGCCAATTTTCAATTAATCAATCCGCATCGGGACAAGCCATGACTTCATCTCAACCTACCCAATCGATGAGTGTACTTTCTGTGCAATCGTCAAACCAGAAGGGCAACCAGCAGCCTGGAAGGAATAAGAAAAAAGGGAAAAATAATTGTAAGGGTGGGAATGAGAATGAAAATGCTAATTATAATGACAAGAATGCTCGTAATGCTAGGGGGGACAAGCAGACTAAACGTCAGGTAAAGTTTCCTTGCAAGTTATGTCAGGATGACCACCTCACTCACTTGTGCCCTCATATGGGAGATGCCTCGAGGTTCATAGCACATGGCCCAACTGTGCTAACTAATCCTTTACCTAACAATCAAAATATGAACTTGAGGACCATTGATCCTCATTGTGCATCAAGTGGAGATCAAAATCCACCGGAGGCCAATACTGGTCATGGTTGCATCAACATGGTGCACACTACTAAGGTTGTGACTCGTGTGAAGGATTATGGTTCATCACAACCAGACCTTGGAAAGGAACCCACTCCACCTGAGAGCCCTTTGTGTATCGAAAAAACTACGGATAAACCTGAATTTGCACCTCACATTCCTAAGGGAGTCCTAAAGTATTTAGGGAACAATCCTAATGCCCGAGCCACCCAGAACTATTTCGTTGTCGAGGATTTGTGCTAAACTCCTTATGCGATGTCCACGCTTGAAGTACTTCAGACTTGTCCTCTGCAGAGGAGAGCCTTTCTTTCTGCTCTTGGGGTTAATGATGATAACTCTTCTTCCATTATCAAATTTGAAACCATGGGAATACAGCCTCACTTGCCTTACTACATGTCTCTTTTGATTCATGTAGAATGTCCTAATATGACCATCAAACACACCATCATTGATGAAGGCGCTGCTGCTTCCATGATGTCTTTGTCATGTTGGAAGGGTTTGGGTTCTCCCGAGTTGTCTCAATCCGCTACTATGTTGACAACTTTCAATGGTAGATCATTTCGGCTGCACGGGATTTTTCCTTCTCTTAAGATCCAATTGGGAGGGAAGACTGTCGCGATTGAGGTCGAGGTGGTTGATGCACCCCTTGACTACAATATTTTGTTGGGCCGAAATTGGATGTATAGTATGCAAGCTGTATCCTCTTCTCTCTTTCGAGTGATATGCTTTCCATTTAAGGGAATATCATTACGATTGATCAGACATCATTCCATAATCCGAGTGTTAATGCATCATCGGTAACTTCTATCCCGATTATCCCGATTATCGATCATTCTCAACCGACAACTGGGAGTGTGGGTGTGGGTATGTATTTGTCTCTTATGGGAACCTTTAGTTGTCCTGTGCCCATTCTTATGATCGGATTTAGTTTTGGTGGGGCTTCGTCCTCGTTGAATTTGGTGTCTTTTCGCACTACCCATATGGAAGATCCTTGGATTCTTCCTTCACTGAGTCCTTCGATTGGACCTATCGAAATAGATGTGCCGTTGCCTGCAACGATGGTAGCATATCAAGCAAATCTTGATCAAGTTGCAGAGCCTAGTCCTTCCTCTTTATGGACAGAGGAGGAGGACCCGTATGTGCTGCCTAGATGGGTAGTTGAGTCCTCTCATGCACATGATTTCCTTGATGATGTTTGTCCATCGGATGAAGCCATTATTAAGGTCATGTCTGGGGTTGAGCCACCTTGGGAAGAGTTACATCATCGATCATATTTTCTTCCTGAACTCGACCGTATGGAGTGCGGTGACTTTAGGGAGATTCTTAGCGAGGAGATTGGTAGTCCTGTGGTTCCATTGAGCTCTCCTGGTCAGATGGCTAATGGGAACATGGCGAATTTATCACCTACTATTCCTATCAATATTTCGCGCGATCCTGGCAAAGTTGAGAACGTCTACATGGGGGTGAGTTGTTCCCCTGATGAGATCAAGGAGTATACTGAGATATTTAAAGAGTTTCATGACATCTTTCTTGGTCATATGAGGAAATGCCAGGTATTGACCCTCGTATTATCGAACATGAGATTAAGACTTATCTGAATGCGAAGCCAGTTCGACAACGCTTACGTGCGGTGAATCCTAGAAAAGCACCCACCATTAAGGTTGAGAGAGAAACTGTTAAAAGACGGTTTTATCTATCCCGTTCCCCTGATAGAGTGGGTTTCAAATCTTGTTCCGATTGATAAGAAGCAGGGAGCGATCCGCATATGCAATGATTTCCGTGATTTAAATCATGCTTGTCCTAAGGATAATTTTTCCACACCATTTATTGATCATATTTTGGATGAGTGTGTGGGAAGCGATGTATTCTCCTTCATGGACGGTTTTTCTGGATATAATCAGATTTAGATCAAATTCGAGGGTCAACATAAGACTGCTTTATTTGTCCTTGGGGTACTTTTGCATATCAGAAGATGCCTTTTGGACTTAAAAACGTCGGAGCTACATTTCAGTGGGCTATGACCTTAATTTTTCATGATCTCAAAATGATTATCAAAGTGTATTTGGATGACCTTGCTGCTCATTCTCATTTGAGAGTGCATCATCCATACCATTTGAGGTTAGTGTTCAAAAGATGCCTCCATTACCAAGTGCGTTTAAATCCTCATAAGTGCATCTTTTGCGTGTCTGTTGGTCGCTTGCTAGGGTTCATCATATCCAGGGAGGGTATAAGAGTCGATCCCTTAAAGGTTGAGGCAATACTTCAATTGTCTCCCTTGCATAATATTAGACACCTTCAATGTTTGCAAGGCATGGCGAATTTCTTGCGGAGATTTGTAGTTAATTTTTCCAACTTGAATAAAGGCTTTATGCGTCTTTTAAAGAAGGATAGTCCTTTTTGTTGGGATGAGCGAGCCCAAGAGCCCTTTGATGCTCTTAAGCAAGCCTTAACATTGACCCCCGTGCTTAGTCCACCTGACTATAGCCGTGATTTCTTGATTTATGTGGCTTCATCCAAGGAGACGGTTGGTATGGTTTTGGTTCAGGAGGATGAGGAGCTCCATGAGCATGTCATATATTATTTGAGTCGAAACCTTATTGATGTGGAAATCCATTATTCCCATGTGGAGAAGCTTGCCTTGGCCACCGTTCATGCGGTTCAAATATTGAGACATTACATTCTCCTTTTCTGAACCTTGGTTATAGCTCATAACAATCTGTTTCAATTCGTCCTCACTAGAAGGATGACTGGGGAAAAATACAATAAATGGATTGTTATTTTACAAGAGTTCGATCTCGAATTCATTTTGGCGAAATTGAAGAAATCATTGATCTTTGCGGAGCTCATATATGATTTTCCAAGTTTGTAGGAGGAAGAGGTTTATGAGGATACATTTGTCGATGAGCATATTTTCCTTATCTCAACTTTGGACCCATGGTATGGGGATATGATTATAAATTTGCAAACGTTGAAGGTCCCTACTCACCTTTCACGGGATGAGCGACGACAATTACGTCATGTAGCTAAGAACTACCTTATAGTGGATAACACTTTGTACCACCGTGGGGTAGATTCCATTTTGCATCGTTGTTTAACCCATGAGGAGGTTGAGGTTGTGCTGAATGATTGCCACGGAGGGGCGTGTGGTGGTCATTTATCTGGTATTTCTACAGCCCAAAAAATATTGAGAGTAGGATATTTTTGGCCATCGATATTCAAAGATTGTGTTAATGCGGTCAAGAAGTATCACCCTTGTCAAGTGTTTGCATGCAATATGCACTCGCATCCAGCCTTGTTACATCCTATTGTCACCGCCTGTCCCTTCACCAAGTGGGGGCTTGACTTTATGGATTGCAACCCACCTTTGGCTGGGGGGCATCATCACATTATAGTGGCTGTTGATTATTTCATGAAATGGGCAGAGGCTATGCCCACGGTTAAATATGATGGTGAGACAGCCGTGCATTTCATTTTTAACCAAATTATTACTTGGTTTGGCATTCCGAAAGAGCTTGTCACTGACCATGGTAGGCACTTTCAGAATAAAATGAGAAGAGTCGGCTTCAAAGTTAAGGTATAAGCAGGAGCACTCCTCTTCTTATTACCCTCAGGTGAATGGACAGGTTGAAGCAGTGAATAAATCACTTAAGTCCATTCTCCAATGAACCATCACACAAAGCAAGATGAATTGGCATATCATGTTATATCCTGCTTTGTGGGCCTATAGAACCGCGGTTAATACTACCACCGGTTTCTCTCCATATCAGCTTGTACATGGGGTGGATTCTATCTTGTCGGTTGAATGCGGAATCTCTTCTTTGAAGCTAGCTATAGATATTTTACTAGACACTTCCACATTGGAAGAATGTTTGGTCCACTTAGAGTAGCTTCATGAGCAACGTCGAGATGCCTTAGTGGCTCTAGAAGTAAATAAGCGCCGCGTCAAGGTCCAATATGACGAGTCTGTCTGTCCAAGGAAGTTTAGTGAAGGTGATTTGGTCCTTTTGTGGGATCAAGCTAAAGAACCCTTGGGGGCAGGGAAGTTTAATCCCATGTGGCATGGTCCTTACGTGGTCAAATGTGTGTTAGAGAAGGGCGCCTATGAGCTAGTGGATTATGAAGGGATAGCCTTGGCGGAGCCTAGAAATGGGCTCTATCTTAAAAAATATTATGCATGATCTTCAGCCATGGCTAATTGTTGTATATTATTGTCCAACTTTTGAATTGCATAGTTAGGTTTTCTTATGGTGATTGGGTTTGTTGATTAGCTTCAGTTTCTTATGGCAGATGTCGATGGAGTCTTCCATTTACATAGGATTCACTGATGGTGCTAGCTGTCACACTCAAAACTTAGCTTCAGCTGCTTGGGTGATTTATACTCCTATGGGTCAAGTATTGTCTTTAGGAGGCGTATGTTTATGTCCTTCTTCGAACAATGTTGCTTAATATAGTGTCATTATTGAGTTATTGCGTGATACCATTTCACATGGTGTTCTCTCTCTTGAGGTACGTCTTGATTCACAGTTAGTGCTTTCACAGCTTAATGGTTCGTATCGTATTAGGGATCCGATATTATTACGAAGATTCTTATGTGTGAGATTGCTAGAATGACAATTTGAGAATATAACATACATTCATGTTCCAAGGATTTTTAATCAAGTTGCTAACTCATATGCTAACTATGTGTTAGATTGGAATTTGTTTCATAGACCATAAGCATATCACAAACATACATTTTTGCACACATGTAAATAAATAAAATTGATCATCATACAAGTTTTTTCATTAATATCCAAAAAGTGATGTCATAATACAAAATTGGGGCTTCCGAGCCACCAAAACATAATACACGATCGTACAAAAAGGAATACACTAAGGTTTCTAAGCCTGAGGAGGAGGGGGGTTCTGATCGTGGTGGCACACTACGGCTCTAGCTAGCCGTCGGAGTAATTGAACCCATGCCTGTGGTACACCAACCACCTGGTGTTGCATGGCCTCAAGCAAGTCCTCGACTTGCACCATGGGTACCCTATGCGTCAAGCATACGAAGTTCGTGTGAATGCTTTGGAGCATCCGCTCTGCATCCACACCCATGATATATCCTCCTCTTCCCCTCTATCAATGACGAGGGAAACCATCCGGTCATCGTGGTCCTACATCTGCATACACATGATAGATTGTCACTATGTGTCGTCACACCAAAACATGTCTTTCGAGTCAATATATCAAAAAGCACAAAAAAATTAATAATTCAAAAAACTTAAAAAGTGGGTTTTGGATTCATTACCTATGTCACCATATGTTGCTCCTGGTGGTAGGGGCATGTCTGGATCTCCACGGAAGTCTATCCCTGCATAGGGGTAGTTATCTATGGTGATGATATGCCTTTGCCACCATGGAAAGAAGTATGCTGGGTAGGGGTTAGCCACCCTACCTCCACCCAGTCTACGCATAACATTTTCCCAACGTCATTGGGCTGGATCTTGAACTTTGTGTGGGGGAATGTCCACTGTAGCGCTTAGCCCTGGTACACGCTCAAAGAAGAATGTTCTCAGTATGCTGCTGAAACCAAAGTTTCGCACCCTACCCATTTTGCAGTCACTGAGTTGTTGTTTCATGTTTCTCAATAGCACCATGCTCCAGTCATACATTGTGGGTCTCATACACTCCACCACATAGAACATTAGTGGCTGAGAGGCCTTGTGGAGTGAAGCTAATGTGACTATCCTACCTAATGCCAATAGTATGGCCTTCAGTCCCAGAACCTAGATAGAGTTTGTCGGGATTTGACTCCCAAACTTTTCCATGTCCGGAAAGCAATACACAGCTATGTACTCATCAATAGTCAATCCACCTCCTCGGCCACGAGATCGGAGATTTACCACCTCTCCTCGTCGGGATAAACCAGTGATAAAGTATATGTCCTCAAATTCAATGCTGAGCGACATCCTGTCAATGTGAAAAGTCTCAGAGTTTGGATCCCAGTAATCCACTAGCAGCTGGAGGAGTCTTGGTTTGGCCCTCAAGCTGCCAAGACACCAAAAATTATACAAACCACACACCCGCAATGCTTGTTGGGCCATAAGATCACCTTGCACAGCCTCTTCCACATCACCATGTTCTCTCTCCCTCCACTCTAACACCATCCTGCACAAAAAACTAGAGTTTTGATTAGCATTTGCCTTTGAAAACCTTATTTGCGGCCTCATATGTGACTGTTTGCAAAACAGCCGCGTATGTATGCAGGTTTGGGTGTTTTTTCCACGTATGGCAAGCCCTATACGCGGAAAAAACCCCGATTTTTGCGTGGGCTGAAACACACAACTTGGGATGGCTTAAAAAATTGATTGGACCATGAAAACTTAAAAAATTTACATGAAATGGGAAGGGGAGGACATGAGAAGTTACTTGGATCAAACGGGGTCGAATTTCATTAGACGATGCTCCCGAAATTCGCGTCGGAAGTTTTGAGCTCAAATGGGTAAAAATTTCAAATGGTATGGAATTTCTAAATTTTATACTATTTATAGAATTTTTTTGAAATTTTTACCCACTTTCTATAGTTTTTGACCATTTCTGACCATTTTGGACTGCTTTGAACTAATTTTATGATGTAGGAGTCCATTTTGAGAGCGTTTTGACCGTGGTTTTGACCCGTTCACGCCTATTTTAGGTATTATGTCTAAACTGGCATATAGGTTAGGTTTCACATCTATTTTCACTTTGCATGACCTTATGACCATTTCATTCTAACCTTAGGTACGAACCCATTCTATCTTGTCACGGAACCTTCTTGTTGCTTTTAGAAGTGACATGATGTGAATGGTAAAGCTTGACCATACATGGGTACTCTAGTTTGCTCATGTTTTGCATTTGGTTCCCACGCCGACATTTTTCCTTTAGGGTGTGGGAGTCCTTTGTATAGTATCGCCATCACTTTGCGCAAGAGCTTCATACTCCTCTTGATCTTTTTGTTGGCCTTTTCCCCTAGACTCCCTTGTGTCAAGTTGTAATTGCATTATCATGAGTTTTGCTTGCCTTATTAAGCCTTATGCCGGCTTCCCTGACTTTGATTATCAACCATATAGCCCGAGCTTGTCTCATGTCCAGCCAAGCAGAGCCATTTTACATATCTTTTGCAGCTTGATTCCCCATTTTTTACCGGGAGGGGACTTTCCCCCGAATGTCGTTATCCTACACATGTTTCCTTGCATTGAGCATAGGTATGTTCCAGTGCTTGGAACTAGTTTGTTTTCCCCTTGACACTTGTCTACTCCTAGATTTGTAACTTTAAAGCACTTTTATTCTTTTTCAAGCTTTTCAAAATATCTGAAAAAGTCTAAAAAAATAAAGAAAACCAAAAATCGAGACAAGAAAAGATGTTATCTTTGGCAGCACTCGAGTCATGTCACCTTCGAACAAATCACTATATATCACATCTGTTGGTTGGGTTAATAGTTTGACTTTAGGAGCTGTACCCATTTCTTTGAGTTTATCTCCATCGACTGGTTAAGCTTCCAGTCCCTATGGAGCCTCTGTCGATGCCTCCTGTGTCGCAGAGATGTCCCAGTTTTGTATGTTGAGTCTATGCTACCTACTTTCAGTCACCATTCGCCTTTATGCTCTTGTTCAAAGGAAGTTGAAGCCTGAGTCAGCAATTCCTTAGTTTTCTTAACTTTGCATGTCGGCCATTCCTGATACTTGTCTTGGTTCGAGCACATTATGATCGAGTCCTTCCACATTATATAGCTTTGCTGAGTACCTCGTGTTGTATGATGGGGGATGCCTTAATGCCCTCCTTCCAGTGGATTCCATCCCATCGAATTCAGATCATTTATTCTGGGCTAGGAGTTTAGAGTCATTTGAGTGCCTTGAGACATACAGTCATCAGTGGTAGGTTCTCTCGCCATCGACAGTTTTGGGAATACATCAATGTCCCCTGATCAATGGATTCTTTCAAGTGTTCGACCTCAACACATTTATTTGCACTTGTTAGATTGCACTCTAGTACCTTGATTCCCATTTTCATTAACGGTGGGTGATCTCGCGTCTGTTAACAGTATACATCAATGACTAGTAATCAGATGTTGGACTATTATGTTCGACCTCGACACCTCTATTCACATAGTAGGACATGTACTCATAGCGGTTTGTTTAGAAGAATTTCCAGATTGGTGGCATTTCATATATGTTACCTCCTTGATTGTGCCAGTTTTCATGAGATTTCAGCTCTCGTGACTTAATTCCAGTGTATGTCAGATATCTTCAGCCATTATGGAGATCTTGATCCATTGTATATCTTCAACTTTCATGGAGATCTTGGTCCTTTGTATATCTTCATCATGGATTTCTGATCTATCTATATTGTACGTGGCGATGACCACACATGTCATATATCATGCCTATTCATGGCCATTGTACTCTTATGTATCTAGGACTGTTGTATGTATTTGCAGTCATATGTAGAGATATTTGTACTATATTGTTGGATGGCTGGTTCTTCCACCTAGTTCTTCATCACTCCACTTTTGGGATGGACTTATAATGTATTTCGGCCATTGTATCACCCCTCTGACCTCCTGCATTAGGGGGCATCTGTTACAGCTGATTTTACCACACATGGTAGATCACACATTTATGGCCTTCCTTGTCCCTCTGCAGACTCTATGGACCCCATGGACTATTTTTGTACCTTTGATGTTTCCAAGATCATCCCTAAAAACACCTGTTGTTTGCTATACACGACTTTTAAACCCTTTCTCGCGTATACACGCAGATATAACCCTTAAACCCACGTACGTCGGGATGTGTGCAAAAGGCCAAATATTTTTGGAGTTTTCCTTGATGTGGATCCGAGGCACTTGTCTCCTGGCCTTCCATGTTCCTCGATATCGCTCGGATTTGACCTTCCATTACCCCATTGAAGCACTATATAAGGAACCCTTTGGATACATTGAAGGAGGTGAATTGAAGAGCAAGAAAACTATAGTCCATTGTTGCCTTAGCTTATACTTGAGTCTGCATCCGTTTGTCCCATGGAGCACTTGGTGTTCTTCCCAAGCTTGCTTTTACTTGTGAGCTTTCTATTGAGAGATGGAGGATTGAGGCGGTGGAGGCCCAGGTGGAGGACTCAGTTTATCCGGTTCGCAGATGTGCCAACAAAGGTTGTCATTCATGTAATCTCTAATTTATATTAATAGAAATATCTTTTCCTGTCCAATGATGTGCATTTAAATGAATATTGAATCCATGGATGCTTTGAATTGCTTATACATTATTGATTATATATGCTAGAGTAGGTCTAACACCATTATATAGCATGCTTGTCTTGTTTACTGTTGCTGAGAGAGCAAATTGTTAACACAAGCGGGATTGGAAAAAGCTCAATGGGGATCTACATCAACCATCCGGAATAAGGTATGTTTCGAGATCCTTTAGTGTTAGATGTTTTATTTCTCTTGCATATTGGGAAGGGATTGAGTTCTGCGGTTACTCTGTCTGTTGTGGTACACCCCAAGCCATAGGAAGTTTTCTCTGTAACAATAGCCCTAAAAATCATTGTGAGAAGTACTGCAGGAACCCCAAAGTAACTGGCCATTAAGAGGACCTACCAAGTGAAAAGGGAAATGACCCCCATCGTATTGACTAGATTCCCATCCGTGAGGAAAACCAAATAGTTGTCGTTTGTGTCCAAGCGGTTAGTAGTTTTACCTGCACCGTGGAGTGAGGGGTATTGCCCCAATACGCAAGCCGTTAGACAACCTTGGTGGTTGAGTGACTCTCGTGAACCTTTAGGAAGCCGAATATACCTGGGGTCCATATCTATTTAAACTTTATAATGCGCAGAATTCTTGAACCATCACGGATCGTTTCCTCCATTTCAAGTTGATAAAGCACATCGTTCTAGCACCGACACAGATCACTTCTTCATAAAAAAAAGGTATAAATGTTTGTTTTTAGCCATATATTCTTTGATTTAGCTTCGTTTCCCTTGAAACTTTAGTGTAACCCCCGTAATACCATTCTGTATATTCCTTCCTTAAGGACCCTATCCCCAATTCCACTTCCTGAAACCCGAAATTCCACATTTTTTCCACGAAGTTCGTTTTCCATTTTCTGCTCCATTGTTCCTCTCTAACAATTCTTCCAATTCTTTCACCCCATTTCTGAAATTCACCTTTTCTACTTTCTTGTCCCTCATCAAGTGTTCAAAACCCAGTCAAACCCCAAATTCCCACCCGATTTTTTCCCAACTCAAAATTTTCCTCCTCTAAATCCCTTTCCATTTTTATTTTTCTACCAAATTCCTTAAAAAAAAAAATTGCTTATGGTTGTCACCCGCACAGGCGCAAATAAACACATGGAAGAAGAATTTTCTGCCATCAAGACCAAACTCGAAGCTCTGGATCAAAAACTTCTCAGCCTCCATCCTCTGCATTCACCCATGAACAACCAACAACAACCTAGGTCTTCTGCAGGCACTTGGTCCTCTTCCTCTAGCAACTTTCGTGGGGCGAAGCTTGATTTTTCTCACTTCAATGGTGATGATCCGACTGGATGGATTTATAGGGCCAAGCAATATTTCAGTCTGCATAACACTCTTGATGTCAATAAAGTCTCACTTGCATCCTTTCATTTGGAACATGAATCCCTTCAATGGTTCCGTTGGTACATCAAGGCTCATGAAGCGCCACAATGGACAGATTTCTGCCAACTCCTTTTGCACCGATTTGGCCCTCATGGTTTTGATGATTCATAGGAGCACTCACCAACCTTCGCTAGACTGGCACTGTTCGAGAGTATCAGACCGAATTTGAGAAATTGGTCAATCACACAAAAGGATTGTCTGATGCATTCTACAGGAGTTGTTTTATCACTGGTCAGAAGGATACAATCCGATCTAAGGTTAACATGTTCTGTCCCAACACAATGATGAAAATCCTAGGGTTAGCTAAGTTGGCGAAGGACAAGATTAGGGCTCAACAACTCCCCACAACCACTTTTGTTCCATTCAGAAATATGGTTTCCCAAAGACATCCAATCCCTCCAACTCCTAGACCCACTGCTATCAAGCATTGTCTGAAGCCGAGATGCGGGCACGTAGGGAAAAAGGACTTTGTTATAATTGTGATGGGAAATTCACCCTGGGACATCAATGTACTGAACAAAATCTCTATCTCTTGGATGTGGTTTCTCCGCCTACACTTGAAATTTGTGAAGCTGATCAGGATCCAGTAGACGATCAGGTCGACATTCAGCAGTCACCTGTTGACCCTCATTCTCATGATGAACACCCAGAGATATCTCTCCACGCATTAGCCAGAGTCACCGCCCCAAAAACCATGCAAGTCAAAGGTTTCTTCAAGAAGATCCCTCTTACAATACTCATTGATTTTGGTAGCACCCATAACTTCATTGACCCTCAGCTTTCTAAACAAGCTGATAGTTTTTTCCATCGTTGCTCCATCTTTAAATTCATGGTTTCCAATGGGAGCACCTTACCTTGCAAAGGAAAGTGTCGCAATGTGTGTATCTCTATTGGATATTATAACTTATGCTCTAACATGTTTGCCATGCCTCTAGGAGGATGTGATGTGATTTTGGGCACTCAATGGTTACACACACTTGGACCCATCTTATGGGATTTTGCTGAACTATGGATTCAGTTTTCAGTCAATGGTAACAAACACGCATTCAATGGATTACAACCAGGTTCTCTCAGCATCATCAGTTCACATCGCATGGGAAAACTCCTTAAGATGAATTCACATGGTGTCTTCGCTTAGCTCCATTTAATTCAGATGCAACCTTCAGTAGTCTCAACTACTCCCTTGGATCTTTCATTTCGATGCACCCTTCAAATGCCTGATTTTTCCAAGCCCTTCACTCTTGAGAGTGATGCTTACGACAATGGACTTGAGGTTGTATTCTTTCAAGATGAACATCCCATTGCATTCACCATCAAATCCCTTTCTGGAAAGAATTTATCCACCTCTACATATGAGAAGGAAATGATGACTATTTTGCACGCAGTATAGAAGTGATGGCCATCCCTCTTAGAGAATCCTTTCTGCATCAAAACTGATCACCAAAGTCTGAAATATTTCCTGGAACAACAGGTCTCATTCCCAACACAATAGAAATTGGTTAGCAAACTTAGGGATTATGACTATGAGATCACTTAGAAGAAGGCTAAGGACAATCTTCTAGCGGATGCTCTTTTCCTCACATTTGATGCCCATGTTTTTCTTTTAGTTATTTCTATGCCTATTCCAACTTGGTTACACTCTGTTCAGCAAGGCTATGTCAATGGCTCCTCATTATCTAAAATCATCCAATAGTTGGCTAGTGACCCTTATGTTGTACCGCATTCATCTAGGAATGTATTTTCTCTGAGATACACGGGTCATCTGGTGCTTCCTCAGAGCACAGATCTTAAACATGTGGTATTTTATGAACTCCATGCTTCTCCATCGGCAAGGCACTCCGGGTTCATCAAAACATATGATATGGTGCGACGTAACTTCTTTTGGAAGGGGGTGCATTGAGAAATTCAACATATGGTTACCGAATGTGCTCCTTGTCAGCACCACAAGGGTGAAACTACACTCCTTTCTGGATTTCTCGAACCTTTTCCCACCCCTACAAGGATTTGGACATATATTTCAATGGATTTCATTCAAGGGATCCCTAAATATGGAGGTAAGACCATAATCTTGGTTGTGGTGGATCAACTTTCTAAATATAGTAATTTTTTGTGCTGTCAGCCATCCATATACCAGCTCTTCAATCGCACAAATTTTCATGGACTAGATATTCCTTCTTCATGGAATCCCTTCTTCCCTTATCTCAGATCGCAACACAACTTTCACAAGTCATTTTCGCCTCATTGACACCAAACTACATATGAGTTCAGTTTATCACCCACTAATAGATGGTCTGACTGCAGTCATCAACAAATATTGGGGAACTTATCTTCATTGTTTCACCTCTAAAGAACAAGATCAGTGGTAAAAGTGGCTCCCTCTCACTGAATGGTGGTATAATAATTCCTACCATACTGCATCTAAAATGACTCCATATGAAGCAGTTTATGGTCACGCACCTCCAGTACTCCTTCCATCCACCCCCAACAGTTCACCAGCTCAGGAAATTGACGTGGTTCTTTGAAACTGACATCAGATTCTTCACCTTCTGCAGGACAATCTTCACATGGCAAGAAACTGCATGAAACAACAGGCCGATCAGTATCGTTCTGAGCGCACTTTTCAAGTTGGTGATATGGTTTTTCTTCATCTGCAACCTTATAAGAAATCCTCCTTGAAAGTCAAATGGAATCAAACCCTCACTCCAAAGATCTCTGGCCCATATACATTTCTTCAAAAGATTGGGTATGTTGCTTGTAAATTGGCACTTCCTCCTTCTCACATTCAACAAGTGATTGGCATCAACATCAGTGCACAAATTGTTTTACCAAAATGGGATAATGAAGGATCCATCATTTTGGAGTCGGAGGACATCCTCAATAAGTGCACTTGTCAGCTTCTCTCTCGGTCCATCATAGAGGTCTTCAATTCAGTGGCACAACATGCAACTAGAGGTTGCTACATGGGAACCATCCCTTCAGATTCAACAATAGTTTCCACATCTTAAGCTATGAGGACAAAGCTTTTCTAAGAGAGCGGGGATGTTAAGAACCCATGTCAACCCTCCTCTTTATTTTGTTAGTATATTTTATTGGACGCATATGTTTTGTAATTCGTCCCGTTAGCATGTTGTATTATCCCACATTCATGGGGAGTAATAGTTGTTTAGATTAGACTTAGTAAATAACTAAGTGTTGAGGCCAATGAAATCATTGAAGAGTTATTTTGTATTGAGCTTGCTCAAAATAGGTTTCCCCCTTGAAGTGGCCTGCGATCAATAAAATATATTTTGTGCTCCAATATTTCTGTTATATCGTGCATTCTCATTGTTTATTGCAGGAGGTTCTTCACAGTGGCCTTCGACGTATCCAGATTGTTCAGGTGAAATGAGGAGAGGGAGAAGGGGTTTCATCCTGTTGGCCACCATTTTGGAGATGATTTTATAAATGACATTGCAGAGGGAGATGGGTCTAAACTTACCTGGATGAGAGGCTCCAATTTCTTTGGGGATGAGGGTGAGGTGCGTGGAATTGAGCGCCAACAAGATCCATCTTGTTTTGCGCGATTTCTCAACTATATCTAGGACTTCCTCTTTGAGCATGGACCAGTAGTGGTGAAAGAAGTCAATGGCTAAGCCATTCGAACCTGGGGCTGTGCCATCAACCATCTTCTTTACTGCTGGTTCCACTTCTTGCATAGTTATGAGTTGCATGAGCGATTGATTGTGCTCGTTGTTGATTAGAGAGGGGATGTGATGGATGACCCTATTGACAGCCTCTTGGTGGGAATGGTTTGGTTTCATGAGGAGTTGAATGAAATGTCTGGTTAGTTCTTCAGACATTTCTTCTTGCTCCTACAACACCTCACCATTTTTCACATGTAGCTTGCTTATTCTATTCTTCATTCTGTGTTGAATGGTGAATCAATGGAAAAAGTGTGTTTTCTTTTCCCATTCTTTCAACCATTTGACCCTTGATTTTTGGCTCTAGTAAATCTCTTCTTGTTCACATCTATTGTTAAGTTGATGCAGAAGGTCTATTTCTTGAAGTTTGGTTTCTTGGCTATAGCCATGGTCCATGGCGGAGCGCTGGAGAGAAGCTAAATTTTCCTGAATAACTTCTTTATCCTTGAAGATGTTTCCGAAAGTAGAATGATTCCATTGTCGGAGGTGACTGCATAGCCTCTTGAGCTTTTGATGCATTATGGCCATTTTGGAGCGTCCACTCACTATCATGTTTTCCCACCAAGAGCTGACAGAATCCATGAAGGAGGGATGTGTTAGCCAGATTTTTTCAAACCTGAAGGGTTAGTAGAGGGGGCTGCCTTGACTATTCCAAGAGAGGGCAATAGGCTAGTGATCAGAACCTTCCGTGGGCAGGGCAGATGCCTTCAAAATCCCTCCAAGAGTGAGAATTTTTTCAGTGACTAGGAAGCGGTCAAGACGCTTGGAAATTTGGTGAGCTCTGCCCCTTCTATTATTCTAGGTGAAAATACCAGAGGAGGTGTGGATATCAGGCAGCGCGCAGGAGCTGATGATGGATTTGAAGGAAATATATTCTACTAAGAGTGCTTTGATACCTCCTTTTTTCCTTCCAGATTGGTTATCATGTTAAAGTCCCCACCTATGATTAAAGGAGAATCAACATGCAAATTGTGGAACAGTCAATGAAGTTTACAAGGTTCATGTTGGAATCCACTGCTTGAGGACCATACACATTCATTAGGAAGCCTCTGATGCTAGATCCTAGAATGTGAAAAGAGGCAGAGAGAGTATGCAAAGAGGAGGAAGCTTCATTCAGGGTGACAAGGAGAGGGTTCCAACTAATGGAGATATTGCTTGAGGCACCTTTGGCATCAATAGCAACGGTGAGGCAATCTTTCTAGATTCAGGACATAAGCTTGGAGGCTATGTCACTAGGGCATTTAGTTTCCTGAAGAAAGAGAACCATGGGTTGATCTTTCTGAATTTTCATTTTCAACATTCTTTGTTTTGAGTGACCATTGAGACCTCAGACATTCCATGAGAGGATCTTCATTGATTAACAGATGAGGGAGAGGAGAAAAATTCTGTTAACTGAGCATATTGGCTAGATTCAACCAGCGTGGTGCCAAGAGGAATGATTTGATGAACAGAATACTTCCGACCCCTTTTCTTTGTATCATGTTGTGCCTTTTGTTTATATTTTTGTCCAGTATTGACCACACCTAACTGATTTGGAGCTTAAGCTTTGGCTAGGGCTTCTACAATAGTTGGATCTGCTTGGCAGGGATCGAGTTGAGAGTTTTTCTAGTGCATGCATCTTCGAGGCCTAGAAGATCCAGACCCTCTGGGAGGGAATCTTTCGTATCTTCCTCATCTGGAGATTCAAGGATTTGATCTTTCATCCGGTGATCCAATAGGGTTTCCCCTTGAGAGTCATTGGGGTTAAGAGTGGATCTTTCATTGTTGCTTGCTTTTTGTTGAGGGTTCTTCAGATCAAATTTTTCAAGCAATGGCTCCCCCCCCATTTCTTCATGGACCAGAACTGGATCTGGACCATCGAGTTTATCTTCTAGGAATTAGAAGTTGTTGCTAGTTGTTGGAGGTTGATCTTGGTTCTTTTCTTGCGGCAGTCTTCTGTGGTTGTGTTTCTTCCTACTCGTCTGTTGGAATCCTTGTTCGTCAATTCCCACATCCTTTTGAATTGCAGGATTTTTGTTAGTGGGGCATTCTCTGAAAATATGCCCATGTTCATGGCACTTTTGACATTTGAAGGGGATGTGCTCGTAGTCCAGAGGATGGATCCAGTCACTATCTTCATGGGAGAGGAAGATGGTGTCCGAAATAGCTCAAGTGATGTGCATATAGACACAGATCCTGGCATAGGATGTATATTTGTTCATTCTTGTTTAGTGTGTCGTTCGAACAAAATTTCCCAAGGTATTACCAATCCCTTGAAGGGTGGTTTCATCCCAATATTCCTGAGGGAGCAAGAACATTTTGATCCAGACCAAAGCCCAGGAAAAGTCCTCTTTCTTTGGGAAAAATTGCTCCACCCAGTTTCTTAGGTACAGCCCTTGCAAAATTGAAGAAATACGGTCGACAATTTTCAACACGAGCCTTGTCCTCCAGATGGTGGAAGATAATGGTTAATAAACCTTTCGAACCCAATTGCAGGTCATAGTGGGCTTTGGGATTCCACTTAGCTGCGATCCATCCGCGAAGGGTCTGCTCTGTTGGCCAAAATCCCATGAACTTTCCAATTAGGGCATGATCTTTCATTTTATGAATTTGGCGTTGATTCTTTCCGTTGGAAGCGTTAAGCAGGGGAGATTCGTCGTACAAGGGATGCATGATTTACTTCTCTGGGATGGGTTTGCACTGCTTCCCGTTTCTTTGTCATTATTGTTTTTTTTAGCATTACCAATGTACTCCATTGGGATGGGGATTTCTTTCGTACCAATTTTTACTGTAGATCTGGACCCAGTCAGGCCAATAGCCGATTGCAGAACCTCATGGGATTGGGAGGGGCCTACCGTCATGGTACAGTAGTAGAATAGTCTGATGGGTGGCTCAAAAGCAAGGGCAATGTCAGAGTAGAAGGTAGAACCGTAAGGGTGACAGGTCTAACCTTGTGTGCTAACCCTAGCAGAGCTCATCGATCCTCCTCTCTCTTCTCCACTGTTTTCAAACATCTATTGTAATTGTTGATATATATATTTTAAATATTTAAATTGATGATGACGACAATGATGATGATCAACGTCCACTGAGACCAACTTAGGTCTATCAGACCTTAAAAAATGGTGTATAATTAAATAGTAAAACAATTATTGCTGGTAAAAGTTAAAATAATTAGTAATGAGTAATTAAAATAAAAAATTGTAAATGAAAGATCACATATTTAAATACTTATATGTGTGTGTGTGTGTGTTAATTTAATTTATTTTTAATTTCTCATATTCATAATTATACATATATTTATTTTTACGATATATATATATATGTGTGTGTGTATATATACATATATATACATACATATATACATATATATACGTATATATATATGTGTATATATATATATATATATACATATATATGTATATATACATATATATGTATATATACATATATATGTATATATACATATATATGTATATATACATATATATACATACATACATATATATACATACATACATATATATGTATACATACATATATATGTATTCATACATATATATGTATGTATACATATATATGTATGTATGTATATATATGTATATATACATATATATATCATGAGTGGGTCTAATGGTTAAGAGCATGTGTTTCCTCTTAGGAGGTCAAAGGTTCAAATCCAAAGGGGGGTAGTGTATGTTCGTCTCTATAGATTTCAGCAATTAATTCACTACGTAGAGGGGGGTCCTTTGTCCCACAAACAAGGGGATCTCATACACCAATTTGGTGTCTCTCTTGAAGTACAACATGAGTGGGCCTAATGGTTAAGAGCATGTGTTTCCTCTTAGGAGGCCACAGGTTCAAATCTAGAGGGGGTAGTGTATGAACACCTCTGTAGACTTTAGCAGTTAAATCGGTGTGCATAGGGGGGTCCCTTGTCCCACAAACAAGGGGGTCTCATATGCCAAATTGGTGTCTCGCTTGGCGGTGACCTTGAAAATAGAGTATTATATATATATATATATATGATATACAAATTTTAAATATTAAAAAAAACACCTCTCTCTCTATATATTTAAATTATATTTAATGCCCATTAAATAGGTTAATTTAAGTGAGTATTTTTAATTTTAAATAATTTGGTATTTTTAATATTGTTTTAAGTGTAAAAAAAAGAATTTGTTAGGTGATTTGGATATATTTTATTATGTGATTTGGTTATATTTTTGAATTATTTAAAACTAGCACATATTTATTTTAAATTTATTCAAATATTTAAAGAGATCAAAATTCTTAAAATGTAAATATTAATTTAGATTTTGTAAAATACCTCACTATTTTGGATGTAATTATTACTCTATTAAATATATATATATATATAATTATATCTAATTAAATTATCAATTTTTTTCTTTCAAATCACACAAATCCCTTTTAGAAAGTTCCACCCATGAAATTAATTGTATAGACTTTAAATGGATGCTAAATTGGAAAACACTTAAACCTTTGCATTTTTTAATTCATTGATGGCTTACAATCACTAAGAAAAATAAATAAATTGTTCTCAATCATACCACACTTTAGGTTACAAGACTCTTGCATCTTAGGGCATCATACTTTATGTTTTTTTTTTTAATGAAAACGGTTAAAATTTTAAATTAAAGACTGGCAAAGAGGCTACCAGGGCCATTACAAAGCATATTTAGATCTACTATCCTGAGCTTCATCTCCAATTCACACATGTCTAATACTGTGTTGGTCGAATCTTTCTAGATTCTGCATTTGCTGAAGAGGTGCAGACTAGAGCATCCTTAGTGTTAGGGAATCAAGTGATTTGAAGTTTCTCCATTGACAATTAGCTGGCTCTTGCTCAAGAAAGTGCCCTGGTTGGCCTCAGCATCCGCTAGATTGTTGAGATTCCTTAGCACGTGATAAGTCTTGTAAGTGCTGAAGTGCGTCAGGAGGAGAAGGACTTTCCTGTATGTTTGGCCAAGGTTAATATCCGTTGGCCCTTTCTTAGTGTGTAACGCTTTGACAATTAGCCTGGAGTCACCAAAGATATTAATCTTCTGGATGTTCAGCTTCCTAGCTTGGTTTAGCCCTTGCCACAGCACCAGAAACTCAGCTCGATTGTTGGAGGCGTATCCTAGTCCCCATGCATAGGACAGAAAAAGATTGCCAGAGGGCTCAATGATGATGCCTCCTCCTCCAGCTTGACCAGGATTCCCTTTCGAGGCCCTGTCAAAGAAGAGGCTCCATTCATCAAGGGCTAACCTCCACTTAATAAATTCCTGTTCATCCAACCTGATTTCCCAGTTTGCCTTTTGAGGAGGTTTGATTGCTTCAGTGATTTGCTGATTCAGGTTGAGCTCCCTAAGCCAGCGATCTTCTTCAGGAGAGAGTTTTGTCGAATTATTGATGGAAGGCTTAGCGCTTAGAGCTTCTAACATCATAGTCCGGGCTTTAACAACGACTTGAGGAGGAAGCCTACTTTCCTCTTTAAAAATTCTGTTGTTCCTCTCCAGCCAGATTTTCTAGCATAGAAATTTGGGAGTCCACATCCACACGAACTTGAGGAGTTTTTTCTTGCTTAGATTGAAAGGAGAAAGAGAATTCCAGTTGCTTATGAGCTCTGTTACTGAGTTTGGCAGTCTTTCAGCAATAGGCCCTATCATAATCCTCCATACATCTTTAGTGAAATCACAGATGAGAAAGAGATGCTCGACAGTTTCTTCAGCTCGATTACACAGAGGGCAGCGTGAAGGCCCTTCCCAGCCTTTTCTCTTATTGTCACTAGTCATAATGCTATTATGGAGCAGGGTCCATATAAAAATATCAATTTTGGGAATTGAAGGGAAATTCCAGAGCATTTTCCATGGGGCTGGATTAGGAGGGACCCAAGGCATCTCCAAAATAGCAGTGTAGCCATCAGCTGCTGTGTATTTCCCAGAACCTGAACCCCAGCCCCGTTTGTCTTTGGATCTGGCAGTATGGGGTGATTTCCCTTGAAGAAAATCCAGTAGCATTGAAGCTTCCTCCTTTAACTCTTCTGGGTAGTCTCCTAGGTTCCAGCTTTCCCAGGATTCATGGTCATCGTTGCTCCAGATGGAGATGTCCCACAGAGTGCTGCGATTTTTGCCCAGGAGCCACGTTTTGATATTCTCCAGGTCATTTAACTCATTTAGAGGCTGATCCCCCAGGATAGAGTCCTCCTAGATTTTAATTTTTGCACCATTTTCGGGAATCCACGTGAACTTTAAGATGAAGTGGGGAAGGGACCTTTTGCAGAGCGTGAAGATCGGGGATCCTTTCTGCGTTTTTGTGGGTTTTTCAAGGCATCTCTCCTTGTCTCCTTTAAAGTATTTTTTCCTAAGGATTTGCTTGCTCCAAGTTCTTTTCCCAGTGATCATGTTCCAGAGAATTTTGCCACCCATGGCTAGATTTTGGGTAGCCACATTTCTGAGTTGAAGACCCCCCTCCATCTTTGGTTTCATGACCTTGTCCCAGCTCACAAGGTGAAGCTTCTTCTCACAGTTTCGACCACCTTCCCAAAGGAAGTGAGGGAGCAGCTCATTAATTTTGTTGGTTATAGTTTTGGGAGCTAACAGTACATAACAATGGTAGATTGGTAGACTGGTAAGGACAAAGCAACCTTACCTGCTTTGTTGAGCTAGTTTGCTCCCCACGCATGGATCTTGTTTTTTAATTTGTCCATAAGAGGCACCCAATGGGCAACTTTGGGGGATGCTTTGAAAATTGGAATGCCCAGGTAGGTGAAAGTGTCCCAGGTTGTGATGCCTTCCATTTCAAGTATTCGAGATATCTCCAGCATTTCGCGAGGAGAACATTTCTAGCTGAATATCTTACTTTTGCGATAGTTTATTTCACTTCCAGAGCTGCTTCTGTAGAGGTTAAGTTCAGTTTTAAAGTTCCTAGCTGTGTTAAGATTGGCAACTCCCAGTAGAAGAGTATCGTCAGCGAACTGGGCGTGGTTAACCTCCTTGACCTTTGGGACGATTCTGATGCCTGAGAGAGATCTGTTTTGAAGTCTTCTGTTCAATTGGAAGCTTAGCACGGAGGCTTGAATGACAAAGAGTACAGGGGATAGAGGGCAGCCTTGCCTTAATCCTCTTGAAGCCTGGAAAAAGTTGGTGGGACGGCCATTAACCAACGGAGCAATCCAGGGGGCTGATATGTAGGCTTTGAACCACTCTATAAATTTCTGACTGAACCCAAAGTTTCTCATGGCTGCAAAAAGGAAACCATGCTTGACTCTGTCAAAAGCACTGGCCAAATCCAACTTAACCACCATACCCTTCTATTTTTTCTTGTGGCTGCTATGAATGGCTTCTTGGACTAAAATAATGTTATCCATAATCTGTCTTCCTCTCACAAACCCACCTTGATTTTCCGGGATCAGCTTAGGCAGGATTCTTTTGAGTCTGTTAGCCATTATTTTAGTAATGACTTTGTATCCCGTATTACAGAGGGAGATAGGTCTGAATCTGTTGAAGTTCTTAGCACCTTTTTCTTTTGGAATGAGGGCCAAGAACAAGGAGTTAGTGCTGCCACCCAACTTGGTACAGTTCTGAGCCTTCTTGACCATTCTGTACAGGTCCTTTTTTATAATATCCCAGCAAGCAATATAGAACTGGGCTGTGAGTCCATCCGGCCCTGGAGCTTTGTATGGGTCCATTTTGAAGAGGGCTTTCTTGATTTCCCAAATACTGACAGGGCTGTTCAGCATCAGGTTGTCATCATCATTGATAATGTTTGGTATCTCTGAAAGAGAGTAAAAATTCGGGTCCACTGGTTCCAGATCCGAAGCTGAATATAGATTTTTGAAGAAGGAGTAAGCTGCCTCCTTGATGCCCCTGAAATCCTTTATGACTTGATCTTGCATCTGAATTTCACTAATGGAATTATAGATTTTCCTAGCTTGGGCTTGCTTGTGAAAGAACGAGGTGTTTTTGTCTCCAACTTGAAGCCAAAGCGTTCTTGATTTGACTCTCCAATATATTTCCTCTTCTCTGCAAGCTTTATGGTACTTCCTTTGAAGCTCAGCTTCATGGTTAATCAAGTCAGGAGTGACTATTGACTCTTCCAAGACCAATTGATGTCTTTCTAAGGCCTTTTGAATTCTCATCCTTTTAGCCGTGGGAGAGCTTAGACCTTTATCCCAAGCTTTCAGATCAGCTTTGAGTCTTCTGAGCTTTCCTTCCCAAACATAGAAGGGGGAGCCATGCATAGGTTGCTTCCAGGAGTTGGACACAAGATCAAAGAAGCCTTCCTGATTAATCCAAATTGGGCTAAACCTGAAGGGGATAAGACCTAGCTTTTCCCCAAGAGAAAGGGAGAGCGAAATAGGTTTATGATCAGAGGTGTAGTGCAGGAGAATCTTGGAGGTCACCATAAGACCAAGGGTTAGGAAGGAGGAATGAATGAGGAAACAGTCAAGACAGGCAGCTATGTGGCCCGGTCCTATCCTTTTATTGGACCAGGTGAACTTTCCCATGTCTGGAATGATATCTTCAAGCTCCCAATCTAGCATCAAGTCTTCCACCCATTCTCTTGCAGGATCCCGGACAATTGATCCCCCTTTTTTTCCACCAGAGCAAGGGTTACATTTAAATCTTCATCCACTACTAAATTTTCAAGATTGTGTTGATTAAGAAATAATTTTAAGGAATCCCAACATTCTTTTTTATCAACAAAAGAGACATGAACATACATATTAAAGAGGCTTACAAGATGACCAGAATCTTTATGGATCAGCTTAGTGAATAACCAGTGAATGGTACCTTCTTCTTCGACTAGATTGAGCTTTGCAGAGTCCCAGAATGTTGTTAAGCCTCCTGAGGCTCCTCTTGCGCTCACAGCCCTACTCGGGCCTTTCTTCCAAAACGAGTTGCTTGCTCGGAGGAGAGCATCCTCCTCCATCTTCGTCTCCTGGATTAGGAGGACTTCAGGCCTTGTTACTCTTACTAGATCTCTTATAGCTTCTTCTTTTAGAGTGCTGCCTAGTCCTTTGCAGTTCCAGGAGATGTATTGCATTATTTAATTGAATGAGAGGGGTGGCCCCCTTTCGGGGTCTTCCCTAGCTTCATCCCCGATCTAGTATTCATCATTTCTGGTATGGTATGCTGAGAGCCTTGAACCACATCCTTGTAGGACTGCTCTTCTCTTCTCTTCTTTTCAGTCTTCCATCCACGCTTTGGTTGGTTTGGGGAGCCTGACGGGCTGCTTGCTTCAGTATCTCCTTCCTCAGAGGATTCAGCTCCTGTTTCCGAGCCCAAGCTGATGTGTTCCTTTGACTGGCTGGAGACAACCGGTTGAGGGATTGGGTCGGTTGGGGCATGTGACGCCCGAGTTTCTTCAACTTCTGGAATGTTTGTGGGGATTTGAGCTTCATTGGGGGATTCCTGGTGATTAGGCTTTGAGCTGCCTACCTTTGGGGGTTCCTCGGCCGTTTTCTCCTTGCTTTTGGCATTGTTAGAGGTTCTGCCTTTCTTTACTTTCTGCCAACCTTCAGCATCTTCTTTCCTAGCAGCCAGTTTGGGACAATGTCTTTGGAAGTGGCCATGTTCCTGGCAGTTCCTGCACTTGAAGGGTAAGTGATCGTAGTCCAATTTCTGGTAGTGGGTCCAGGATCCAATGGTTAACTTTACTGCCTCAGGAAGGCCGGCTTCAAGATCAACTTCAACACAAATTCTGGCACATGTATATTATCCCTTGTTATCAGCTTTGTCAATGAAACGCCCGATTCTGTTCCCTATTCTCTGCAGAGATTCAATATCCCAGCAATGCACCGGAATATTAGGAAGCCTAACCCACACCGACACTTCTTTGGGTAGATCGACCGAGGGGTCAAAATATGGTGTCCA
>LPNX010977180.1:133993-144409 GCA_001517045.1 Pseudotsuga menziesii
GTCTTGTTGTCATCATACTTTATGTTAAAAGGTACTTTTGACCTCTTATAATGTTGGCTTATGAATGAGTGTAGCTAACACATCTCACTTTAAAGATAAGCTACCACTATTTTTGCTAGATTGTATTACTTTGCAACTTACAATATTTTTTTCATTTCATTCATTAATAGATTTTGTGTTTTATTGTACTAGTGTGCTCCCTGCAATATCTCCATGTGTGTTTTCATTTATATTTTTTCTTTCAATTCATTTTCTATATAATCCAAATCAAATTGGTGGATGACCTTCATTATTGAAAGTACTAGCAAGGCATGTTTTCAATCTTCCTTCTATACCTTTCACTTGGGCTTGTAAGAAGCAAAAAACCCTTCTCTTTCTTCAACAAAAGCAGAGCATTGATCAATAATTAATGCAAGTCAAGAAGTCTTATGGTTTCAACATATCCTTTTGGCTTTTGGATTCTAGTAGTAGCATCCGACCACACTAGTGTGATAATAATAGTGCCATCAAGTTTGTTAAATTTCTAATCAACATAATAGACACATTGAACTTTACATGCACATGATCTTAAAACTTATTTATGATTGCATTCTTGAAATGTTCTTTTTCCCTACAAATGATCAAGTTGTAGATATTTCACAAAGTCTCCTACAAAAGCACAATTTTCCAAACTTCAATCTATGTTTTTTTTGTAAGCTTCATTATTCTATTAATAATGAAGGAAAATTACAAATTGTCCAAAAGTGTCCTTCACCATGGAAAGTCAGACCATAGATAAAAATAATGTCTATCAGGAGTTCTAATATACTTGCCACACTTGATTGCAAAATTTGAAACGTTTGCAGTAATTGACTCATAACTACTATATATGTATGTAACTATATAGGCTAAGCTAAACAAGACACAACTAGTGATTAAACTCTAAAAAATAAAACAACAACAAGGATTGATTAAGCTCATCATTAGAAATAGGTATTAGAGGAACCTCCTTGCTGAGGGAAGGGCTTGGTGCAAGATCAAGAACAACTACAAAGGGGGATCTAGAAAGAACCTAGTAAATTAGGCTTTTCCTCTCCATGATATGAGCATCTTGGAGCTAAATCTCATCACGCTAAACTCCCTTCATTTTTTTCCTCTTCTTAGATTCCGCCAAAATTTTACCAATGCATGATTTAATATGATAGTAAAGGGCCAAAATATTATAGTACTTGGTGTCCTGAGACCTGGTGTTGCCAGGGTCTTAATCCCATGGATACATATCCTCCATTATCTAGTTGGGGTTTGTTACATCCTCCTCTTTCCTAATCAAATTTTTAGCACATGTGAGTCGAGGGCAAGTGTCTCTCGACACTTGTTGCAATTAGATCATATGGGCTTCCTCTACCTCTTCCTAAGCCCTTATCTAAGTAGGGGCTTTGCTGCTTCCACTTTGGTATTTTCTTCCCCTTCCATGCCTTGTCATTTCCCTGTAATTGTTGACTTTCTATTCAGTTGGAATAGTACCAACGTGAGCCCATTAACACAGTTCCCTCGAGGTAGAGTGCTCTTTTAATTTGCTAATCACCTAATCAAGATCAAAATTTAAGATAGTTGAACCCAATAAGCCATAAGGAGACTCTTTTACTCCATGAAACTGAACTGACACATCCCAAATCGTTACCCCAAGCATAGACTGATCTTTCTCATACAACCCAGCAGAAGGAGGAGAACTCAACCCGACTAATACTAACAATTCATACCCATAATTCTTTCCTTTACTAAAACGAACAAACAAAGGAGAGCGTTGATGTTTCAACACCCACCCCTCTAGACCACTAAATGATAGCCTTCTAAAATTGAAGTTGTAGCAACTCAGGACAACAAATTTTCCTTTCACCTTGCCATCCATAGGAGCTGGCATGTTGAGAAGGACAAAGTCAAATCCTATTTCCTTAGTTGAATATATTGTCTCACTATGCCTCCTTCCATCCTTTATGGTTGAGTCCTTCACCATCATACCAATCTTAGACATAAACTATGATATTATTAAGTGTACTAGCCTCGTCCAACCCGTCTTCCTCCAAACTGTCATGTCTGCCCTCTTCCCTCCTTGATTGCATTTCTTGGTAATGATGTCTCGTCTTGTCATAATTAACCTCCATCTCTAATGTTTGGGGTCACGAGGGTTCCAAGTGGTTGGAATGGTCTCCTCCATATCTCGCCCCTACTACCCTATCCGGGGAAAACTTCGATCTATGTTAAGAGTTCAAGAAGTGTTCAACAATGTTAGGATATTTAGACACTTAGGAGTTAGTTAAGATCGACTTGGTCTAAATTATGTGTATTTAGATAAAGTGTGTTTTTTTAGTATGCATTTGTACTTATGTAATCTAATAGTCATGACATGTTCTAGACATAATGTGATCCGATAATTCATTTTCATCTTCATCTTAAAAACTATTGATCTATGGCTTAGCATCTAATTAGTCCACGATCTCTATTTAATGATAATGGAGGATCATTTTCTTGAGGATTGATTGTGATAAACTCATATGTAAGTTCTTTTTTGTTTTGCATTAATATTGTGCTTGAAGTAGTTGTTTAGCTAGGGCCATGGATTGTTTAGCTAGGGCCACACAAAACATTGGTTTGTCGAATTGTGATCTATTTGTCTAAGTGGTTGCTTAAGGTGTTTGATATATGAGGAAATACCATGTTTTAGCCAAGCATGGTATCACAACACTTATGAAGACCTGCTCATTCTTTTGAACGTGTGTAGTTGCATGCATAAATAGATTTCGAGTTTCTTCTATTTCTATGCATTTTTGGGACAAGAGAGGTGTTCCATTGAACTTACAGTGCTTCTTTTAGTTGGAAATGTTCTTTGTTTCACTAAAAAAAGTTTCCATCTTCGCAATATAAAACCATTTTATCATATCCGAAGGTATACCTTTTTATATTTACTTTTTTTTAAAATCTATCTCACATTGTTTCATATTTTAGTTTGGTTTTATGTGTTATTCTTAGTTTTCCCTTTTTTCAGTTTGTGTATAATTCTCTTTGGTGTGTGCTCTATGATAACTAGATAAATCATAAACATAGAAGAAATAATTTTCTTGATTGCGTAATTTCTTGGTTGTGCATCTTGTGCAAAGAATGAGAAAACTTGCATTTTTTGGACAAGCTAACTAAGGTCTAACCCCAAACTTGAGAAGTTTCTATTTTGAAATTATTTTTGTTTGCTTGTGGCTATGTAAAAGTGTTTGTAGGCCACAATCAAGGTTCCAACAAGAACTCTACCCCCTCCATAATATTAATATATATATTTTTACTTAATTCACTTGGTTGAAAGTTACTTTATAAAGTAAGAGGTTTTGGGTTTGAGTCATTCCTTTCTTTAGGTTATTTTTGAAAAAAATCATCTAATTTTAATTTATAAAATAAATTTATTGTAAAAGTGCTTTTCACTTGCTTTATAAAAGTGGTTCTCTTAATTTAAAAAAACCACTTATGTGTAAAAGTAAGCTTACAGGCAAAAGTGACAAAGAACAGAAATTACAGAAAAATAATAAGTGACATAAAGAACAGAAATTATAGAAAAATAATAGTGAAATGCCTAAATTTGGACCTAAAAAAGTTTTAAAAGTTACAAAACCAGAGCACAAATCAGAGGCATGATTTGGGGCTAAGTAAAAGGCCTCATACACAGATAGGGCTGCAAGAAATTTTTTTACAGTTGAAAGTATGAAAACAACTAAAATACATGTCTGCAATATTCTACCCTAAACTTCAGATTTCAGCACACCACCTTCATAAATAGTGACATCGGGCAGAACAATGCCAATGCAGAATAACAGATAACAATATCTTATGCAAAGCACAGAGAATCAGAATCACACAAGTTTATTGCATATGAAACCCTGTTGAGTATCCACCCATGTTATTGAGAAAATTGGCAACAGATGGATGGGGTCATTAGGCCATGTATAGAAATTCACAGATTGTTATGGTATTAGGCTAAGGATAGATACTCACAGATGGGAAGGGTAATAGGCAAAGGATTGTTCTTTAGACACAGGTAATCTTTTATCAAACCTCCCAAATCATATGTGAAGACATGGACAACCAATAACCATGGAGTTACATTTCAGCCCTGAGATTCCTCAGTTAAAACTAATAAACTTTTGACACTATTTCCCTTGTATTGGCTCAGAAATTTGATTGCTTTCATGTGAGTCGTGACAGCTCTAAAGAGTCATCGAGCCTATCAACGAGAATTCACCAACAGATTCATCCTTGCCACTATACCCTCTTCATCTTATCAGTCTTGTCATCAAGAGCAGAAAGTACAGTTAAATACTAGTGAAATGCCTAAACTTTGGACTTCATAAAAATTACAAAACCGGCGCACAACTCAGAGGCCAGATTTGGGCCTCAGCAGAAAGTTTCATACACAGAGAGAGAACTGCAAGAAAAAAAGTTTACAGTTGAAAGTATGAAAGCAATTAAAATACATGACTGCAATATTCCACTCTAAACTTCTGGTTTCAGCAAACCATTTTCATAAACAGTGACATCGGGTAGAAGAACAATGCCAATGCAGAATAACAGATAACAATATTTTATGCAAAGCTCAGACAATCAGAATCACAAAAGTTTATTGCATATGAAACCTGTTTAGCAAACCCATATGTAGCATCCACCCATGATATTAAGAAAACTGGCAACAGATGGATGAACCATTAGGCCATGGATAGAAATTCACAGATAGTTATGGTATTAGGCTAAGGATGGATACTCACAGATGGGAAGGGTATTAGGCAAAGGATTGATATCCAACCCTGATACGAGAGTAAGGATGGCTAATCAAGATCGTTATATGCTTATATTCAGAGCTGGGCATATTATACAGACCAGGGATGGAAATTCAGAGTTGGGTATGAATGAGACCAAGAATGGAATTTTATAGTTTGGTATACTTCCAGAAACCTGATAATTATATTTCACAGATTGATTACCTCCGATTAACACATCACTTAGACCATGCGAAGGATGAATATAGAAATATGGTCATGCTATTAGGTTAACTGGGGATGGATATGGCAACATTCCGAAGGTAAAACAAGATTTAGAAATCACTGAAGCAAGTTTTGCATAGACCGAATCATGTTTATGGATTCACTTAAAAAAATCCATTTCAAAATAATATGATACCTTTAGTGAGACAGAGATCTCCATCAGCTATGTGGAATTTATAAAGCCATAAGTGGCATCCCAGCTGTAAGCAAATGATCTTGCGTTGGGGTAAGCAAAGGCTGGAGCCGTAGCGGCCACCCCTCCGATAGTCACAGTTTTAGTTGATCCGCAAACAGACCTGATAGCAGCTTCTTCACCAGGTCAAGATCCAAAAGCAAAGCTGCCCTTTGACTCGTCGATCCAGTTTTTTAACTCATTGCCGGGGGGCAAAAGTCCTCAGTCCCGGATCGAGAGCCAGAGAAAGAACCACAACAGCTCACTGAACACCACAAAATAGTAAGAAAGGAACACGGAAAGCCCATTTCCACTGCTTAAGTACTGATAAGTATTTTTCACTTGGCACTGAGAAGTAGCCGTGAATATGAATCGAATGAATCTGGCGACTGGAATTTGTACGTTAATGCTATCCAAATTGAAGATAATGTGTGGTGTTGGAGTAATCTATGTGTCAGTAGATTTTGATATCTTTTTACCTTTGAAATTTGGTTGGGTACATTTAAAAAAAAGTGTAGATTGTATTTTTTTTTTTTTTCATAAAAGATCTTATATATATTATATATAAAAAAGTTATCACCTGAAGTAGATTGTATAGTTTAGGTGTAACTCAGTGTTTGATTTGAGAGTTTTAAATTTATTGTTAATAATAAATGAAATTTAAACAATCAATTTTAATAAAGTATTATATTTTTCATAGGTTGAGAAAAGTAAAGTACATAATATATTTGAAGATTAAAAAATAAATAAAAAAATCATAACCCTCATCAAATTATTGATGTTAAGGAAAAGTTATTGAAGTGAAAGGTTTTAATTGTTTTTTCAAAGCTTTTTTATAAGTGTTACGAAGGTTTATGAGTTTTATTAACAATATCCATCTTAAAGATAATATGAGTGTTAAAAAAGGATTTTTAATTAATGTACTTGAAGAACTTAAGGTGAAAACAAATCCAAGGTGACATAAAAGGCCATGAATCGTATTCATTTTTAGAAAATCATAGAGTACCAAAAAGGCTTATGATATCCATTGCTAAATCATAACCTAGCTCCTAACTAGTACCAAAAAAGACCTTGGACTTCTACCTCAACTAATTAAAAGGCCCATGGTATCCATTGCTAAATCATAACCTAACCCTCAACATCTACCTCAAGGCGCAAAAAAAGACCAGACCTCTACCTCATCGTATTAAAAAGGTCCACGAGCCTTTTAAAATGAATTTGCTTTAATAGAGCATGAACAATAAAAAAGACCCCCTCTACCTCATCGTATTAAAAAGGCCCACGAGCCTTTTAAAATGAATTTGCTTTAATAGAACATGAACAATAAAAAAGACCCAAACTCAAATCGATATACCTCATGATTCCAAGAAAGCCTAACCCCCAACGACTCCACCTCAAAGTGTCAAAAAGGTCCATGTACTTTGTTAATGGTATCAACTTGAATGAGAACATAGAATAGTGAAAAGACTCGATTCTCAACTAGCCAACCTCAAGGTGTTGGAAAGACTCATAAACCTCATTATATGTATAGTGATTGTAAAAGTTTATGAACACTATAAATGGTAACCACCTTACCGGCTAAATTAATGACCACTATAAACTTCTATATTGATGGCTAAAAGAAATCTAGAATTATGGTACCACCTCTAGAATATGCCTAATCTTGCCTACCAATAAAATACTATAAAGTTCCATACAAAAGCTTTAGTTATTCAGTTAACCACACACTTAAACTTTATATCAATATAACTCTTTTTTTAAAAATATATCTCACTTCTCTATACTTAATTAAAAAAGTTTTTATAATCTATACACACAAATTTAAACCCTATGTTATTTTCTTTAAACGTATCTCACTTGTCTATGTTAATTTCAAAACTCTTGTATTCATAATTGTTAATGACCATAAATCCCTATGTAAATATATATATTTTAATATATCTCACTTTTCTATACTAATCTCAAAACTCTTTTATTCGTGATTGTTAATCATCATAAAGTTCCAAATTAGCAAGGACTTTGACTCTAAAGGTTATAGGTCACATGCCTAATTGATGTGGTGTGATGAGCATGGGACCGGCACAAAAAGTAGTCTTCTTAAATAAGAAAAAGTAAGATGCATGAATTTACTTTAAATGTGAAAGCAAGATGCAATAATTTATGGGAAAGTGCAGTAAGATGCAAGAATTTACTTTATAGAGGAGTGATAATATATTAAATAAAGAAACTAAACATGATTCTCCAATATTTTGCTATTATACATAAACTAAAGAAGATTCTTTAACATTTTACTTTACATACTTGTTTATTTTATACATCTTACTTTACATACTTGGTTTATTATACATCTATAATGGTAGATAATTATGTCATTAAATCAATTATATATATTTCAATAGAAAAACAAAAAAATAGTTTTGCTATTCATTAAAAATAAAAATAAAAATATAATTTTCTAAAAAATTTGATGGAGTAATTATTTAATAATAATATCCAAAATCTAAACATTCCAGACTTACAAGAATCTCAAGATAGAGCAAGTATGACATCACTCAAAATGTACAACACCTATATACTCAAGAGACATGAGTAGAAAAGAGTCCGGGGACCCTTAAGCAAACAAACAAAAATTGCCTCTCAAAATTGAAACTTGAAAAGAACAGAAGTCAAAAATATTGATGGCGCCAGAATCTATTTGCAAATTATCTTCCATCTCTTCCCAAAAACAGATCCTTTCTTTTCCTTTCAAAGTAGATTTAGAGAGTTGATCAACCGATTGATTTTATTCCCTGTAGATATGAAAAAGATGATATTGTAGAAAAAATGTTGCTTCATCTAAATCCTGTTACACCAAGGTAATAAGGAGATTACATTCAATTTATAATCACTTTTCACCCATTTAATAGTGACCATGGAGTCATCAAATACCTGAAGAGTTACAATGCCAAATATTTTAGAAACCTTTCACAAGCACCAGAGGGCTAACAATTCAACCTTCATGTTTGTACCGGTACCACAATGTAGTTTAAAATTTTATTTATGAAAGATGTTGATCAAAATGACCACACTCGCAACACAATAACCATCTTTGGATGCACCATCAAAATAATCAACCGCACCAAAATGTTGAATTTCCTTCAAGACTCTGGGCTTATCAAGTAAATCAAACTTGTTGCAAAACTCTTTTTCCAGATTTATAACCTGCTGACAGATAGAGTTTGTATCCTAAAGATGATCTTCAAAAATACTTACATTCCTTGCTTTCCATATTTTCCAAAAAATGATAGCAAGCAACGTTTGATAGTGTTTACAATTTTTATACCATTGAAATACACATTGATCAAAATTCTCACCTCCCCAAACATGTGGAATCTTAAGAGAAAAACAAACTTTTTCCCAAACATTAACTGTAAACCTGCCGCGTTGTGAACAAATGTTCAACAGATTCTGAGTCTTTTTTACATAAAATGCAGAGACTTGGCCCAAACCATCCCTTCTTAACTAAATTGTCCCAGGTTTTTAGAAAAATTTGAAGTGTCAGTTGTTATAGCTGATTTTACCACACATGGTGAATCACACTTTTATGGCCTTCCCTGTCCCTATGCAGACTCCTTAGACCCCATGGACCATTTTTGTTCCTTTGATATTTCCTAGACCATCCCTAAAAACATGCTTAAATTTCCATACGCGACTTTTAAACCATCTATCGCGTATATACGCGGGTTTGACCCCTAAAATCGCATACATCGGGATGTGTGCAAAATGCCAAATTCTTTTGGAGTTTTCCTTGATGTGGATCTGACTCACTTGTCTCTTGGCCTTCCCTATGCCTTGAGATTGCTCGGATTCGACCTTTCATTACCCCATTGAAGAGCTATATAAGGAACCCTTTGGATACATTGAAGATATGATGAATTGAGAGCAAGAGAACTATAGTCCATTGTTGCCGGAACTTGTGCTTGAGTCTGCATCCCCTTTGTTCCTTGGAGCACTTTTGTGTTCTTCCCATGTTTACCTTTTGCTTGTGAGCTTGCTATCGAGAGATGGAGGATTGAAGTGGTGGAGGCCCAAGTGGGGGACTCGGTTTCTCCAATTTGCAGACGTGCCGACAGAGGTTCTATTCATTGTAATCTCTGATTTTATATCAATAGAAATATATTTTCCTGTCCAATAATGTGTGTTTGAATGAATATTTTATCCATGGATGATTTCAAATGCTTATATGTTATTGATTATATATGCTAGAGTAGAGCTAACACAATTATATATAGTATGCTTGTCTTGTTTATTGAATGTTGAGGAAGCAACTCATTAATTCAAGCTGAAGTTGGAAAGCTCAATGGGGATCTACACCAACCGTCTGGAATAAGGTACGAATCGAGATCCTTTAGTGTTAGTTGTTTGGCTTCTCTTGCATATAGGAAAGGATTAGTTTCTCGAGTTAAGCTGTCTATTGTGGTACCCCAAGCCATAGGAATTTGTCTCCGTAACAGAATTGGGGACTCCGCTGGGGATGTTCCTTGTTTTTCTTTGGGGTTTGGGGGCACAATGTGCTTGATATTCTTGACTTGCTCTTTGTTTCTCCTTGTTTCTATGTTGCATTTTATAGTATGTTCATCCATTAACACTCCCCTTTATTGGTTTGACCCTTGGCCTGCTTTTTACCACTGTCTTCTCTGTATATGCAGGTTTTTGGCCAAAAGTTGCGTACATACGCGGATTTTTGGCCAAAAGTCGTGTATACACGCAGGTTTTTGGCCAAAATCCACGTATACATGCAACTTTTTGGCCAAAAGTCGCGTATATACGCAGTTGTTCTTTAAAGAGTGGCGTACATCCTCCCTTTTGGTGAGTTTGATGTTGTGGGAAGTTTTTGGGTGGGTTGTGAGTGTGGTTGGGTCTTCCCTGGGTCTGATGTTGTCTGTTGGATGCTTCTTTTGTGACCAGAGACCTTTTTTTCATTGATTTTTTTTTTGAAAGTAGTTTTAGTCATTTATCCTTTTTGTTTTACCATTAGTGCATTACTCGTTTTTGTCTCGGTGTCTGGCTGGGCTTGTGTTTTATACTTGCTGTGGAGATTGTGAGTTTTAGATGACTTTTATTACATTTTTCATTCTTTTATATTGAAAAATACAAAGTAGTTGCACTCTTAGTTGCATCTTAGATATGGATTTGAGGAGGTACTTG
>LPNX010977180.1:144690-189575 GCA_001517045.1 Pseudotsuga menziesii
CAATAAACAACAACATGTATGTGTCTGTCTAGGTGAGAATGTGAAATTCCTTGGTATAATTAGTGTTTCTCAGGATCCTCCTCTTACAAGGGAGTTAAGCACGAGGCAGTGTGAGAGGTTATGATTGGGATGAACCCTGGTTGTAACTGAGTAGCACCGGAGATATTTCCAGGATTGTATTCGTATCTGGGGGCTCTTTCGAGAGTTTTGGGCCTTGCTACCCTGCCCATATGGTCAATCCCGCCTGCGACTGTCCGCCTGAGCATTGATTATATTTAGGTGACCTTAGTTGCCTTACCTAGGTTATCGAGGGGGTACTTTGCAGGGGTTATTCTGCGGGTGTCTCGGCCAGGTAGAGGTCGGACAGCATAGTCGCTTTATGCGTTGAAGCTGAGGGCCACTATAATTGGTTACATACCTCCACTTGTAGTGTATGGGAGTTTTGAGCCTCTCCAAGGTGAGACATACCTGCTGCATTCGGGAGCTCACATATCCTCCCTTTGGTTTGCTTGTATTTTGGCTGTATATTTTCTTAGGAGTGTGCTCTTTGTGTGCTAGTTGGCCTTTGGGATCATGGTTATTTATGCTCTCTTGAGTTCAGGTCCTTTTATTTTCGGCATGCCTAGTATCTTATCACCCATCCTTGGTCCTAGTACGGACCCCGGTGTCAGACTTGGGGGCATCACAACCCCTTACCATGCTCATAGATTTGGGAGTGGTCACATTTCTCCCTCTACTCCATTTGTGGAGGATGTTGACTCCATTCTCTCGGTATTTACACTGGTGGTCACCCTCACCGGGGTGGTAGTGGATGCGTGAACGTTGGGTCTACACCTTACTTTCCTTTTTATGTCCCATCGTTCACTGCATTGTTTCCTTTGGGTGCAGTTGTCATGATCATTCATCCCTATATCCTATAGTTTGGATTCTTTTTTGACTATTTTGGGTTGTTTTGGACTAATATGGTTGTCATGTAGGGTCCAATTTGTGTACACTCTCTCCGAGGTTTCGACCCGTTCATTCCTATCATAGGTATCATGTTGGCATATATGTTAGGATTTCACATCTGCTTGCATTTTGCATGACCTTATGACTATTTCATTTTAACCTTAGGTACAAACCCATTCCATGGTATCACAGAACCTTCATGCTGTTGTTAGAAGTGGTACTAAGTGAATCGTAGAGCTTTCCTATACATGGGTGTCCTAGTTAGCTCCCCTTTTCATTTGGTACCCATGTTGTGAGTCCTCTCTTAGGTTTGGGAGTCCTTTGTATAGTACTGCCATGTCCTTGAGCAAGAGCTTCATACTCCTCTTGAACTTTATGCTGGCCCTTTTCCACAGGACTCCCTTATGTCAAGTTGTAATTGCGTTTTCATGAGCTTTGCCTACCTTATTGAGCCTTATGCCGACTTCCCTGACTTTGAGTATCAGCCATATAGCCCGAGCTTGTCTCATGTCTAGCCACGCAAAGCCGTTTTGTATATCCTTTGCAGCTTGATTCCCTATTTTACCGGGAGGGGACTTTCCCCCGAGTGTCACTATCCTACACATGTATCCCGGCATTGAGCATAGGTATGTTCCACTGCTTGGAACTAGTTTGTTTTCCCATTTGACACTCGTCTCCTCCTAGTCTGTAACTTTAAAGCAATTTTATTCTTTTTCAAGATTTTCAAATATTTGAAAAAGTCCAAAAAAATTAAAAAACCAAAAATCCAGACAAGGAAAGATGTTATCTTTGGCAGCAGTCGAGTCGTGTGGCCTTCGAACAGAGCACTGTATATCACATCCATTGGTTGGGTTAATAGTTTGACTTTAGGAGCTATACTTGTTTATCTGAGTTTATCTCCATCGACTGGTTAAGCTTCCAGTCCCTATGGAGCCTCTGTCGATGCCTCCTGTGTCGTAGAGATGTCCCAATTTTGCATATCGAGTCTATGTTTCCTACATTCAGTCACCATTTGCCTTTATGCTCTTGTTCGAAGGAAGTTGAAACCTGAGTAAGCCATTCCTCAGTTATCTTGACTTTGCATGTCGGCCATTCCCGATACAGTTACTGGTTCATGCACCTTATGATCAAGTCCTTCCACATTATACAACTTTGTTGAGTACCTCATGTTGGATGATGGGGGATGCCTTAATGCCCTCCTTCCAGCGGATTTCATCCCATCGAATTTAGATCATTTATTATGGGATAGGAATCTAGAGTCATGTTTGAGTGCCTTGAGACTTGCAGTCATCAGTGGCAGGTTCTCTCACCATCGACAGTTTTTGGGAATACATCAATGTCCCTTGATCGATGGATTCTCTCAAGTGTTTGACCTCAACAAATTTATTCACACTTGTTAGTTTGCACTCTAGTGCCTTGATTCCCATTTTCATTATTGGTGGCTGATCTCGCGTCTGTTAATGGTATACATCAATGACTGGTAATCAGACGATGGACTGCTATGTTCGACCTTGACGCCTCTATTCACATAGTAGGACATGTACTTGTATCAGTTTGTGTAGAAGACCTTTCATATTGGTGGCATCTCTTATATGCTACCTCCTTGATCGTGCCAGTGTTCATGAGATTTCAGCTCTTGTGACTTGATTCCAGTATATGTCAGACATTTCCAACCATTATAGAGATCTTGATCTATTACATATATTCAATCTTCATGGAGATCATGATCCTTTGTATATCTTCATCATGGAGATTCTAATCTGTTTATATTGTACGTGGCGATGACCACATATGTCATATTGTATCATGCCTATTCATGGCCATTGTACTCTTATGTATCCGGGACTGCTATATGTATTCGCAGTTATATGCACAGTTGTATCATTGTATAGTGCTGATTGGGTGGTCAGTTCCTCCACTGGGTTCTTCATCACTTCATTTCTGGGATGGACTTATAATGTATTTCGGCCATCATATGACCCCTCTGACCTCACACATTAGGGGGCATCTGTTACAGCTGGTTTTACCACACATGGTGAATCACACTTTTATGGCCTTCCCTGTCCCTATGCAGACTCCTTAGACCCCATGGATCATTTTTGTTCCTTTAATGTTTCCTATACCATCCCTAAAAACATGCTTAAATTTCCATACGCGACTTTTAAACCCTTTATCGCGTATATACGCGGGTTTGACCCCTAAAACCGCGTACATCGGGATGTGTGCAAAAGGCCAAATTCTTTTGGAGTTTTCCTTGATGTGGATCCAACTCACTTGTCTCCTGGCCTTCCCTATACCTTGATATCTCTTGGATTCGACCTTTCATTACTCCATTGAAGAGATATATAAGGAACCCTTTGGATACATTGAAGATATGAGGAATTGAGAGCAAGAGAACTATAGTCCATTGTTGTCAGAACTTGTGCTTGAGTCTGTATCCCCTTTGTCCCTTGGAGCACTTTTGTGTTCTTCCCAAGCTTACCTTTTGCTTGTGAACTTGCTATCGAGAGATGGAGGATTGAAGTGGTGGAGGCCCAAGTGGGGGACTCAGTTTCTCTTATTCGCAGACATGCCGACAGAGGTTGTATTCATTGTAATCTTTGATTTTATATCAATAGAAATATCTTTTCATGTCCAATAATGTGTGTTTGAATGAATATTTTATCCATGGATGATTTCAAATGCTTATATGTTATTGATTATATATGCTAGAGTAGAGCTAACACAATTATATATAGTATGATTGTCTTGTTTATTGAATGTTGAGGAAGCAATTCATCAATTCAAGCTGAAGTTGGAAAGCTCAACGAGGATCTACACCAACCATCTGGAATAAGGTATGAATCGAGATCCTTTAGTGTTAGTTGTTTGGTTTCTCTTACATATAGGAAAGGATTGATTTCTGAAGTTAAGCTATCTATTGTGGTACCCCAAGCCATAGGAATTTCTCTCCGTAACGTCAGCCACATAAAACATTTTACTTTCAAAGGGAGAATCCAATTCCATAATACTTTATACCACCATTTTTGATCTGTAATGTTACTATTTTGAACAATGGACTGATAAGTTGTTTTTGAAAAAATGTTCCCAGTCCTCAAATTAGTTGACCAAAGGAAAGAATCCTCTTCTCCTGAGAGTCTACAACCAATTGAGTTCAATATTTTAATATAATTTTCCCATTCGATGGATGATTCTTGAACCAAACCCAAATATTTTGTAGTATACCAATAGGAGCAATCCCTATTCAACCATAATGGCCTTTTGATATGTGCTAAAGTAGTGTCATAATTCTAAATGCAAGGCTCTTATACCATATTAGAATTCTAAATCCTTGATGGTAGTAAGAATTCCATAAACACACTAAGAATCTAAGCACACAATTAACCTCACAGGGAATTACAGAGAACTAGCATAAGGAGAGAAGAAGAATAATAATGAACACACATTAAGAAGTCATCAATGAATGATGATTTATTGATTATTACAATATTAATACATCCTTATAAAGGAAAAATATAGTTTCTAGAAGACAACTCATGCTAGCTCATAAATAAGGCTTACTAAATATGATAAACCTGCATAGGTGACTAAAGCACTTTCCAAATCTATCAAGTACCTCACGAACTAGCTAAAGCATGAGTGCGTTGTCATGAGTGATGGAAAAACTTGCTAATACTGGAATCTAGAGAGAAAATCATGGAGGATGGGTTGGCAACAAAAGATAGCAGTTTCCTAGTTGAATAGCTTTACCTTATCCACTGAAAAGATGGAATAAAGCAGGATAAAGACATAATCTACTGGAAGGTACAGTTATTAATTATGGAAATCAATAAAGTGGGTAGGATCTAACCAGAATCAGGATAAAGATGCTCCTAGGGTATATATGACAAGTGTTGACCAAGTGGTGTAAGTGGATGCCAACTATCTAGGCTAGTAGGTAAGAAATTAATAAAAAATGATTAAATATTGTTATCCTAAGTATGAAGTAGGTTTATAATATCCCAATGCCCCCCTTTAAGTTTGACTTTATGATGGATTTATATGAAATAATCAGAAAAATAGACCTATATAGGGCCCAACAACAAGGCTATGGTCACCCTTTACAATTGTTTTGTCCAAAGAAGTTGAGGAAAGAGGAAAAACCACATGCGGAAAATCCTCCCTCAAGAAATTACATGAAAGGAAAACAAAGAATGTTGAATTGTTGATGATGTTGCTCCAAACTAAATGTTGATGTCTAGAGGAATATTCTTCTTGGGAAGAAGAGAAATATGCTCACCTAGATCAAGAACAGTTGCAGGATGGAAACTGAAACCATGTAGAACAAATGAGATCCAATGATGTGTAAGTAGGACTGAAAGCTCTTGAGAGTTGTAATCAGCTCCAAGATGGTATGATGACTTGAACTTCCAATGAATAGAGATGAAATCGGCTTCAAATAGGTGAAATAAGTTTCCAAGTGAATGTATAAGGTCTCCAACTCATTTACACTAAGATGATGTGTGCAAGTGATCATGTACGAAAAAGGAGAAGGCTTAGGATCAGGGAGTGTGAATGCAAAGTCTCCATAGATTGATCTAGATTCCAAAACATCTAAAAGAACATAGACTAGCACATCAGTAAACTCTTCTAGAGCATAAATTGGCAAATAATCCTTTGTGTTAGAAGTATGAAAGGAGGAAAGAAAGAGATGTTCAAAATCTTCAAGAAGGCTCTATGTATTGATGCCAAGAAAAAAGGAGGAGATGCATAAGCGCATGAGACCAAGTATGGTGAGTGGTATGACACAAATAAGACTTGATATAGCTAAGAAATATTCCATGAATTCATTGAGTTGCGTGCCATCAAGGATAGAGGTATGCACAAGGTGTGAAATATCTGGCATATGGATCTAAAAATCTATGATAAAAGACATAAAGAATAGTGAATAAGTGAATAAATCATCAATAATAGTAATATCAGCTCCATTGGTCACTTCTTTTTCATCACCAACATCATAAGAAGATGAATCAGGATCTTCAACTTCAAGAGATACAGAAAAATATTGATCTTCAATATTTGCTTCTTGATATAAAGAGGAAGCATTCGAATCAAAGAGAACGTAGCAACAATAACTGTATGAGTTACTTCTTCATCATGAATAACTTCATCAGAGAATGTAGAGGCAAAGACATCTTGAGAGAGAGCACATGAGGAGATGTTGTGTTCACTCCATGCTTCATCTTCTTCTTCATGCATACCAAAATCTTTGTCCAAATTGTTCCAAAGCTCAAATGTATATTCAACAGATTCTATGAGATGATGTATCTTTAGAGACATTTCCAAACACATAATTCCATAAGATCTATTAGAATCATTTAGCCAGTTAATATTCTCTTCATAAGGCTTTAGTTCACTCATTACACCAATGGAGACATCAAAGAGACATTGCCTCTTCAAGCATGTGCTTATCTTTGGCTTCCAATCAGCATAGTTGAAAGGAGATAGTAGAGGAACTTTTGAATCTATATAGAAATTGTTGCACCTGCAAATCTGAAAAGGAGAATTAATTGATGAGCTCCCAAAGCTCTGATACCATGCCAAAATTCTAAACTCAAGGCTTTAATACGATGAAAAAATTCTAAAGCCTTTATGGTAGCAATAATTCCATAAACAAGCTAAGAATCCAAGCACACAATTAACCTCACAAGGAATTGTAGAGAATTAGCATAAGGAGAGAAGAAAAAGACACATTAAGGAGCGATCAATGAATGATGATTGATTGATTATTACAATAGTAATACATCCTTATAAAGGAAAAATAGAGTTTCTAGAATACAACTCATGCTAGCGCATAAATCGAGCTTACTAAATATGATAAACCCCCATAGGTGACTAAAGCACTTTCCAACTCTATCAACACGAATTAGCTAAAACATGAGTGAGTTGTCATGATTGATGAAAAAAAATGCTAATCCTGAAATATGGAGAGAAAATCATGGAGGATGGGTTGGAAACAAAATATAGTTGTTTCCTAGTTGACTAGCTTTAACTTATCCATTAAAAAGATGGAATAAAATAAGATAAAGATAAAATCTGTAGAAAGGCACAGTTATTAATTTTGGAAGTCAATGAAGTGGGCAGTATCTAACCGAAATCAAGATAAAGGCGCTCTTAGGGTATATATGTCAAGTGATGACCAAATGGTGCAAGTGGATTCCAACTATCTAGGCTAGTAGGTATGAAATTAATAAAAAATGATTAAATATTGTTATCCTTTGTATGAAGCGGGTTTATAATATCCCAACAAGTAAGATAACCAATATCTTCCAGATAGTGGGTGATGTGAGCTGAGAGTTTGTAGCCATCTCCCAGGCCAATGATAGGATCTATACCGACAAACACATTCCTTCCATTCCCCACTTTCCAAGTAAGATGCATATCTATCCAGTGGTATGTTTTCAAAAGGCCCTTCCAAATTGGTGAAGAATTTCTAGACAATTTTTTTGACATTCTTACCCAATCAAGAAAATTATTCTTCAAATATTTACTGTTAGGGTTTATAATACTCCCTTGACCAAACTATCTATTAGATTATTTTAGTCTAACTTAGGATTTTTATTTAATTATTTGGGTCCACTAGTACCATTGGGTCCATTTAGCCTAATGGGGCTGCATGTACCCATTACTAAAGTGTGGGGAACATCGATAGAGGCTAACTTCCATTGACTGCACTTGCATGCATCCGCATAGGCGCCTCCTAGACCAATCCCTACATTTTAGGAGCCATTGGGGGTCCCGACACCAACCTTCTTTAGTTAGTTGGAGTTGGAACTAGTTAAGCTTAGTTCTTTTCCAGTTACATTTAGTTAGATCACAATCAGTTCAGTTAGCACCAGTTATGCATGGATGCATGTGGATAATGTTCAGGTACACAGGGTACTCCCAAAAGACCGAACACCTTGAGCAATAGCTTCACACAAATAGATCACAGATCAACACACCGATGTTTGTCACGTGGTTAAAACCCTCAAGATGGAAATAGTCCATGGCCCTGGCCAAATATCTACTTGGAGCAATTTATTACGCAAAAGAAATAAAGTTACATGAGATTCTCATAATTGATCAACTGTCCAAGGACCCTCCATGCTCTTTAAATAGAGATCATGGACCAATCGGGTGTTAAGCCACGGATCAATGGTAGGTATGATTTAAGATAAGTTGAATCGTTGGATCACTTTATGTCTAGAGCATATCGTGACCGTCGAATTAGAATAATTACAAATGCATACTAAAGAAACACACTTTACCTAACAGATATATTACACAAGTTGATCTTAACTAACTCCTAAGTGTCTAAATATCCTAACATCCCCCCTTAAGAACAACTTGGAATAGGATTGAAGGATTTACAAAAGTGACACTATTAGGAGAAGGAAGGAGGCATTAGAGCCTATCCCCCTTAAGGACACATTCATGAACTCCTAACATAGACCAAAGTTTAGAAAACTTCGCTTCTGTAAGAGACTTGGTGAAGATGTCTGCAACTTGATCATCTATAGGGCAATAGAGCACTTCAATAACATGATCATGAACAAGATTTTTGATGAAGTGCATGTGTAGCTCAATGTGTTTGTTGTGCTGATGTAGAACTGGATATTTGGAAAGATTGATGACACTTTGATTGTCGCACCAAAGTGGAGTAGGCTGTTGCTGCTTGAATCCAAACTCTGAAAGGATCTGTCGAAGCCATAAAGCTTCCTGACTGGCATTAACTGTGGCTCGATATTCTGCTTCTACTGAAGAAAGAGCAAGAGCTTGTTGTTTCTTACAAGCCCAAGTGACAGGTCTAGATCCCAGACTGAAAACATAACCTGCAGTAGACTTTCGATCATCAAGATCGCAGGCCCAATCTGAATCAGTGAAACCAACCAACAAAGGTTTCCCCCCTGACTGTAATGAATCCCAAACTGAATTGTACCACGAATATATCGAAGTATTCTTTTTGCTGCTTTCCAGTGACTTTCATGAGGAGTTTGCATATAACAGGCAACATGACCAAAAAAAAGGAAAGGTCAGGACGAGAATGAGTCGAGTATAAAATACTACCAACAAGCTGACGATACAAGGTGGCATCTACTTCAGGGGAAGTACAAAAGTTTGACTCCAGACTGGAAGAGAGAAGGAGCTGGTTTACAATCTTCCATGTGGAAGCGACGAAGAAGGTCACAAGCATACTTAGATTGGGAAAGAAAGATTCCTTCTTTGGTTTGCAAGAGTTGGAGACCAAGAAAATAATGTAAATGTCCTAAGTCTGACATTTAAAAATTTTGCTTAAGAATGGATTTCACATGGGTTATAAGTTTAGGGTCACTAACAGTAAGGATAAGATCATCAACATAAAGAACAAGTATGATGAGATGGTTTCCTACTTTCTTGGTATAGACATTGGGGTCAGAATGACATCTAGAAAACCCAATGTCAAGGAGAAAGCTATCCATTTTGGCATACTAAGCTCTAGGAGCTTGCTTAAGGCCATATAAGGATTTCTTAAGGAGACAGACAAGGCTAGAGTTATCCTGAACATATCCAGGAGGTTGTTCCATGTAAATTTCCTCCTGTAAATCACCATGTAAAAAGCAGACTTGACATCCATTTGATGGACTTCCCAGTTATGTAAGGCTGCAAGGAAAAGAACAAGGCAGATGGAATTCATTTTTATGACAGGAGCAAAGGTTTCATTGTAGTCATTCCCTTCAACTTGGGAAAAAATTTCGGCAACTAACCTTGCCTTAAGTTTTTCAACACTTTCATCTGATGCATACTTAGTTCTGTAGACCCATTTACATCTACAAGTTTTCTTCCTTTTGGAAGAGGAACAAGATCCCAAGTATCGTTCGCCATTAAGGAACGATAGTCTTCATCCATTGTTGCATCCCAATCTGGATTTCCTAAAGCTTCTGCAAAAGTTTCTGGATCATGATTCTTGGAAATTTGAGCCAAAAGAGAAGAGGCTCGCTGAAACTGAGAACGTGTTTGACGTTGATCTCTAGGATCATCAGCAAGATCACTAGCTGTTTCACATGTTGAATGGACCCATCGAGGAAGTATTGGTGCTGGTGCAATTGGAGGAACATGAGCAGGAGGAGGTGGATTTTCATCCTCACTGTCATCATCAAAAACTGGAGTTGGAAACCCATCAAGGAAGTTGGAAGAAGAAGAAGAAGAAGGCACAATCGTCGAATCAGGCTCGCAGGCCAAAGATGGCACGCTCGCCAAGTTAGGCTCGTAGGCCAAGAGTTTTTTATCAAATTTAACATCTCTTCTAATGTGGCTAAAGAAGTCTATAAACTTTTACATCTTCTGAATATCCAACAAATATGCACTTTTCACTTTTAGGCTGTAATGATTTCCGTTTTTCATCCGGAATGTGAGCCCATGCTTCATAACCAGACACACGAAAGTGACTTACATCTGGTTTAATTTTACTCCATGCTTCTTCTAGTGTTATACCTTGTAAAACTTTAGTGGGTGTGCGATTAACTATGTAATTTGCACAATTTATGGCCTCAACCCAATATTGAAGACTTAGTCCCTTAGATTGGATCATACAATTAGCCATTTCTTTTAAAGTGTGGTTCTTCCGGTCATCTACACCATTTTGTTGTGGTGTATATGGAACAGTGTGTTGTTGTTGGATTCCTTATTCAGTGCATAAAGTAGTGAACTTGTTGTTAACATATTCTCCTCCATTGTCAGATCTTAACTTAATAATTTGACGACCATATTGTTTTTCAACAAGGGCCTTGTAGGCCAAGAACATGTTAAATACTTCGCTTTTAAGTTTTAGGAAGTAAACCCAAGTGCATATGGAGTAGTCATCAATGAAAGTTAAGAAATAGTTGAAACCAGAAAAGGATGCAGATGGAAGAGGGCCATACAAGTCACTATGCACAAGCTTTAAGGGAACCGAGGCATGCAAAGTGGCACATTTGTCAAAACTGTCCCGATGATGTTTTTCGAGTACACAACCGGAACAAACACTATCCTTGCAAGATACCATCGAAAGACTAGTCACCATATTTTCTTTACATAGTTGTTGCAATGAGCGACAATTTAAGTGACCAAATCGCTCATGCCAAAGTTTGCTCAAGTTATCAATATGAGCAACAAAAACTGACAGAAAAGGTGATGACCCAAAGTTGTTAAATTTGTACAACCTGGTAATATCATCAATAGTTCCAGTAGCAAGGACATTTTGAGGATTTTTAAATCCTTGATTACAACTTGGTGAGGTGTAAACGTAACAATTTTACCTTCACCCGAATGAGTAATTTGATAGACTGATAACAAATTGTAGGAAATTTTTGGAACACATAGTACATCACTGAAATGACCATTTTCTACTGGAACTGTTCCAGATCCTACAACACTTAGAGATCTATCATCACCAACAAATATTTGCTTGGTGTCACATTCATGCATATTAGAAAATATGGCTTGATCCTTAGCCATATGATAAGATGTTCCAGAATCAATGAGCCATTCAATTGAAGTAGAATACGAAGATGTAGTATAAGAGTAACCAGAAGCACAAAGTGCATGTCCACGAGAAGTAGATTCTGAAGACGAATCTAGGCTGATGTGGTGCTTCTTTATTGCTGCTTCCAAGGCCGCCATCTTCTTGAAACACTTAGATTCATCATGATTATCTTTCCCACAAAAATTGCAATGACGCTCAGTCTTCTTTCCTTTTGGCTTGGATCCTTTATCATTTTAAAAAAAAGAAGCTGACTGAGAGGGTTTGGGACCCTTATTGTTTGTCTTATTATTGCGAAAATTTTGTTTATTGGGAGACTTGGACTTTTCTTTCTGTTGGGACAATAAGGCTTTCCCAGATGGATCTGCATTGTTAATTATTCCAAGATGAATGAGCTTATCTTGCTCTCTAATTAAGGAATCACAAAAGGATTCAAGACTAGGCTCTTAATAGCTATATGCAGTCAATGATTCTTTCATGGAGTAGAATGTAGATGCAAAAACAGAATATGCAGGTCTAAGTTTGGAAAGAATATGATAAATACATTGTTTGTCTTCTTTCTTAATCTTGCATTCTGCACATAAGAGTATAAGAGTTTTATACTTAGATAAATAGTCTTGAATGCATTGAAAATCATTTGGATTCAAGAAAATCAACTCATTTTCAAGTTGATGACCCTGAATTTCATTTTGTTTACCAAACATAGATTCCAACTTTTTCCAAGCTTGATCAGGTTCATCAATTCTAGATATGTGGAATCACAAATCAGTGGAGATTGAAATCCCAATTAATCCACGAGCTTCATCACATCTATTTTCCCATTTAATTTTCTTATCATCATCAGTGGGTTCTATTTCTTTCCTTGAGGTTATCCTGAAAAGTACACTACTTCGTAGAACATCCTCCATATGAGATTTCCATGAGAAATAGTTAGAACTTCTAAGTATAATATCACAAGGGGAATCCATACTATAAATTAATGGTTGAAAGAACAGAAACTAACTATCTGGATGCAAAGTGCTCGAAAAAATATGTGGTTTTAAAAAAAACGACACTGAAAACTGATTCTGGATGATGAAGTTATGCTTGATCAAAGAAAATGTTGAAGATGTCCCCAATAGTGATGTGGCAGATATTAACTTGACCAACTAAAAAAAAGAACCCCCCTCTTCCCAAGATAAACCTTTGAGAATCACTTTACAATAAAGTTGCTTTTAAGTGAATCACTTTTGTGTAATAAGTGATGTTCACTTTTACAATAATGTTACTTTTAAATAGTACAGCAATAAATTAAAAGATTTAAGTGACTCACTTTTTATTTTATTTTATTTATGTGAGATGCACTTTTATAATAAAGTAACTTGAAAATAGAAATTGCATGCACTAAAAAGTATCTTAATAAGACTTGAACTCAAGACCTATTAAGGAATAAAACAACTTTGGACCAAGTGAGCTAAGTTTAAAATGTATGTAAAAGAATGGAAAGATGAATGAGGTTTTTTTTTTCCTCTTTTCTTTCGTTCTTCATGCTTACCTTTTTTTTTTCTTTTTTTCTGCAAATCACAAAAAACAAAAACAAAAAACTTTTTTCCACACAATGGGGTTAGATCTTAGTTAGCTTACCCAGAAAATCTATGTTTTCAAGTTTTCTCGTTGTTTCTGATTTATTGTGATCGCACAAGGTGCATAGCAAAGAGCATATGTAGCCGAGAAGACAAGAAAAAAAAACTTTCCCTTGCTGTTTCTGATTCGCCACGATCGCGCAAGGTGCACAGTAAAGAGCATGCAGCCAGGGAAGGCAACAGTCCGAGACTAAAACAGTAAATATCTAATAATAAAACTGATAAAATATGAGGGATTTAAAAAAAATAAAACAAATCCATCACTGTAACATTATACCTTTAGATTTGTCAAAATGAGTGTTTTTGGAACAACTAAAAACAATATTCGATGAAAGGAAAACTATTTCCCACTGGAAACGATGCTCTGGATGCAATGGAATAGCTCCCACAGGACACAAATGCATAGAAAATCCAGAACCAGAAACCCTTTCAAAGTTTTGGCAACACCGGTTCCAGATCTTGATCAAAACCGAAAGCAGCTCTTCATAAACGCTCTGATACCATGTTCAGGTACACATGGTACTCCCAAAAGACCAAACACCTTGAGCAACTGCTTCACACAAATAGATCATAGATCAACACACCGATGTTTGTCACGTGGTTAAAACCCTTGAGAGGGAAACAATCCATGGCCCCAGCCAAATAACTATTTGGACCAATTTATTATGCAAAAGAAAGAAAGTTACATGAACTTCTCATAATCGATCAACTAGTCAAGGACCCTCCATACTCTTTAAATAGAGATCATGGACCAATCGGGTGTTAAGCCACGAATCAATGGTAGGTATGATCTAAGAGAATTTGAACCATCGGATCACTTTATGTCTAGAGCATATTGTGATCGTCGGATTAGAATATTTACAAAGGCATACTAATGCATACTAAAGAAACACACTTTACCTAACGGATATATTACACAAGTTGATCTTAACTAACTTTTAAGTGTCTAAATATCCTAACATATAAAGGCGCCTTTGCTCACCTACCACTTTAGTTAGACTTAGTTAACTGATTATTATTAATTGTGTGACTTGATTAGACATCTAGAGTTAACCACTTAGACCCCAATAGTGATTGAGACATCCTTATTTAACTAGTCAGTTAGATACAATCACATCCAGTTGGGAGATTCAAATTCATTACTCATGATTTGAATTCTTTTCCTATGTAAACTATTGTAACACCGGATTATTTAATGACAATGATACTGGAATTATCTTAGCTATACTCATCTGTTTCCTGTGTGGTTTGATTTGTTCAGTGTGTATCTTCATTATCCTTTTACTGCATCAATAATATTGGCATCATTGCTTAATGATCGAAATGGCACATCAATTTTTAACATGGTATCAAAGTCATTTCAAGTAGGCTTCATGTTTGTCTCTCTCCATTGAACATCAGAAGCAGTTGGGTTTCCACATAAGTCCCACAAAAGGTACCTTGCTTGCTCTGAATTTATTCAGAGTGGTGGTGCAAGTATGATAGAGCCTGAAAACATGTTCATGTCGAGAGGGAAGGCATGATTCTAACATAGTTCGAATGTTCTAGTGTTTTGCAGTGAAAATCTACAGGTGCTATGTAGCTTATGTGAAGAATTATGTTTTTACAACATGAGAATTATGGATTCTCTACCTTCTACTCCAAGGATCCTTACACCCTTCAATTATCTTGATTGGAGGGCATATATGCAACTGGCCTTACGCAAGCTTGGATACTACAGGATAATACTTGGAAGGGAGGTTGAGCCCCATCAACTAGTTGATAAGAACAAGTTTTTGAAATGTTTAGATGAAGCTTTCGGTTATCTATGCACTCATATATCTAGAGATTTCTTCTTCCACCTTGAAGGTTTGAGGACTCCCAGAGAATCTTGGGAGAATCTTGAAGACTTGTTTGGCAATCAATATGTGCTTCGGGGACACATTATGGAGAACGAGTTGGTAGCCTTACATCCCAGCAGTTTTGAGTCGGTACATCAATTCTTTATTAAATTCAAGTCTCTTGCACTCCAATACATACAGTGTGAAATAGAAAGAAAGGATGAGCAAAATGTGCTCTCCATTCTCAGCAAACTCGGTTCTGAGCATTCTATATTTGTCTAAATCCTTCATTCCAAAATGGATTCCTTTCTCAGTCGAAAAATTCCCTCACTTGATTCCTTTGCCGAGTCCTTGATACAGGAGAAAGAGAAGTTGATCCAGATGGGATTCATCCAGAATTCCAAATATCAAGCTCTTCTAGTGACAGACTCTACCAAAGCGCAAGCTAAAGGGATACCTAAGGGAAAGGAGCCTAAAGAGAATCAGAGGACTTTTGAAAGAAGCTCCAGCTCTAATGAAAAGAAGAAGTTCGAAAAGAAAAAGTGTCTCTATTTTATGAGGGGTTTTCATCCAAAAGAATCATGCATGAAGAAGACCCTCGACCGGTTGAAAGCTCTATGTGTACATAACAATATTTCCCTTCCACAAGGTGCATATATTTCTAATGATGAAGAGCAGACTGAAGAATATGAGATATGCTTGCATGCAAGCATCACTCCATCGAAGGCTTATTTGTCAGATTTTGGAGCATCTAACCACATGGTTTCCTCTAGGGAATCCTTCATCACTTTCCCTCTATCAGGAGGACCTAGAAGTCATATGGGAGATGAATATAAAATCCTAACTATTGAGAGAGGTTCACATTGAATCCAGTATGATGAGTTCAATCTCTCTCCTGCAGAAAAGAAAATTGTTGAAGTTGAAGAAGAAGCAAAATTTTCCCTATAGTTAATTCAAATTGAAGAAAGTCTCCTTGGAGTGACTCCTTCTCTTGCCGCTCCAGAAGTGTATGAGATATTTGATATCTCATCTCCTCACATAGATGATCCACAAGAAGACATTCACATCTCTGTTTTTGAAGAAAAACTCTCCTTCTATTCTTTGCAAAAATTCTCTAGTGATTCTTTAAATTTTGTTCATAGTTTATCGGTGATTGTTTAAGAAAAGGAAGAGGAATTTGATTTCTCTATCTCTAATGATGTTGCTGGTGTGAATATAATTAATACCATGAATATTTTGGAAATAATATCATACTATAAGAGTGATCTATTCACTCTCATTGATCCCGAGCTTCCAGCAAATTCCTACATGATTGCATGCAGCAATCTTCAGAATTTTGAAGAAGGAGAAAATTGTGCATCTACCATTTCAGTGGAGCAAAATCTTGGATCTGATATAAAATTATTTGGATATTATATGATATGATCTTATTTGGATATTATCTAATATTATTTGGTTCAGGTTTAAAGTTTCAAGGTCTTTCAGTAATGCTTGTAGCTACTCTCATCAATTTTGGTGTGAAAAATCAAGTACCGCAAGTCTCCTTCAAAGTTGTTGTTGGGGATTTGATTTCATTGAATAGTTTTGGATCTGATAAGAACCTATTTGGATCTGATTTATTTTCTGATATGATAATATTTGGTTCATATTTTAAGATTCAAGATCTTACAGTATTGCTTGTAACTGGTTTCATCAATTTTGGTGTGACAAATCAAGCATCGCAAGTCTCCTTCAATTTTGCTGCTAAGGATTCGATGTTATTTTTCTCTTATGAGATTGTTGATATTAGATTTTATGAATTATTGGTTATTTATGATTCTATATCATATTATGGAGCTCAAGAATTCAATATCCACAATCCTAGGGATTTTCTACCTACCTTTTTTTATCACATGCTCATCTCCTCACAGAACTAGTAAAGTTGGAGAAATTCTGCATCTGCCTGGACACTTGATCCTAACAATTGGGGCTGATTTTTCATCACATGGATTGATGTTCAAGGCTGAAATATATCAGTTGCTTGGGTGTTCCTCTCATGGTTCAAATTCTCAAGCACCTTTGCTCTCTCATTAGTTGATTTCAAGTGCTCTGCATGGGTCTAGTTTTCATCCTGCAGCTGTCTATATTCCTGATTCAGTTGAACACATTATTATTCTTCAAAAGAGGAATATTCCTCCAGACATAATCACTTTGTTTGGATTCAGAGGTTCACATGCACAGATTCAGGACGTTGTTGCACATAAGAACCAGAATACTACATCACTACTGCATACTGGTGCAAATTGCAACAAAATATTTTGCAAGTTTTTAACTTGTATTTCCAGATTTTTGCTTATCTTGAGGGGGGGGTTTCCCATGAGGTTTTCCCCTATTTCCTTGGTTGTATTAACCAACATTTTATCTTTTAGATTGTATATGGGTGACGTATGGCCTTGTTTCTAGGGCCCTCAGTTGTCCAAGTTAGGGTTCAAGGGGGGTGTTAGGATTTATAATCCTCCCTTGACCAAACTGTCTATTAGATTATTTTAGCCTAACTTAGGCATTTTATTTAATTATTTGGGTCCACTAGTACCATTGGGTCCACTTTTCCTAATGGGGCCACATGTACCAGTTACTAGAGTGTGGGGAATAACGATAGAGGCTAACTTCCAATGACTACACTTTCATGCATCAGTTTAGGTGCCTCCTAGACCATTCCCTACATTTTAGGAGCCATTGGAGTCCCGAAACCAACCTCCTTCAGTTAGTTGAATTTGGAACTAATTAAGCTTAGTTCTTTTCCAGTTACATTCAGTTAGATCACAATCAGTTTAGTTAGTGCTAGTTATGCATGGCTGCATGTGGATAAAGGCGCCTTTGCTCACTTACCACTTTAGTTAGAATTGGTTAATTGATTATTATTGATTGTGTGACTTGATTAGACATCCAGATTTAACCACTTGGAATCTGATAGTGATTAAGAAATCCTTAGTTAACTAGTCAGTCAGATACAATCAAATCCAGTTGGGAGATTCGAATTCATTTCCCATGATTCAAATTCTTTTCCTATGTAAACTATTGCAACACCAGATTCTTTAATGACAATAATACTGTAATTATCTGAGCTATACTCATCTGTTTCATATGTGGTTTGATTTGTTTAGTGTGTATCTTCATTCTCCTTTTACTGCATCAATAATATTGGACTCATTGCTTGATGATCTAAATGGCACATCAATTTTAACATTTACCATGTAGAATCGAAGACCATACCATATCCTATCAAACCCCTCCAAAAAATTTCCATCCTTAAAGAAGAACTGGACCAAAATAATTTTTATTACCCCAGCCAACCCATTCCTTCGGCAATGAATGCTTCTCCTAGATAAGCATAACAATGTTTCCTTTTTTTGTTCCACCTGTCCATAATAAGTTAAAGATATATCTTCTCATAATATTAATACAGAGGAAGGAACTTGCTGAAGAGAAAACCAATAAACAAGAATGTTGATAAGAACAACCTTGATAAGAGTAAGCCTTCCTCCCATGGAAAGGAACCTGGAAGTCCAATTCTTAATTCTTCTTTCAAACTTTTCTAACAACCAATGCCAATCCCGGACTCTATAGTCATTAGGTTTCATAAAATAACCTAAATATTTGAACCCTTTTTCCATACTAAAAGTTTTACAGGGGAGAATAGCAATGATACCATTTAAAATAGCTTCATCCAGCTTGTAATCGAAAAAAATGTAGTTCCTGATACTAAAAGACATAACATAATACTTACAGAAAATACTGATAATTTCCTTATAGCACAACCATTCATTCATTGAGTCAATGCCAAATATCAAGACATCATTGACAAAAATAAATGGGTTAAAGAGAAATCCTTGCTTAGTTTGACTCCCTTAACTTCACATGTAATCTTTGCATCATGAATAATCCTACTCAGACCTTCAATAGTGAGCATAAATATCAGAGGAGAGAGTGGACAACCCTGCTTGATCCCTCTTCCACTCTTGAAGAAACCAAAAGGGGCTCCATTCACCAAAACAACAAATCCTTCATTTTCTTATGTTTGATAGAATGTATAACCTCCTGAGTTATCCCAATAGCATCTAAGATTTGTATGTCATGTAAAAACCCAAACTTCTCTAATGATAAAACTTTAGATAAAGATGGTTTAATTTTAATAGAAATGATTTTTGAAACGAGCTTGTAGATCAGATTACAGAGAGCAATTGGCCTACAATATGCAAATTTTTCAGGCTTGTTACATTTTGGCACCAAAGTGATGAAGGTAGAGTCAATAGCTCCAGAGACATAGCCTTTTGTTATAGAAAACTCCACCATAGCTAGTAAATATTCTCCCATAATATAAAAAAGGAGAAAGAGATCAACGGTCCACCCATCAAGGCTTAGAATTTTCTCTTTCTTAAAAATATTCAAGCATATCTTCAACTTCTTTCAGAGTCACTTGCTTCCATAAAAAACCTTATCCTCTTCATTAAAGAAAGTTAGAAATAATCTAACAGTTTTTAGCTAAGCTTAAGGAGAACAAAGTCCATCATCTTTAAAAATTCCTCAAAAATATTTTTTTGCTAATTCTTTAAGTTGATCTTGACCTTTAACCGAATTACCATTCTCATCATTTTATTCCCATATGGAGTTCATATTTCTTCTATTAGAAGCATATGAGTGGAAATTTTGTATAATATTATCACCCAATTGTATCCATAAAGCTCTGCTTTGTAACCTCTAGTCTTTTTCATTCTGTTTTAGAATCAAGTCTTTTTTGTTCTCCAGTTCTTTAGTTTGCAAGATATCCTCTATTGAGAACAAGTAGTCAGGATTATTTAAATGTAAATTTCTAATGTGTTCATCTAAGAATGTATAACCCTCCCAATATTTAGAATTTGTTGATTTTATGCAATTGGTTGCAACCGCTTTTGGGTTTTTTAGTTTAGCTACAATACTATCCAAGGGATCGTAGTCATCTTCTAATTTAAAGTTTTTCCATATAACATCCTTAATGAAAGAGCAAAAAATCATCATTATCAAGCTAGGAACTATTAAAATTGAAAGGATAATTCTATTTAGGAAGAGTTCCATCAATTTGTAAGAATACAGGCCAATGGTTTTATATCCCAAAATGACACATCTCTGCCTCTGACCACTTTCCCATTGTTTTCGTCACATGTTGACACTTCATGAAAGTCACTGAAAAAACACCTATATTGGAGGAGCCATATCTCAACTTTTGTACTCCGATTGACCTCTTATCTAGATCATTGGAAAGGTATCTAAGTAAGGAAAAACTCTCTAGAAGACACCAAAGCCTAACAATTAATAGAAGTACCCTAAAAATGAGATTTTTTGACCTAACCGTGACTTTTCCTTCATGGTGCCCGCGGTTATACTTTTGTATTCGTGACTTATCCTAAGTCTAAACTGCGGTTACCCTATTTTAATCATGACACTTATGTAGTTGAACCTCCAAATTCCTTTGTATGCGTGGCTCTTATTACTACAGCCCCCGATTTCGGCTTTGCATTCGCAACTGTTGTCACTACAACCCGCGAATTTGTCTTGTACATGTTAAAAAATGAATGTTTCTCAAATTTTGGGTAGTTTTGGTGGTTATGCAACTGACTCCTTCTGTTGTAAGTACTTTTTATTCAACCCTATCTATTCCGAAATGTATAAATAGAGGGAGATAGGTCCATGAGAGGGGACTTGAACTTTAGCATTGTTATATTGGAGGAATTGGGACTCTCATTCCCACCACCTTTTCCCTAGATTGTCATCCTTGTGTTGCAGATTTTGGAGGTTGATTTCCTTGGAGAAGAGAAGCATAAGAACCAGATCAAAGTTTCGTGAGGTGCCTAGCTTGAGGAGAAGGTAATTTTTGTACTTCTTCCATGATTAATAAATATGTGATGCTCTTCTTCTTCCAATCATTGTGTAATGGATATTGAATCTCTGTTTATGATCAGATGTTTATGTTAATTAGATTAGGGTTTCATACTGCTTTGATTATCATTGATTTACATGTGGTCATATTGGTTTGAGGAAGATATAATTTGTTTTGCAGGTCTCTTGGAGCAAGAGGAACAAGAGGAGGATTGAAGGGCTACTTGGATCAACCTTCATTTGAATGAGGTATGAGCCATTCTAATCTTTGAATCTTGTTTATATTTACTTATAGAATTGTATGCATCTATCTTTCAACCCTAGTATGTTGATGGCTTCGTAACCCCCACCTATAAGAACACTTTCCTCTACCAAAGAACTGGCGACTCCACTAGGGAGAGCCTTGTATGTTTGGGTTTTCTTTGACTTCTTTCCAGTCTTTTGTAAGGTTTAAGGTCCTTCTTACAAGTTAGGAACACCTTTTGAGTCTGTTAGAACATCTTTCCTGCCTTCCTAGGTCAGTTTTTTACCCTTTTTGTGCTTTCTGCCACTCATTCGTGAGATGAAGACTGAATATCAATGACTCTAAGATGTATTTGCAACCTGCACTACCTGCAACTTGCACGTCATTCACAACGTGCCTTAAGACAACTCACGAACGCACCCGATTTTAGGGTTTTTTGGGTGTTTTGAGGGTTGTTTGTGGGATCTTCAAGGGTCCTATGCATGTGCATGACTCCAAGGAGTTTGTTTCATCTCTATTAGGTTCTCTTTGTCTTTCTTAAAAGCCCTTTGGTTTGTTTTGTTGGACAAGGTACTGAGCAACCTTTGTTTGCAGGTTAGATTAATTTTTAGGACTTCTTGACCTTATTTTATGTCAGTCTTATTGCTTAGTCTCTTCATGCTAAAGTGGTTGGATTTCCTACCTTTGTAAGCCTTCCTTCCAAGTGAGGTTCTATCTGGTCTTAGGGCCCCCTAGGGCTTGTTTGAGGGGTGTAGAGTAGTAGTCTATTTGTTGTTGTTTGTATTGCTTGCTTGCATTAGTTGATAGATTATTTTTATTTTTCATTTATAAAAGAAAAATAAAAATAACATATGTATATTCATGTAGATTAGGGTTTTGGTCTTAAATGCAATGCATATCATTGCTTTTGAAAAAAAATAAAAATATGTTTTTCTTTCATGGCTTTCAAGTTTCTCTTTGAAAAAGAAAAGAAGTAGTTTTTGTTTTTTGCATTTAAATTTATCTTTTGTTTAGTCATCTTGTTTCGACATTGAGTCAAAACAACATTGGTTTCACCTCTGCCACCCTTTGATAAATCAACCGCCCTTTAAAATGAACATTTAATATCTAAAATTTATTAGTAAGTATTTGTTTATAGGGACGACACACACTAGTCTAGGCTAGTGTTTTGGGTTAGGGATATCTTAACTTCCCAAACATTCAAACTCACACATAGTGGCCTATATTTTAGGAAATCCAACTTCGTTGAGAAAGACACCGGAAAGCTCCTCTCACACAGGATTCAAGCATGAGGTCGTGCGATACTGAGCTGTTGGAGATACCCCTTCTCTTATCAGTAAATCATACACCAGAGTTGTTGCACATTTTGGGACTTACTCAGTACCTCCTTCCAACCCCATGTGGTTCTTGGTACTATTTAGGTTTTGGTCTTAGCTACCCTTCCCATGTGCATCGACTAGACTGACGGTTGTACCGTCGAAATTTCTCTGCAATTTTGGTATCCTTAGTATCTTATCTGCTATGATCTCACACGAGTGGCAGTGGAAGGCTATTTCCATTAATCCTAGTGTAAACTTGGAAGGTAACCATGATTGACAATTTGGGAGGGAGTTTGGGTGATTATAGTGCTTGCACCCAGATAAATCTTCATGACACGCCAAGTAAATACTCTCTGAACTTCAAGGCTTCACCGATTAGTTTTGGGCCCTTATCATCCCATAATTTCCCTTAGAAGGTACCTATGTTTTCCTGGTTTGATACTTATGTGTTTTCTGCTAGTGGCGTGTTCTTTGTACTATTTGTTTCCCGTCGACCTCCAACTTTGTCTTCTTTTAGAAAACTATGGCTAACATCCCTACGGACACTAATCAATATGCCCCCATTCTAGGGGCTCCTTGTACTTTTCCTCTTAGCGGGAATGTTTGTGTTCCTTTGATGGCTACTTTGAATCTACCTGTATTCACCCTAGGGACACCGGTTTGGTTATTTTCCACTCCCACTATTCTAAATGCTCATGATGCTTCTCAAGTAAGAACCTTATATCAAGGGCATAAAAAAAATGCCTCTCCTTCACCTGTAGAAACCTTTCCCCCTCCTTCTACCTCATGCGGTGAAAGTTTTGATACTAGTAACCGACAGTCTAAAAGGAGTAAAAAGAAGGAAGAATAGGAGGAAGAATCGAAAGAAAGAGGGAACCCATTCAATCTTTGCAGGTCAAGTTGAACCTCCCCATCCAACCTCTGCAGATCATGTTGGATCTAGTTACCCAACCTCTGCAGGTCATGCTGGGAAACCTTATCCAACCTCTATAGTTCATGTTGGATCCATCCACCCAGCCTCTGTAGGTCATGATGGGGGCACACAAATCAACCTTTGTGAAGTAGGTTGATCCTAAACACTCAGCCTATGTGGGTCATGCTAGTGGAATCCTTCCAACCTCTGCAGGTCATGTTGGACCTAGTCACCCAGCCTCTGGTGGTCATGTTGGGGGGAAAACAATTAGCCACTGCTAGTCATGTTGATAGTGTTGATAAAAAACTGTTCGAAACGTAAGCTCAAGTTCCCTTGTAGGATTTTTGAGGGAGACCACCTTATTCAACAGTGCCTTGCTATTGCAGAGGTACAAAGGGTATGGTTCCAGGGACATCCCATTCTTGAACAACCTAAAGTTTCTTAGCAAACTATTCAACCTTCAGTTGATAAAGTGGTTGAACCAATTTCATCTTTTCCTCACCCCACTCTTCCTTCGGAGAGTGACCTTTACCATGTGATTGAACCAATGCCATATTTGGTCAATACCACTCTCCCTTCAGAGAGTGACTTTCATGAATTGGTTGAATTGATTCCATCTTCAATTAATCCCACTATTTCTTTGGAGAGTGAGTTCTCTGCTAGTCATATTTTCTTCACTGCTATTTCATAACTTACTGACAAGTTATGAAACCCCATTTCATATGAAACCCCACCAAGCTCTCGGATTGCTTCCTTTAATTGGGATAGCCTAGTTGTGTCGTGCCTTCCTTCTGATGCACCTTTCCATATAAAGGTCCAAGTTGGACAATACATGATTGCTCATTGTATTGTTGATGAAGGAGTCTCAATTAGTATTTTATCTACTCGTGCTTGGCAAGGCATGGTATCTCCCAACCTTATGTCAACCGATAGTCAGTTACTGGCTTTCGATAGAAGAACTAGTACAACCTTGGGAATTGTTTCTCAAACACCTATTACTTTGGGTGGGAAGAATGTGTTAGTTGATTTCATGGTGATAGAGGACCCCTTGGAATTAAATATGCTCCTTGGGCATGATTATGTTTATGCCATGCAAGTTGTGGTGTCAACGTTCTTTCATGTGATGTACTTTAATAATAACAAATACACTGACACTATTTATCAGTTGGATTTTCTTGATCCCTCTCCTGACCCAGCTAGAGACCAAGTCTTTCATTTATGTATTCCTAGTGTCTCAATTGATACTACCCCGCCATGGGTGAGATATGTGGCCTCATATCCCTCACATTCAATTGCTACTAAGAAGAAGCCTCTGTGTTCATGCTTACCTTCTCGGGACTCGGTCCCAATAGTTGACCAGGTCATCCATTCTATGCATACTATGGAGCCTGCTCTCCACTTTGTTGATCCATTTGAATTTCTAGACATGTATCATATATGGGATGGTCTACTTCCTTCTAACAAAGTCTTATTAGAGTCTTTGATACATCCTAACCTTCCTATGGATATTGGTTCAGTTGTGACTAAGTCTAACCTTGACTTGCTTAGTAAGCTTGATATTTCTATGGATCGGTCTTCTTATGTTGATCTTGTTGAGTCTTTGGACTCCTCCTCTGAACAACAAGTCAGTGATCCTGATGAGTTTTATTTTTCTTATGAATTTTTCTACTCTTGTGATACTAAGTTTGTTCTTGTAGATTCTATCTCCCCTATTGATTTTTACTTTCCTTCTGAGGTTGATCTTATTGATTATAAATCCTAAGTCCTTGGCACTATAGAATCCTCTTCGATTGATTCTACCTTGACTACATCTTATGGAGAAGATAGAAAAGTTACACGTGTTTCTGCCAAAGTGACCCGCATCGGATCTTTCCTTCTGAATATGATCTTGATGTTGTTGTTTCTTGGAGACAGGATTTTTAGTTGGATTCACAAATGTTTACTGGCCTTGCCTTGTTGTTCAAGATGTAACTGCATTTTCATGTACCCTGCTTGCGCTTATGACCCTAATGTCAGATTCCACGCTTTTAGCTCGTTATATGAGCCTCATCTCTTCTCTCATCACCGTTCAGCCTTGTACAATTTTTCCTTTGCAACTTGACACCTTTTACCTTGAGGAGACAATCCTTGGGTGTCTTTATATTGCTCATGTTCCTTGCATTATGCTTAGGTCTGTTCCTTGCGCTTGGAACTAGTTTCACCTGCCTATGACACTCGTCTCCTCACATTTAGAGCATTCTTTCTGCTCTCCTTCGAGCTCATTAAAAATAGTAAGGAAGCCACGAGTTGAATTTTTTGGACTCATTAAAACTTCACGGGAAAGATATGGAGTTATCTTTAAGGCCTGGTCTGACTCCTTAAATTTGACTAGATTGTCGAGTTAACTTGTTTGTTCAGACTCGTTAAGGTAAATTGAATAATCATCCATATTAGAGGTAGGTTATCGCTTTTTCGAACCATGTGGATTATTTACGAAAAAGGAATACTCTATTTTCTTCGAAATCTAGAAGAGTATCTTCAGGAATAGGTTTATCTCTTTTCCGAACCTAAAGGACTAAACTTACGAAAAAGGACCCCTTTTCAAGCTTAGTTTTCTATTTTTTGTGCTCTAGACCTAAACATGAAAAAGATTTTGAGTGTTCTTTATGTCTTTGTCATGATCGCTAAAGCCTAGAACAAAGCATTAAGTTTACTATTGTTCGTACCATTCTCGTAAATAAATGGAAATTTCTGAGTGATCTTGATTTCCTTCACACTCATTAAAAATAAATCACTTCTACTTTCTTCTGATGGAGTGTTGGTCTGGTGACATTTTAACCCTTTTTCAAACCTTGCCGACTAACTATGCAAAAGGAATACCTTAGTTCGCTTGGACTAAGAGAGTTCTCCTTTGGAGGATAAATTTACGAAAAAACACCCCCCTATGTTTTCAAAGTCTCAAAACTATGAAAACAATGATGAGCACCGACTAATTCGGGCTCGTAAAATCCACGAGTCAGTTATTTATCAAGCATTCTTCTGTTTCTTCTTCGACCTTGTAAAAAATGAAGAAGGTTCCGAGTTTTCTTTCTTGGACTCGTTAAACCTTTACAATAAAGAGGGAAGGGAAGTTCATTCACATTTTTTTTACATCATGGTAGCAAGTCTTGTCTCCTTAAATAAAGCACCAGTTTTGAGTCTATCAACAGTTGGGTCTCAATTTTGGCCTTATCTTGATTTAGAGCTTTTACTCCTCCAGCTAGTCTCTTTTTCCAATTATATGGGGAATATGTCAGTGTCTCCTACATTACATATTTGTGTCATTGGTCCCTTTGTGTCAAAAGCTGCCTCGTTCAATTTTGTGTCGTGCTAAATGTTTAAGGATAAACCTTTTTGGTCATTCTGTAGTTTCCTTGACCTTTTGTGTCGGCCATTCTCTGGGATCAGTTCATTACATTATGTCTTTAGCGGTCCTTGTTGTAAAATTTTGTTCCAATTCTAGATCCATTCAGTCTTTGAGTTACCTCATGTTGGATGATGGAGGATGCCTTAATGCCTTCCTTCCAATGGATCTCTTCCTATAGACCTCAACACATCTTTCTCTGGGAATTATATTTATAGTTTATAATAGTACCTTGTGGATTGCAATCGTCAGTGGCAATTTCCCTCGCTATTGGGTGTGGGAATACCTTAATGTCTCCTACTCGATGGATTCTTTAGGTGTTCGACTTCAAGACCTTGTATTCACACTTGTTAGAATGTACTAGGAACCTTGGGGACCATTTTCATTAATGGTGGTTTCCCTCGTGTTTGTTAACGGCCCTCGTAAATGACTCTTAATCAAACGGTTTCCTCCATGTTCGACTTCAGCTCCTTTATTTGCATGGTTAGGATGTGAACCTTTGGGTGGTTTGGATTGAAGAACTTGGGTTGACAGTAGCATCGTCATTTTTGCTATAGCTCGAGTTGCACAAGACCTTGTCACACTCCATATGAAATTTTGTTGAGACATAGATCCACCTTGTATTCTTGTGGCTATGATCGATTATTGAGCATGGATCCACCTTGTTCAGTTGTGGCCATGACTCCTTTAAATTTGATATGGTGCCTTTTTGCATATTGAGCGGGCATGATAGTTACATAAATTACACACATGTTGGATCCTCCTGTATATTTATGGTGATCATTTGTATATGGACATGTATGTCCCAAAGATCAGTTTTGTCTCCCATTTATCTGTCTTTCAAGTACCTTTGTTTAAGCCTTTGATCTTGGATTCTCTGCTCTCTCCATACTCATTTGTTTCCTTTTTATAATATATTTCGGCTATCATATTCCCCTCTAACCTCATACATTAGGGGGCATATATTATATCCCAAAATGATACATCTCTTCTTGTTACCACTTTCTCGTTGTTTTTGTCGCATGTTGACACTTGCATGACCACACTTCATGAAAGTCACTGGAAAAACACCTAGATCGGAGGAGACATATCTCAACTTATGTAATTCTGATTGACCTCTTCTCTAGACCGTTGGAAAGGTATCTAAGCAAGGAAAAACTTTTCAAAAGATACCAAAGCTCGAGAATTCCTAGAAGTACCCTAAAAATGATCTTTTTTGACCTAACCTCGACTTTTCCTTCATGGTACCCGCGGTTATACTTTTGTATTCACGACTTGTCCTAAGTTTGACCTGCAGTTATCCTATTGTATTAGTGACTCTTATGCAGTTGAACCCATGAATTCCTTTGTATTCATGACTCTTGTTACTGCATCCCATGATTTTAGCTTTGCATTCACGACTGTTGTCACTGCAACCTGCGAATTTGTCCTGTACATGTCAAAAAATGAATGTTTCTCAAATTTTGGGTAGTTTAGGCGGTTCTGGAATTGACTCCTTCGGTTGCAAATACTTTTTATTCGACCCTATCTCTTCATAAATGTATAAATATAGGGAGATAGGTCCATGAGAGGGGACTTGAACTTTTGCATTGTTATGCTGGAGGAATTGGGACTCTCATTCCCCCACCTTTGCCCTATATTGTGATCCTTGTGTTGTAGATCTTGGAGGCTAAGTTCCTTAGAGAAGAGAAGCAGAAGAACCAGATCAAGTTTTCATGAGGTTCCTAGGTTGAGGAGAAGGTAATATTTGTACTTCTTCCATCATTAATAAATATGTGATGCTCTTCCTCTTACAATCATTTTGTAATGGATATTGAATCTATGTTTATGTTAATCAGATTAGGGTTTCATATTGCTTTGGTTATCATTTATTTACATGTGTTCATATTGGTTTGAGGAAGGTATAATTTGTTTTGCAGGTCTCTTGGAGCAAGAGGAACAAGAGGAGGATTGAAGGGTTGATAGGATCAACCTTCATTTGACTAAGGTATGAACCATTCTAATATTTGAATCTTGTTTATATTTACTTGCAGAACTGTATGCATCTATATTTCAACCCTAGTATGGTGATGGCCTCTTAACCCCCAACCATAGGAATACTTTTCTCTACAACAATTGGTCAGAAATTTTGGTCTTCCTCACCCAAGTTATATATCTCTGAAAAATCTAAAATAAAGAAGCTTTGATAACAAATCTGTCCAATCTTTTTGAAATACCTTCCTTCCCACTCCTTCATTTGTCCAAGTTGGCTCTATAATTGGAGGAATTATGTCTACAAGGTTAAATCTTCCCAAGAGATTTGTGAAAATCTCATCCATCAAATCCAAATTTGCACTATGTCCCCAAATCTCCGCAGGTAGTAAAATTTAGATCTCCCACTATAACAAGGTTTTCAACATTTAATAACCCAGGGTATGTGAGAGAAGCCAAAAATCATTCTCTGTTTTGGTGAGGAGCATGCATATTAAGAATTGTCACATTTACATCAATGAAACCTAGTTTCCCTTCCAATACAATTCCTCGGTTAGTTTTAAAAGGCCTTAGTTGAACAAACTTTGGATTCCAACAAGCTAAAAAACCACCCGAAAGGTTGATCACACTGACATCAGACAATTTCCAACCTAGCAAAAGATTTGCAATTATTTCAATTGCTTTGGACACATGACACATAGTTTCTTGCAGAAGTAAGATAGCAGGATTAGTATATGAAATGAGTTTAGATGAGGCCCTAATCCTCATAGCCTTACCCAAACTCCTGACATTAAGAGAGAGGATCATCATTAAATAACGATAAATTTGGGATTATGTTCTCTAAGTTCCCCAGAAGTATTAGCAGGTACAAGTACTTTTTTAACAGAAGCAATTTCCACCAATCTAACAGATAAGGGTTTGTAATCTGATGGATCTGAGTCCACAGAATAAACTTTTTGTGAATTTTTATTCTTCCTTATTGTTACATTTTGGAACCTAAAAGACTGAAGGGAAATGACCTTTGGATTGGAAGAAGGATTTTTTGAATAAACTTATAACAGAGCTTTTAAAATCTCAACATCAGACTGATCATACCCGCTTTCTTTTAAAATCTCAACATCACTCATAGGAGGGTTTGGGACATTAGGGTTTGACGTATTTCCTTTTTCATCCAAAAGGGAATCTAGGGGAAACCTTGGGGAGTTTGAAACTGTGATATTTTTATCCAATGAAAAACCCTTACTAACCCCCCGTTCCAAATTAACCCCAAGAAAAACTGTAACAAAATCCCTACCCAGGTTTCGATCAAACAAAGTAAAATGTAATTCCTCATTATACCCCTTCTCCAAATAAACCCCAGTAGAGACTGTATCAAATTATGTACCCATGTTTTTTCTAGAATTGGTAACAACTAAATATAACTTCAAATTAACAATTTTTTTCCCAAAAGAAAGACGATGATCTAGATCCTTTTCTATAGTAGGATAAAAATTTAATTAATCTTTTGTAACATTCTCATAATGAGTTGAGGAATTAGAGTTACTCTTACTTGTGTTATGGATTCCATTGCTGAAAGCCGAGCGGTATTTCTGCTTTTCCTCACTGGAGTAAACTAAAGAAGAAGAATCCACAAGGAATTTGGACCGAGTAGGATGAGTACCTGGAATCAGGTATGGCCAACAAGATTTGAAATGTCCCATATTTTTGCAGTGAAAACATATGAAAGGGATGTGCAAATAATCAATCTTTTGGCACAAAACCCTTACTCCCTAAGTCACCTCTATCTCAACAGGAATCCCTTCCACAATGTCAAGTTCCACCATAACCCTAACCACCATCTTATTCATACCATGGAGTGAATTCTTGTCAACCTTGATGAATTTACCAGCTGAATTCACTAATCCTTCCAAACCATTATGTTTCTAGAGCTTCAGGGTAAATTCAGGTAAGAGCATACAAAGATGTCTTCTTGTTTGTCTCTCTCTAGTCGGGTTGAATGCAATATGCCATCGTTTTAAAAACAGAGAACTGTTGTTGTAAATCCAAACCCCGCCCAAGATTTTAACTAGTTTCTCTTCCTCCGAAAAAATGAAAATAATCCAACCATTTCTCAAGAGATTAATACGCAGAGCATAGCCTACCTCTGACACCCAAAACTTGTTAACTCAAGCTTGCAACTCTCCTTTGTTTAGTTTAGCAAACTCCTCTCTTCCCACAAACACACATTTAGATAACATGTCAACTCGGTGCAGATTAACATCTACCCCTAACCTTGGATTTATATGCCTTTAACCTTCTTTTGTACCTTCTCAATTCCCTATCAAATGGGGGTTCCAATCTTTCTCAAGATGAACTAGAGCAATATCAGTCAGACAATCCACAGAGATGTCTTTCCCATATTGTTTGGTTGAATAAAGTGTTGCTCAATGAATTTTGTTGTCTGAAACGCTTACTAGATCCATCCAAGATTTCATATAAGTGTTGGCCTGATAAGGTATATGTTAATAAAAGAGGAAGGAACTTTCTAATCCCTTATCTAAGTAGGGGCTTTGCTTCTTCCACTTTGGTCGTTTCTTCCCATTCCATGCCCTATCATTTCCCTATAATTGTTGACTTTCTATTCAGTTGGAATAGTACCGGCATGAGCCCATTGACACACTTCCCTGGAGGTAGAGAGATGTTTTTCTTTGCTAATCACCTAATCGAGAGAAATATTTGACATAGTTGAATCTAATGAGCCACAAGGAGACTCTTGTACTCCATGAAACTAAGCTAACAAATCCCAAACCGATATCCCAAGCACAAACTGTTTTTTCTCATACAACCCAACAGAAGGAGGAGAAATCAACTAGACTAATACTAACAATGCATACCCATCATTATTTCCTTTACTGAAACGAACAAACAAAGGAGAGAATCGAGGTTTCAACACCCAACCCTCTAGACCACTAAATGAAAACCTTTTAAAATTGAACTTTTGGCAACTCAAGACAACAAAATTTCCTTTCACTTTGCCAGGAGCTAACATGTTGAGAATGACAAAGTCAAAGCCTATTTCCTTAGTTGAATATATTGTCTCACTCGCCTCCTTCCATCCTTTATGGTTGAGTCCTTCACCATCATACCAATCTTAGACACAAACTATGATATTATTAAGTGTACCAACCTTGTCCAACCTGTCTTCCTCCAAACTGTCATGTCTACCCTCTTCCCTCCTTGATTGCATTTCTTGGTAATGATGTCTTGTTTTGTCATAATTAACCTCTATCTTTAATGTTGGGGGCCATGGGGGTGACAAGTGGTTGGAATCACCTCGTCCATATCTCGCCTCTACTACCCTATTTGGGACAAACTTAGATCCATGTTAATAGTTCAAGAAGTGTTCATAAATGTTAGGATATTTAGACACTTAGGAGTTAGTTAAGACCAAGTTGGTCTAAATTACGTGTCTTTAGATAAAGTGTGTTTCTTTAGTATGAATTTTTACTTCTGTAATATTATAGTCATGAAATGTTCTAGTCATAAAGTGATCTGACAATTCATTTTCATCTTGATCTTAAAAACTATTGATCTATGGCTTAACATCTAATTAGTCGATGATCTCTATTTAAAGATAATGGAGGATCACTTGCTTGAGGATTGATTGTGATAAACTCATATGTAAGTTATTTTTTTGTTTTGCATTAATATTGTGCTTGAAGTAGTTATTTGTCTAGGGCCATGCAGTGTTTCCCTCTCTGAGGGATTTAACCACACAAAACATTGGTTTGTCCATTTGTGATCTATTTGTATAAGTGGTTGCTTAAGGTGTTCGATCTATGTGGAAATACCATATTATATCCAAGCATGATATCACAACATTTATGAAGACCTACTCATTCTTGACCAATATTTTGAACATGTGTCTGCATGCATCAATAAATTTCTAGTGTCTTCTATTTCTATGCATTTTTGGGATAAGAGAGGTGTTCCATTGAATTTACAATGCTTCTTTTAGTTGGAAATGTTATTTGCTTCACTAAAAAAAGCTTCCATTTTCCCATATAAAACCATTTTATCATATCCGAAGGTATACATTTTATATTTATGTTTTTTTAAAATCTACCTCACATTATTTCATATTTTAGTTTGGTTTTATGTGTTATTCTTAGTTTTCCCTCTTTTCAGTTTATGTATAATTCTCTTTGTTGTGTGCTCTATGCGAACTTGATAAATCACAAACATAGAAGAAATAATTTTCTTGATTGTGTAATCTCTTTGTTGTGCATCTTGTGCAAACTCGATAAACAATCAGAAAACTTGCATTTTTTCGATAAGCTAACCAAGGTCTAACCCCAAATTTGAGAAGTTTTGATTTTGAAATTATTTTTGTTTGCTTGTGGCTATGTAAAATTGTTTTGCAAGCCACAAGCAAGGTTCCAACAACAACTCTATCCCCCTCCATAATATTAATATTTTTTTTCTTAATTCAGTTGGTTGAAAGTTACTTTATTAAGTAAGCGGTTTTGGGTTCAAGCCATTCTTTTTGTTAGATTATTTTGGAAAAAAATCATGTAATTTTAATTTATAATGTAACTTTATTGTAAAAGTGTTTTCCACTTGTTTTATAAAAGTGGGTCACTTAATTTTATATCACTTATTTGTAAAGTGAGCTTATAGACAAAATTAGTGAAGGGAGAGAATTATCTACTACTCGGTGACTTTTCCTGCCATATGGCTCTTTGGTTCCATTTTTTACATTTGTTAAAGGCATAACTCTGGCATCCATAGTTTGTTTTGTGGTTTTTTTAAATTACCTATTTTTCCAAGATCTTTGCATCTACACCATTAACTTATATTTTAAAATCCATCATTAGGAGAGTTTTGGGATCTAAAATGAGCCTCTTAAGAAATGTAATAAAATAATAGCTAAAATAATAAAATACAAGTTATGAATTTTTTAAGGAAAACACATATTTCATTAAAATAATGTATTTCAATATTTTTCAACCCGAATTCCATAAAAATTATGTGCGTGGGTACTTGTTGGATCATAATTTAATTCTACATCCAGCAAGTGCTTACACTTGAAATTTGAGTAAACTTAAAAGGAGATAAGTAAAAAATATGAGAGAAAAAAATAGTTTTCCCCCTTTCCTTAAAAAAATCATAATTTTTTTTTATCAATATGGTTGATACATCATCATCTTAATTCCCATTGGCTCTATAAAGTTCATTTTGATGATATATTTTCTGTTTTGAAGGCCATTTTTTACCCCAAAATTCTCCTATTGATTACTTGCATATTATAATATGACTAGTCTAAATGATTGTAAATGTTCCAAGTTCACCCTAATTTTAGTCAGTAATTTTGGGTATAATTAAATTAAATTTGATGTTGTAATTAAATAGTGAAACATGAAACACCATAAATGTTGGATGACCTTAAAGTATATCTAATTATTTAAAGAATTATGTTTTCTTGTTTTCTAATATATCAAACGAGTAGAACGGATGAGAGATGGAGCCAAGCCTATTACAAGGAGAAAATAACTTTCTGAAAAATAAAGAAATAAAACATGCCTTAAATAATTTAAAATGTAGATAATCTACTTTAAAACCAAAGACAAATAACTTTTTGAACAAGAAAGAAATAAACTATGCCCTAAATATATTAATTATTGATATAGACTACTTTCAAACCCACAAAAAATGAATTTGTAAATGATAAAGATATAAAATATGCCCTAAATATGTTAATTACAGTGATAATACATTTAAAAACCCCTAAATCCTTGTGTGAGGTGTCTTCTTCGCATTAAACATAAAAAACTACATAAACACCAAATGCTCTCTCTACAAGGGAAGCGTAATAAAGAAAAGGTGACAACTATTATTTTCCCTTAAGAAAGAAGATAGTGTGGGATAGAAAATAAGATCAATAAGAATTGGAAGGAAAGGGGGACGAAATCTCGTGAAGTCTTGTAAGATGCAAACAAGTAATGTATAGGTTTTATGTTTAGTTTGGTTTTATTAAAATCTTTATAGCGAAGAGTGGTAAGAATCTTTAGAATTAACAATTCAAGGGTTTTTAGATCTCTAGCAAACTTGAATAGCTTGGGGTGATTAAAGAGTGAAAGGAAAATACTTTTTTGATCGAAATAGTCTATTTATTTTGTGTTTTGGACTTTCTCGTGTTTTTTTATCAGAATTTGGTCATTTCTTTTTTTCTAAAATCCAAACTTGGAAGTGTTTAAATTGTGTTTTTGAATTCATAAATGGATTCAACATCCCCAAATAACCCAATGGCACTCAGATTATGTAATTTCCACAACTAATATATGGGACTCTAATATGTTTTGAAGATTTCCAACCACAGCCCGAACAAAACAAACTGGAAATATAGTCAAAATTTTTTAACACCGTAGAATATTTAGACTACTCCCTTTTAATCTATGACTGGGAGTATTGGTCTACTCATTCGATTTGTTTTGGAAAAGGAGAAATCTCCAGAGCTGAACAAATAAGTATACATGCTTTGCATTAATTATCTAATATTATTTTAGATGGGATTTGTTTGATTTTTATTTTTTTATTTTTTTCATGTGGTTCATGGCACCAGAGATTGGAAGGATAACAATCATTCCTCCCATCCACCGAAGCTACATCCAATGGACGATGCTATTTGTTTAATGTATTGATTTTTGCTAATAAATTTAAGAGAGTTACGTGATATTCTTGAATTATTTGAATGAGCAAATCTTTATATGCAAGTAAATATTGTGGCCGCTTGTGAATGATTAGACTCACAATAACAAAATAGAAAACTTATGTTGTTATTAATAAAATATCTATGCTTTCTTATGAAACCCTATTATGCATCGTATAAAAGGAAATGATCCCTGGCATTATTGAACAATAAAACATTGTAAGTGCTTTACTGAGAAATAATAAAATATCGAAGTCACCCTTGCCCCATGCTTTTACTTGTTCACAATAAGGTTTCAATGTAAATCTCGTGTTTTATTTCTATTATTGTATGCTTCTATTTTTATATTTTTCTAACAAGGACAAGGGTTCCTTCAACCACGTCTAATTATTAGTGTCGTTGCAAATGGAATACAAACTCTTCCTTAGACCATGGTTTCTTATACAACTTGAGTTGATCATCATTAATCGTGACTGGAATCCAGTCGATATCTCTATTGTGCAGCTTAACAAAACCATGGTTGTGGATTATGACAATCTCATAGGGTCCTATCGATCTAGTTCTAAGTTTTTTTTTAATTCCTTAAACCAAGAATCGTATAAAAATGCCTAGTCACCACATTGAACTTTCTTGTTCTTGATGAAGTGATCGTTGTTGATGAATTGTAACTTCGGAATGTATTCACTTGTATTTCTTATTTATTGTAACCTGATGTTTATTCCGGGATGTACTTGTGTCATGTCAATCCCTGATGTTCTGAATGGGAAGATCTATAATGTAAACAAGTCATGTCAAGTCATTGTGAGCAACCCTCCTATTGTCTAAGGGTTAAAGTCCCCATAGTTCTGGGGCACTAGGGTTATTAGACTCTCCTAGAGAGGTTGGCCCTAGTAGGGTTTTAGTCATGTCGAGATTAGTATAAATAGAGAGTTGGACTCTCTATTTAGCACACATCACATACACACTCAAGTGTAGCTCATAGTTGAGGAAGGAGAAGACACTCGGGCTAGATAGAAAGAAGGTTACTGCTGTCGGGAGATCACTTACTGTTTTGGGTTTTAATTTGGTGCTGATTCTATCTTTGAGGAAGTTGTGGGGTTTTCTCCATTTATGGTTTCCCCGAGGAAAAAAAATGTGTTCATTGTCTCTTGTGTTTTTGTTTGCTGTGCTTATTGTTCTCTCAGTTAAAGATCCTAATGTTATGCTAGCTTAATGTTAAAAATCTAACATGGTATCAGAGCTAACCTGAGAAGAAGACACTATGCAGCTGCGGGAACTAGGGCTTCCTACTTTGTGGATCTCTCTCCACATATTTTCAGCAAAAGTAGGGTGGAATAACTCTCCTCCTTGGGTCACATCTTTTTGTCGAAGCAGAATCCAATTCTGAGGTTTTTCAGTTTTGGACCCAACACTACTGCCGAAAATTAGGGCTTTTTATAGAAGAGGAATTTTTCAATGAGCCCAGGCCTGGATTGGTCTCCTCCCTAAAATCGAAGTTAGGGATAAAATTAAAAGCATTTAGTTAGATAGAACTCCGGAAAAGAAAAACCCTAATCTGCTCCTGAACCGGCACCACAGGATTTCAGCTCCAAATCCAGATCCGACATCTTGACCTAGTAAGATCTAAATCTTTGTATTTCCATTTGAGGTTCTCAGTTAAGATGTCTCATCATACCAAGCTTCATGAAAAGCTTAAGGGAGTTGCCAAACTTTAGAACCTGGAAGTATAGGATCTCCCTGGTCCTGAAAGAAAATGAGTTGGACTCCTATATCAGTGAGGAGGTTCCAGTTCCAGAGGGAGATGAGGCAAAGGCCTTACATAAGAAGAAGTTGGTTATGGAAAAGAGAATCATTGCTGATTCTATCAAGGATCACCTCATACCACAGGTGTCATCTCTCAAGACACCTAAAGCTATGTTTGATGCCCTAACCAAACTATTTGAAGGGAAGAACATCAATCGGAAGATGACTCTGAGGAATCAGTTGAAGAATGTAAAGATCCAGAATGATGAGACCATCTAGTCTTAATTCACAAGGGTCTCCCAGATCAAAGAACAACTAGAAGCTGTAGATGAAGAAGTGGAGAATGTAGAAATTGTGATGACAACACTGAATGGCCTCCCTAGGTCATGGGATTCATTTATCCAAGGAATCTATGCTAGAAAGAAGTTAGTCAAGTTCAACAGACTATGGGAAGAATGCTCTCAAGAAGAAGCTTGGATAGCAGCTCAAGAAGAGAATATGGGAAATGAAGATCAAGCCTTCACAGTTCACTCCAAGAAAGGCAAAAGAAACTCTCATCACTCCAAAGGTAAGAACTTTTACCATAAAGATAACAGTAGAAAGGACCTATCTAAATTGAGATGCTATACATGTGATGAAAGAGGACACTTTGCAAAAGACTGTCCTAGAAACAAGATTAACTCTCATAAGAAGAAGGGAAACAAGAAAAGAAATCATGTTGATGGTGCAGAGGATGATGAACCTTCCAAGAAGAAAACCAGATATGAAAGTGAACATTCTTCCAGTGAAGATGAATATGTTTTGATTTCTGCTCTTAAGAGAAACATTACTCATGGAAGCACTGATTGGCTTATAGACAGTGGTGTTAGGATTATTAATCCTCCCTTGTCCAAATTTGGTCATATGTCTAAATTGGGAGTCATGTCTAAATCGGGAGTCCATCCAGTCTATTTATAGTCATTAACACCATTGGGTCCACTTGACCTAATTGGGCCACATGTTTCAGTTACTAAAGTGTGGGGAACACTAATTGAGGCTCACTGCCACTAATTGCACTTGATTGCATTAATTTAGGAGCCTCCTAGACCAATCCCTACAATTCAGGAAGCCACTGGGAGTGCCGAAACCAACCAAGGTCAGTTCACTTCAGTTAATGACTAGTCAAGCTAAGTTAGGAGTCAATTACATTCAGTTCTAGTCCTCTACATTCAGTTAGCGCTAGGTTTACTTGACTGCACTCATGTGGGGCGCATTTCTCACCTACCACAGTTAGTTAACCTTAGTCAACACTAAATGTAACACTTGAGTTGTGTTTTAGAGCTCCGATGAACTCCGGTTATGGTTTAGACAAGGTTAGGTAACTACTGAGTCCTCTGATAGTGATTTAGACAAGGTCTTAGTTACCTACAGTCAAGTAGAGTCTATCAATTTGAATTTCCTCATGTGGATTCAAATTTCATGTGGCTACTAAAGCCATTTTACTTCATTGTAATTATCATCTGATTACTTTTTGATTAATGAAAGCATTCACAGCTGCAAGCCATTTTTGCACTGTTTCATTCTTCAATTGCTGAGTAAATTGTGAGATCTACTTTGTGAGTTGTGTATTTGTCTATAGATCTATGTGCTCAAATTTACATGGTATCAGAGCCTCGGTGGACAAGACTCCTCTCCTCCTCAGATCTCCAACCGGATCATTTTTTTGGCAAATTGCTCTTTCCAGTACTGCACCAGAAGTGGAGAATTTACCACTTAATATCCTAGGTTAGGAAATTGTTGATCAAGCTTGCTTGATCAACTATGCTGGGTGTGAAGGAAATTCCAAAAGTGCAGACTGCCGACCTTACTTTGTATGTTTGATTGTGTGACAGGTTATTAGCTTTTCTTACAGCATTCGCTACAAGCAACCCTTTCTTCTCACTGCATTCGCTACAGCAGCTCAGTTCTTCCTACTACATTCGAAATAGCTCATCCAATAGAGCCTCTCACTCCCTTCAACTATCACCAATGGAAGGAAGACATGGTGGTAATGCTCCGCACCAAAGGGCTCTTCAGACTCATAGAAGAAGCAGAGGAAGAGCCAGATTCAGATAAAGACAAAGCTAAGTACATGAACAGGTTTGATGAAGCCCATGGACAATTGCTCTCCTTAGTCTCTAAAGATATTTGGTTCCACATCCTAGAATTGAAGACTCCCAATCTGGTTTGGGACAAGCTTGCCTCCCTATTTGATAAGCATGATGAGATGAGGATCCATCAGCTAGAAAATGATCTAATTACTCTCAATCCATCCAATTTTGAATCTCTAAATGAATTCTTCACAAAGTTCAAGAACCTGATATATCTATTGAAGCAATGCAAAGTGGAGAAGGATGAAGATCAGCTCATCCTTTCTATTATCACAAATCTCAATGCAGACTACTCAGTATTTGTATCCACCTTCCAAATAGTAAGGCTCACTACTCCAAATTGGAAGATGCCCACTCTTAATGCTTTCATCCAATCTCTTATTTCTGAGAATGATAAATTGATCCAAATGGGGATCATTCGATCTTCCAAAGATCTAGCTCTAGTTGCAAGAGGAGATAAGGTAGCGAATGACAAAGGGAAGTAAAGAGATGACTCCCCTGTGAAGAAAGAGCAGTCAAAAGAACCTTCAGGTTCGAAGAGAAGCAAGAAGAATGGCAAAGGCAAGGTCCTCTGCTCTTACTATGGAAGGGGCTTCCATTCAGAAAGCTCCTATATGAGAAGACAACTTGATGAAATGGCTCTTCTTTTGAAAAAGCACAACATTTCTGTACCTGCTAGTGCAAGGAAGGATGACTCTGAAGAAGAAGAAGAAGAATACCAAAGGAAAGGTTATGCACTGAAGGCTTGCTGTACATCAGCACCTGTCTTCCTCATTGATTCTGGAGCTTCCAACCATATGGCTACATCCAAAGAATCATTCTCTTCTTTTAAGTCCTTTGATGGTCCTGGTATTCAGATGGGCAATAATAGTAAAGTCAAAACAAAGGGGAAGGGCTCTATCCAACTTGAACATGGAAGGTTCAAAGATGTGCTATTTGTTCCCTCCCTAGCTTCAAACCTGTTATCCGTCTATCAGATGACCCATACTGGATCTCCAAAGCGAGTGATCCTTGGTCCTGACTTATTGGAGATCACAGATATCTCTATTGGGAGCATCATAGCAAAGGGTACTTCAAATCATGCTTCAAAAACATATGAGTTCTCACATTTCATGCCTCCTTCAGAACCAGTGCACTCTTAGTAGCCACCTGCAAAGGAAGGTAAAATCATTGCATCTACTTCTTTTACAGCTTCTACCAGTATTGTAGATCCATCTATATCAGTTTATGACCTTGAGATTCAGGGTGACTCAGATCTAGATTCAATCCCTACTTCCAAACTGGAAGCTAGGAAGATGATTGGAAACTCACCTGACACTCAGAAGGGAAAGACTCTTGCGCTATGTCATGCTATCTTACCTCCTTCAGGGAGACGCAATACACTCCCTGTAAGATGCTATATGGCAAGGGCTCAGTCTTACTACATTCAGAAGAATGGATATGATCATACACCTCTTCATTCAGCAAGAGACAAAGGTTACATTCCTCCTTCCTCCCATCATCATTTTTGGAGAAGAAGGAGAAGTCTACATGCCAAGCCCCAGAATACCTGTGCATAGCACACCATGCATGCTGCTTCACTACCTCACAGAGATGAAGATTGCAGCAACATATTTTCAAGTTTTTCAAACTTGAGACCTGATTCTACCTACTTAGCTAGAGGGAAGGCTTTTTTCCCATGTGGTTTTTGCCCCAGCTCCTTGTATTAAGCAGTTACTTTATTTTACTTGATGTAATGGGTGACTTGTGGTCTTAGTTACTAGGGCCCACAGTTTTTTCAAGTTAGCATTCAGGGGGGCTATTAGGATTATTAATCCTCCCTTGTCCAAATTTGCATATGTCTAAATTGGGAGTCATGTCTAAATCGGGAGTCCATCCAGTCTATTTATAGTCATTAACACCATTGGGTCCACTTGACCTAATTGGGGCACATGTTTCAGTTACTAAAGTGTGGGGAACACTAATTGAGGCTCACTTCCACTGATTGCACTTGATTGCATTAGTTTAGGAGCCTCCTAGACCAATCCCTACAATTTAGGAAGCCACTGGGAGTGCTGAAACCAACCAAGGTCAGTTCACTTCAGTTAATGACTAGTCAAGCTAAGTTAGGAGTCAGTTACATTCAGTTCTAGTCCTCTACATTCAGTTAGCGCTAGGTTTACTTGACTGCACTCATGTGGGGCTCATTTCTCACCTACCACAGTCAGTTAACCTTAGTCAACACTGAATGTAACACTTGAGTTGTGTTTTAGAGCTCCGATGAACTCCGGTTATGGTTTAGACAAGGTCAGGTAACTACTGAGTCCTCCAATAGTGATTTAGACAAGGTCTTAGTTACCTACAGTCAAGTAGAGTCAATCAATTCGAATTTCCTCATGTGGATTCGAATTTCATGTGGATATTAAAGCCATTTTACTTCATTGTAATTATCATCTGATTATTTTTTGATTAATGAAAGCATTCACAACTGCAATCCATTTTTGCACTGTTTCATTCTTCAATTGCTAAGTAAATTGTGAGATCTACTTTGTGAGTTGTGTATCTGTCTACAGATCTATGTGCTCAAATTTACAAGTGGGGCTTCCAAGTATATGACAGGATTCAAGGAATCCTTTGGGAAACTATCAGAACATGAATCACCTCACAAGGTGAAGCTAGGAGATGACTACCAGTATCCAATAAAAGGTAGTGGGGAATCCTCCTATAAACTAGACTCTGGAAAATCTATGACAATGAAAGAAGTATTGTTTGTGCCAGGACTCAAGAAGAACCTTCTTTCCATATCTGCATTAGATGCAAAAGGAATGAGGGTTGCATTCATAGATGGTCAAGTCATCATGTGGCCAAAAGGAAAGACCATCGATGATGCAGTAGTGATTGGAGAACAAGAAGGAGGTTTGTACAAATTAAAGGGCCATCCAGAACAAGCATTGGTCCATGACACAGTAGATCCAAATGAACTTTGGCATAGAAGGCTTGCACATGTGAATTACAAAGCACTACCTATTGCAAGCAAATCTGTTGAAGGTCTTCTAGAAATCCAAGCAAAACATGATGGGGTTTGCAAAGGATGTGCGAAAGGAAAGAATACAAAGAAGACATTTCCAAGCAGCGAAAACAAAGCCAAAGGAATCTTGGAAATCATCCACTCCGATGTATGCAGTCCTATGTCATCAAGTTCACTAAGCGAGTATGCATATTATGTTTCTTTTATTGATGATTTTTCTAGGAAGACATGGATCTACTTCATGAAGAACAAAGACGAAGTATTCAGCAAGTTCAAGGAATTCAAATCCTTGATCGAGAATCACACTAAAAAGAAGATCAAGACCATTCGATCAGACAATTGCAGAGAATTCACTTCAAATGAATTCAAAGAGCTATGCAAAGACTCGGGGATTAAGAGGGAGTTGTCCACTCCTTATAATCCACAACAAAATGGGGTTGCAGAAAGGAAGAATAGAACTATCATGGAAGTTGCCAGAGCAATGCTTCATGATCAAGATCTTCCTATGCATCTCTGGGCAGAATCTGCCAGAACAACGGTGTATGTACAGAACCGTACTCCACATAGAGTACTCGAGAACAAGACTCCCGAAGAATTCTTTTCCGGCAAGAGACCAGAAGTCATCCATCTCAGAATATTCGGTTGTCCTGTGTATATACACATTCCAAGAGAGAAGAGAACAAAATTAGATCCTTAAGGAAAGAAGGGTATATTTGTCGGATATTCTGAAAACTCGAAGGCTTACAGAATATACTTCCCAGGATTCAAGAAGATTGATATCAGTAGGAATGTGACATTTAATGAAGACACAGCTTACAACAAATCCAGAAAGAAACATGCTGAAGAATCTAAAGAAGTAGAAGCACCCAGAATCCATGACACAACCATGAACGAAGAAACTCAAGAAGAAGATCGAGAATTTGAAGAACCACAAAGACCTGTAGATCCACCTCAGGAAAAGAATCCTCACAAGAGGAAACTTGCTTAGGTACGAGAAGTTATTCAAGGTGCGGAAAGATATGGGGCTCCAGAAGAAAATCATAGATAAAGAAAGAGAACTAGATCCTGCTCCGGGTATGTAGCATTACTATGTGATTTCATTGATAAAGAACCTTCCAATTATGAAGAAGCAGCAAAACGGAAAGAATGGAAGGATGCGATGATCAAAGAATATCAATCAATCATGAAGAACGATGTTTGGGATGTTGTCCCAAGACCAGAAGGGAAGTCAGTTGTAACTTCCAAATGGATCTACAAGATCAAGCATGCTGCAGACGATAGCATAGAGAAATATAAGGCAAGATTTGTAGCTCGTGGCTTCTCACAGAAGGAAGGAATAGATTATGAAGAAACCTTTGCTCCTGTAGCCAGATACACTTCCATCAGATCGGTACTTGCTTTGGCTGCAGTAACGAAGTGGAAGATGCACCGAATGGATTTCAAGACTGCTTTCTTGAATGGTGTAGTAGAAGAGGAAGTGTATGTAGAACAACCACTTGGTTTTGAGACACATGACAGGGAGTCTCATGTGTGCAGATTGAAGAAATCCCTGTATGGTTTGAAACAGGCACCCATGACATGGTACGATAGAATTGACAGTTTTCTATCCAGTTTGGGCTTTACCAAGAGTAAAGCAGATTCCAACCTTTACTACAAGGTTGAAGATGGCAACCCAGTGATGCTTCTACTGTATGTAGATGATCTGTTTGTAACAGGTATGGATGGGTTGATTGCTGATACAAAGAGAAAGCTTGCTGCCGAGTTCGAAATGAAGGACTTGGGTATGATGCATTATTTTCTAGGCATGGAGGTGTGGCAGAATGTAGATGGGATTTCCCTGGGACAAGGGAAATATATAGTAGAGATCCTAAAGAGGTTTGGGATGATGGATTGCAAAGCTATGGCTACACCTATGGCATTGAACCTGAAGCTATTGAGTGATGCTTTGTCAGAGACGGTTGATGCTAGGATGTATCGTCAGATGATTGGGTCTTTGATGTACCTGACGAACACGAGACCAAACATTTGCTTTGCTGTGAACACCTTGAGCCAGTTCCTAACAGATCCAAGGTATGTTCACTTGATTGCTGCAAAGCATATTCTGAGGTACCTAAGGGGTACAGTTGATTATGGACTCAAGTATGAGTTGAATCAGAAGATTAACCTAGAGGGTTATGTTGATTCAGATTGGGCAGGCATTTCCATTGATAGGAAGAGCACTTCAGGGTGTTGCTTCAGTATGGGATCAAGTGTGATCTCTTGGTTTAGTTGGAAGCAATCCTGTGTGGCACTGTGTATAGCTGAAGCAGAGTATGTCGTAGCTTGTTCAGCTAGTTGTGAGGCAGTATGGTTGAGGAAGCTATTGTCTGATTTATTTGATCTCCAATTGGATGCTACTTGTATACATTGTGACAACCAGAGTTACGTGAAGTTGTCAAAGAATGCAGTGTTCCATGAAAAGTCGAAGCATATTGAGATCAAGTATCACTATATCAGGGATATGGTACAGAGGGGAGCAGTGAAGCTCCAGTATGTTGCAACGGACGAACAGATAGCTAATGTGTTGACAAAGCCATTGGCTAGGGTGAATTTTGAGTACTTCAGGGAGAAGCTTGGTGTTCTCTAGATCAAGGTTCCCTCCAAAGGGAAGCGATGAGTCCGTGAGCCATTCTGACATGGTTAGAGGAT